>CM060958.1:50549277-50919277 GCA_030765055.1 Mantis religiosa | reverse complement strand
CAGGATAAATGTTTATAGAAATTGTTTCATTTCATACCAGGTGAACCAACTCTCCCAACCTTCCGTAAACAAATATCTCTTCGTGCGTTAAAACAGTTGCAGAACGCAAAAGGGATATTCCAATTAAACGTGCGGCAGTGATGTGCACGGACTACAAAATCTACTTCAATCCTGAAAACTGCAACTTGTCGTTTGGAACAGAACATATCCGTTCATGCCACTGTCATGCGTTTAATTAGAACTGCCCCATTGCGTTCTGCAACTGCTTAACATACTAAGGGATATCTGCTTACGTGAAAGGCGGGGCAGTTGGGCTACCAATATTTTCTTATATAATTATAGGAAACGTATATTGATTGGCTGAGCTACAAAGTACATGGAACTCAGACTATAACGACGTGCTTCGTGAGGGCCAGACCGTGGTAATTGGTAAAGAAATATAGAGCTGACCTGCACAGGAATGTAAGTGATAGATGTGAATACCTTAGGAATTGTGATGGGAAGATAACAAATAGAACAGCAGCGTATTTTTAATGTGTTGTCGAAGAATAAAGGTACATTACATACCTACTGAATTGCTCTACACACAGAACACTTTTGTGAGTCTAAATTTTTCATAATATTAGCGGTCTTTCAACTGGTGCTCTTTTGTTTGCAGAATAACAATGACATCCAATATATAACCCTAACGTTTCAAACGAAACTCCTCCTTGTCCAGTCAAAATGCATTTATATGTAGAGCAGCTCTGTTCCACGTCACACAATATGAACCTCTGGGCCAGGTAAATTGCTATTGTACCTATTACGAATATTCTGAAAGCCTTTAGTACTGAACATACGTGATTACTTGATAAATTCAAGCTTAGATTTCGCTTTAAAGTTTTTGTGATACAGTGCACGTTACTTGTGAAGTGCACGATCAGGCCGAGCTGCTTATCTATTTTACTTACCTTTGAGAGGTATCTTTGGAAAATGCCAGGTTTGGCATTTAAATAAATTGTCGTTTTTAAGCTATGTCAAACGATATACACATATATGCATATATTGAAGGCAATACCTCCTGTACACAGTAGGTACAGGTTGGAACAGGAATTTGGTGCCTTTTCGTCGTTAATTTATCTTCGTCTTCATCAGCCGTTTCGGTGCAATTTGGGACAGGATTTCTATGTTGGACGCACAATTCTTTCTCTTCTCGTGTGAGTTTTTGCGGTCACCAATTGTATCATCTTATTCTAAATAAGAGTCAGGAGACATCTGTGTTTCAAGGCGTGGTTCGGAATAAAGAAGTCAAATTCTGTAATTTGTTATATTTATACAGATTCAAATTATAACTTAAATGTTCCTGATCTAGTACCAGTATTCATCACACTCCACCATTACAACAAAAATCGCTCTCTATTTAAAACGTGATTATTGATTTATCGTCACTATTCAAAACTTTTTATCTTCTCCGCGTCATTTTTCCACCATGAAGCCAGATTATTGATTTATCGTAACTATCGTTACTTCTGTCTTATTTTTGTGATTGGCCGAACCAATGGCACGTCACTACATTACGTCATATTACGTCATACCATTACTACTTCGGCCAATCACACAACTACATATATTTTTATAAATTCATAATCCCTTCATAATTCCTCGAACATAATCCAAAAATACTGATACAAGGTGGTATTGCATTCCACCCAAAATTTAATTCCAGGTTTCAATGAAAATGCTCTTTTGTAGTTCCCTTGATTTTGACCAAAAGTGCCGTACGTATGTGTGACCATCAAAGGCATAATTGAAAATTGAAACGTCGGCTAAATGTCTAACTTCATATTTAAGTTCTGCACTCTCCAATGAAGAGACAGCGAAGATTTTAAGATACCTTCCCAGACCACAAATCGAACGGGATGTCTCAGGTGGTTTTGTCTGTTGCCCGCATTCGGGAGGTCCAGGTTTGATTCCCATGGCCGGCCTACCTGACCGGGTTTTTCGGTTACTTACATTCTCTAAATTTCTTGTCCCATTTCATCTCCATTATCGTTTCACGTAATCTCTCATCTGGTGGTCTCTTTCAGGTAGAAGTTTCGGCGGGTGTCTCGGCGTTGCATGGCAGGATGAAACGCTCCTTCCTCCTCCAGTGGAACAGTCTCTGGCCTCCCAGTGTGCCTGATGAATACGGTAGGAGGGATGCCGGTGCGCAAGCCTCCCGGAAGTTTTCCGAGCTGTGGCATGGCGGCCTCCGGTCTCCGCACCGGCCAGTTGGACTGTTTCGGGCCACGGTGGGTGGAATGCTGGTTGCACTGGACCGCTGGGGAGTTTCAAAATTGTATATGGTAAGGATCCTGCCCCCTGCACTGTCGTGACTCTTTGGGGTAGGCTCCCCCCCAGGGGCCTACTTCGGTAGGTACGGGTTTGGGGCACCCGGGGTCCCGAGCCAACAGTCTCCCTCGTGTGGGCTCCTCTTCGTGGTTGAGGGAGACGGTCAACAGGCCCATCCACGTGTTGGCCGTGCGTGATCCGTGGAGGCTTTTAGATTCTTGTCTAGTTTAGAGTTTAGGATTTAGTGAACGAAATTTTTAGTAGGTTTTGATTGATGTCTTTTATGTACGTGTATTTTTAATAGGTTTTGTTACACTTGTATAGTTTTTAGAAAGCTTTATTTCTGGCTTTTGCCATAGCTAGTTTTTTAAAGGGCGCTGATGACCGCCGTAGTTGAGCGTCCTTATATATATATATATATATATCATCATCATCATCATCATCATCATCATCATTGGGGTAGGCTAACCTCTGTTTCCTTTCATCTCATCCTTCCTCCCAAGATGTCCCATTTGGGGCAAAGGTACAAAAGATCAGTCTGGACGACATGCCTAATCCCCTCCGTAGAATTTTAACCTATCCTATTCCCAACCACAAAGTGCGCTTTATATGTTTGTTTTCTTAAGTTTGATTTCCCCCAAAAGGGCTCTAACAATTTTTAGTTTTAAGTTCCATATGGCTAGGATAGTTTCATGATAGGTTAAATGTGAACCATGTCCAGTCAGTTTGGCTTCTCATTTATTGTATTATCGGATAATTCTCTCCAATTTTAGCGCCAAATATATTGTTATTAAGCTGTATTATTTATAATCAGAGCTATTTTTGGTCGGCATTATACCAAAGGGAGTTTGGAATTTTCCTCCACTCGCTCCATGTATTTCCCTGACTCCTCTCACTTAAGTTTCTCGTACTACTGGCTTCCAAACTTTCATTTGTTTCCTTATTTGATAATGTATGTAATACAACTACAGCAGAACCCCGCTTAAACGAACTCCGCTCAAGCGATACCCGGCTTAACCAGTAACCCGGCCCAGAAAGTAATTTTACTGGACCGGCGCTCAAAATCGAGTTAGCAATGTTTCTTGTAGCAAGCGACATATCTACTTCAGTTATCCCTTCCCCACATTATAGATATTGTACTTCTACTGCTAATTTCACCCTCTGCCGCATATCCCATTATTTATTTGCCTCCATAACTCCAATCCTCCAAAAGAATTTTGGAAACAGGTACACGAGAAATTTCTCCACCACGAGTGATGGATAGTTTCCTAAAGAGGTGCCAAAAATATATGGACGACTGTGGCCAATTTCAGCTTCTGCTTTATTAACATCGGTAAGTGAAGTCCTTAAAAGGAGTTTTAAACATGTATGGTTTCATTCGCACCTTTTCATAACAGCGGCAGACGGGAATGAGGGCCTAGGGTGCAGACAGGCAAAATGCTGTACAGCCGGTTAAGATGTTTTTAGATCTCTCAGTATTTAAGTGATCTGATTTTGCATTCTGTCATCTCAATGTGCACTCCAAATTCATTCATTATTTTCCAGATGATCACTAGCTTTGAGAAATCGAAAAAATGGCTTAAGTAGTTTCAAAGGATAGTGAGGTAAATGAATTATGCAATTACCATTTAAAAATATATGATCACAAGAGCAAAATAAAATAGTGCAATACACTTAAAAAGTAATTACACCCTAAAAATACCCGCTCTGCTGCAATTAGTCTAATGTTATGGCATTTCTAGATTGGTCAACAGATTGATAAGTTAATGTATGAATCAAAATTGATTTAATTTTATCGATTTGATCTTTTCACCACGATTTTCAATTTTTTTCTCAAAATTTTCACCTGAATTAAACTTTCACTTCAACTGTTTATCTGTTCGCGGAAATTAAAATGCGGATCTATAATCCTACTTTTAATTTCTCTGCCACATCTGCAAAAGGTAGGGGAGATATCATTTCATCCAAAAATTGGTATCCAGGTTTCGCCGTAAATAAAATGTTTTATGTTCTCTGAACCCATATGAAAAGTAGTTTATAAAAATATTCTTCTGTGTCTGTGAACATCATAAATCAAAAAGTAAAGTTCCTGTTCTAAAAGCACAATTTTGGAATACAGACATGTATTTTAGATAAATTGTTTGGTGTTACACTACATCTTCTCCAGGTAGAGTAAATTCAGTCATATACGTGATATCTACTCCAAGAAACATTGTATCTTTTATGATGGAGAAGCAAACATTGGTAGAAATAATCATTTCTTCCATACTAGCCGTGTGTAGGTTAGTATGAGTAAAGCCAGACTGTAAAGTTCAATGCCATAGCCGGGATCTGAACCACGGATCTGCCGCTCTCCATGCGGTTGCTCTAAACCACTGAGCTACTATAGCCAACATGCCGACATGACATTAAATTCTCCAACTGACTCATATGTTTCCCAGTAGACCACTAGGGGTTCTTATGTGCTATGAGACAAGCAGTTTTTGTGGCGACTTTCTATGCTGTTAGCACTTAAGTCCCAGGCTTCATAGTTAAAACCACTGTGTTTTTATAGGTAAATTCATCGAAATAATCATTTCTTCCACACTAGCCGTGTGTAGTGCGTGAAAACAGCGTGACTTCTGTTTTCATAGCAGGTGGACTATTTATTTATACTTGAGATATTGTGGGGAAAGAATTGTGTTGTTTTTCAGGCTTATTTGTGTTAAATGGATGGATTTTAGGTAACGATAACCATGTAAAGATTAAACATGCATCGCCCGTGTTCTAAGCATCATAAAGATAGGATTTTTGTATGGTCGTGATCAGAAAGTAAAATTCTTCCTTATTATAAGATTGGCATCTGTAATTTTCATATATTCATCCGTAACATTTAACTATAACCATAATGGGCATCGCTTGTGTTCTAAGTATCCTAGAGACAGAATTTTTGTACGGTCATGATCAAAAAATAAAATTGCTTCTTATTGTAAAATTGTCATCTATCCTTTTCAAAAATTTATCCCAGCGTAATTAATAAATGTAATGCTCTCTGTTCACTTTGCCTGAGATGCGTGTATTACTCGACAGAGCGTTGAGGCATATCGACCTTCAGGTGACCAGCGCTGTGATCGTCTCTTATCAGGTCTATTTTTTTTATTTACGTCCTTCAACATTAGTCATATCGGACGATGAATGAAATGGGTGAAATGATGCTCCAAATGAGTCCGGGGTCCGTGGAGCTTAAGAGTTACCCGACATTCGTCTTTTAAAATAAGGGAAAACCCTGGGAAAACCTTATTCAGGTAACTCACCCTAACCGAGATTCGAACTCGGGACCTCTTAAACGTGAGGCAGACATGCTAACATCTTCGCTACCGAGGTGGGCTCTCTCTCTCTTATCAGGTCTTAATGTATCGATTAGAAGAATGAAATATTAGTAAGTCGATGTACAGTAAGTTACGAAACACAAATAGAGCGATCGGAAGCTGCGTGTGTCTATATCTTTTCTCACGCCTGCCGATGTATGACACATTGCTGTCCAGAAGGCATGATTATATCTGAACAGAGTATACACCTTGTATGTGTACTCAACGCGACTAGTACAGATGTATTTTTTTTATCTTGAAAACTGCAGAGCGATGCGCAGTGGTATCTGGACGAGTCCACCTCAAAACGGTTGCAGCTGGAGGGGAGGGCAGGTCAGTTGCGTACCAGTTGCGAGCAACTAAACACGTGTAGGGCTACTCGGTAACACTACAGCTTGTTTCAAAATGTGCATGTCTCCTGGTTCCAAGAGGGCATTTATAAATGACGCCTCCTAGCAGCACATTAGGAAATAAAGTGCTACATTTAAAAACACGGGAAGTAATAACCAATATCTATAGATTTATAAAAAAGGAACAATGGTCTGGGTCAGCCATAAAAATCTAGGGTAGGGTATCTGAGGCAACAGTTGTGTCTGAAAGTAGTTTAGGAGAGTTAAGGAACGAAAAGCCATTGGTGCTAGTGCAACAACGTCCTTCTCTATGCCCAGTAAACAAAGATTAAAAACATATACAAAATCTAATTTGGATGTTTTAATTCAGAAGTAGTTAGGCGAACTATGAATAATTGTTAAAGCACAGAAAGCAAAGACCAACTTTGAAGAAAGTGCTTATGACTCTCTATTGACTTCCAAGGCAGTGTCTGAACATTAAGAAGAGTTCTTTTGAAGCTAGGATTATTTGAAAAGTAAAACACTAAACGTGACAGACAAATTTTAATCGAACATCGCACCATACGTCCAAAAAGGCTTAAGTATTTACTAAATATTCGGAGATATCGAAGTGAAGTTTATATAGTTTATATGGATGAAACTTATATAAATACAGCACATACTGGACTATGTGCCTGGAGTGAAATACGTTACGGGGATTCTACAGCGATATTGAAAGCCCGACAGTTGTTTATCATGCCTGCTGGAGGAGAACAGGGTTTTGTTCCAAATGTTTATGTACTATTTAAGATCCAACAAAAGCGTGGAGATTACTACCATAGTAAAAATTACAACTTAGTTTATAAGAGCTGCAAAACTGGCTTCGGGAATGAAATTTGTTTTCAGACACCTTATGCACCACCATACCCTCTCGTAATCTTACACATGTGACGCACTGTGGCGATAGGTGCACTATCCCCACCACAGTTGCTACTCATCCCTACCACGCATGATTCCTGTCAAGATAAAATAATACATATATAAGTTTATGCTTGCGAAAGTGGCATAAAAGAACATTAAAGCGACGTGATTACCTTGTGCATTTGTTACAAAAGAAGGTAATTGATTATACGTTAGTACTGAGCTAAGATTTTTAGTGACAAGGAAGTTTAATGTGTATCACGAGGTAACCCTAATTGACCCATGTGGTAAAATAAGCAAACAATTTTCACTTTCATAATATAAAAACCTTATAAATCTAAATATGTTAAGCTCCTGTTTCACAGAACTTATCTTGCGAACGCCCCTGGAAATTAACATCCTACGCTCTTTTGTTCTACTTGGGAATAGGAAGCCCCTGTAGGAGGACCATTAATCAGCCTCTCTTAATTCTATACTTCTGAGAATTTTGTGCGGAACAGTCTCTGATTATTACCTTCGTGATTCGTTTAACTTGTGATCTCGAGGGGGCACACAATTCAGTTTTTTCCTCATCGGTAGAACATTTCACAATTTCCACGTCACTTAAACTCCACCGTGTGGAATGGGATAAGATAATTTCTTCAGCTGTAATGAACATAGGTTGTCAACGCAGGTAAAATTTCTGCTCAACATCACTTAAATGATGTAAAACCTGTTAAGATATTATCGCTGTAAAATTTTCACTAGAACGGAAATAACACGTTTTGCATGAAAATTCTCCACCACTTAGTAACGCTTGAATTATTACAATCCATAAACATTCGATAGAAGGAAAACAAAAGATAAAATGTTGGAAACAAACCTAACATTGTAACTTTAATAATAAACATATTATTTAATAATTATATGTATGTAAAGCTTGAATTTTTGTGAATTATGTAAAAGAATAATAATATTATCGGAAAAATAAGGATAGCGCGGCTAGTGTACACAAAGAGCCGGCAAACAAAGATGGCTAAGATAAAGGACTTGCCGGCACAGATAGGATTTCACGTTTGGAAGGTTCTAGTGATATCTTGATTGACAGAGAAAAATTGGTTTCTGATTTGTACGAGAAACCTCTCAAATTTATGAATGAGATATATAAGAGATTGTGACACGCCAGTCATGAATTGTGTTGTGTAACAAGAGTGTTGTTGTAACGAGAGCTGATCAGAACGTTGTCACCAACCTTGGTAGATTGTGGTATGTGACGTAATGTTGTTACGTGAGAATTGATCAGTGTATTTCTGCGGAAATAAAGAACATTTAGAATTTCTGAAAACTGGAGTTTTAATTCTACGAACCCACAAAGTCACAGTACGATGACATTATATTACTTAAATACAGAACTGCGTATTTTAAATAATCGTTTAAAGTCAATAACAGAAGTGATTTTAGAAGAGGAACAATCAGGTTTTAAAATAGGACGGTCTACTAGTGATAATCCTTTTAGTATACAGAGAATTTTAGAAAAAAAGACGAGAAATCAACTTGGAAACTCGCATAGCATTTGTAGACTTCGAAAAAGCATTTGATTCTATAAATAGAAATAGATTATGGGACATAATAGACAAAAGGTGATATACCCCTCACATAGTGGAAATAATTAAATGCTTATATAGAGACACAAAAATTATCCTAAATACATGCACAATAAAAACAGAAGAAATAAAAGTAAATCAAGGAGTAATAGAGGGATGCAGCCTTTCTCCCACACTATTTAATATATACTTGGACGATTTGATAAAAACTTGGAAAAAACAAGTGAATGAGAAATTCAATGTGATACTCTATGCTGATGATGTAGCAGTAATACAAGAAAATAAATAAAGCCTCCAACGCTCCATGTATAAAATGTATTTACTGGAAAAATGATACAATCTAAATATATCCACAAAGAAAATGAAAATAATATCACATCGAGGCAAAGATCCTGTAAGATCAAAAATAAGTATTGAAAATAAATGCCTGGAACAGCTCTCGACTTTCAACTATTTGGGCTGTGATGTAAGCTTTTATTTATATAAACACAAAGAAAACAAAATAAACCAATTCAGCAGATACTACTCGACAGAGCGTTTAGGCGTATCGACCTTCAGGTGACCAGTGCTGTGATCGTCTCTTATCGGGTCTTATCTGGTCGATTAGAGGAGTGAAATGTTAGTAAGTTGATGTACAGTAAGTTAAGAAACACAAATAGAGCGATTGGACGCTGCGTGTGTCTATATGATATGTTTTCTCGCGCCTGCCGATGTATGACACATTACTGTCCAGAAGACATGATTACATCTTTCATCTATGGTCTCTTAATCCTATAGATAATGGATGATTTAAAAATAAAAAATGATTCTTAATGTAATTCTTAGTCTTAATAATAAATATAAAATATCAAAGAATAGTTTAATATAAAATATTAGTTTTGGAAATTAATGATAACAATTTCTTTCCTTTGAAGTTTTAAAAGTAAGACTTATTTTTGGTTTACAAGAAGTGTCGACGGTTGTCTCGGCGCTGTCGTGACACCTTGGGACGGCCATCCTCTGTCTCCTCTCCCACGCCCTCCCGGGATGCCCCACTTGGGGCTCAGGTATAATAAACCGCTGGTTTCGGTGCCTAATCCTAGCCATATACACCATCTTTAACAGGATTTTAACGAAATACTTGATGATGAACAATATCCCATTGCGAAATACTTAATTGTATCGCTTTAAATTATACCCTTTTTAGAAAGAACATATTTTGCTTTCTTTCGCATCCCTCAAAGTTACAATTCAGATAAGTGATTACTCTACAAATATTTTGCACATCAATATTTTATTTTAAATACAAATTAATTTTCAACTTTGAGTTTTGGAACCAGTAAGTTCTCAATACGTTTGATTTTTCATGTAAACTAGGTAGTATCACATCTTACAGAAGACTAACTCTACTTCCCTTACAAAAGTCTTCAAAATGAAAATATTTATCCTCAATCTGCTGCTCATATTTTTCTGACAAATTTGTGCAGCCTCGTATTGAAATTTCTTTGGGATTTTATCTATATTTTCAGTCATGAACTTGTTGTTTTAACAAATGTACATCTAGATCCGCATCATACATTTTTACGGTCAATGCCTCTTTAGTGATGTGTTGGTATAGTTCATAACGTATAATTCAGGTGGATATGAGAATATGCCAACAAAGTACTGACCTATGCGTTATATATTTACACAGCTCTCATATTACATTTAGCTTATTTAATATAATTTAGAGAGGCTTTGCTTAACAGAATTTATGCGCAAAAGCTTCAGCGAACTCTGCACTAATTCGGATTTAGCCTATTTCGCTCCCTAAAGCCTTTACTTTATACATAAATAGCTATTTTAAAAGCTTACAATATATTTTATGGTATTTCTTTTTTATTTTATAATATTTTCAACAATTAATTTCCGAAATAAAATATTCGCTTCTCTCTCTCCCTCCATGTTGTATCTATCAACATATTATCAACTGTTTGTTAAACATTTGATGCTCTTATGTATCCCAGTTTATCTATAGCGAAGTTTTATTAAAATTATTTGAGCCAATATTTATCCTGTTTATGAAGAAGTAGGCAGAAAAAGATGTTTTCAACGAACCGATATGAAGATAAATTAAAGTAAGAAGAGAAAATAGTGGGATTATAACGCAGTAAACACTTTTACATTCTTATTCAGCCTCTGAATTATGCAACAGCTACGAGACGGACGAAATAATTATAATTACTGAAATAGTTATTGTTTGAACAAAAGCATAATTATTGTTTACTATTATTGATTTAAGAGGTGCGTTAAAAGTTTTAAAATATTAGAAAGTTATAAAAATGTTTGTATTGGTAAACATGCTTGAACAAAAGCATAATTATTGTTTACTATTTGTGATTTAAGAGGTACGTTAAAAGTTTTAAAATATTAGAAAGTTATAAAAATGTTTATATTGGTAAAATTTAACTCCAAGAGACTTATCAACGAAGGATTTCATTACATCACCCATACAATAAACCAATTTCTATCTTCAGGTATTTTTCTACTTCTATTTTGCCAGATAATGTTTAATGTTATGTAATTGTATTGCTATAGTTAGTGCACTTAAAATAGAAGAAAGCACAATACAGAAACCTAAATTTTTCTCTGTCATATTTTGTATTTAGAAATGATTTGGAGTGTTAAATGGTAGGTATATTTGAAAACTTCACGTTTCATTATTTAACTTATTCATGAATATGTTTTCATTACTGTCTTCTAAAACTCTCAAACTTCAGTGCGTATTTCCAGTATCTCTTTACACTTTTAACTAGAAAAGTATTGAAACTGATTTGAGTTATCGAGACGTTGCAGTTCTAGAAGTTGCGGTCCCTTGCACAACTTTCAAAATTGAATTTAAGAAGGTTCAAAACGTGTTCGACATTCTCTTTGGCAACTTCACTAGAAAGTGCCGTCGTATTATAAGTTGATCACTTCTTGGTGGAAGGGGATATCCATGTGTTCTAAGAAGTATTTTATTTATTACTCCGCTACATCTTTGGTGAGAAAACTTCTGTTTCTTAAATGTGAAAATTTGAAATTCATTAATTTATTAGCAATATTTTCAAATTCTAATCACGTGAAGGAAGGTTATCTATAACCATGCAAACTCGTGTCCACACGAAATGATGCTCCACGGTATAATTTTAGTAGTCCGTTTATACGAGGCGTCTCCTTAAATAAGGTCTCCAATTTTATTTAATATAGAAAACATGTTTATTGCCAATTAATTTTACATTGATGAAAGGGTGGAACTTACAGCTATTTTTCAAAGTAATCCCCATTGCGATCGATGCACTTTTTCATGCGCTGTGGCAGTTTTTGTATACTCTTGTCATAGCACTCTCCCGCCAAGTTATGCAGGTAACCCTCAACCTCGTTTTTCAAATCATCGTCGGTCTGGAAATGTGTTCCACCCAGGTGTGACTTCAACTCAGGAAACAGATGATAATCACTAGGTGTTAAGTCTGGACTGTAGGGAGAATGGGTGAGGATGTCCCATCCGAACTGGGCCAGGAGATCAGCCATTGCATTTGCAGTATGGGGACGAACGTTGTCGTGATGCATTCCCCTCCTTCGATTTTGAACGGCACGTCGAAACTTTTTTAAAGTCTCACAGTAGCTAGCGGCGTTTATTGATGTGCCGGTAGGCATAAACTCGCACAAAAATAAACCTTTTCTCTCCCAGAACACACTGGCCATCACTTTGGCTGTTGAAAATGTATTTTTGAACTTTCGCGGCTTCGGCGAATTCGAATGCCGCCACTGACGAGAACGTTCTTTAGTTTCTGGTGTTGTGTAGTGCACCCAGGTTCCATCGCCAGTGACAATTGAATACAACAATTCTTCGCCCTGTTCTGATTAACGCTCCAGGAATCGGTGGGCCGCTTCAACACATTGCCGTTTATGGTCTTCGGTGAGCATTTTGGGAACCGATCTCGCACATATCTTGCGATAATGCAAATTTTCGCTGAAAATCTTGTCAATCGTAGTCTTATTGATTTCAGGGATAAGTTCGCACAGCTCACAAACTGTCACACGCCGAACTTTAAGCATTTCTTGCTCCACTTTTGCAATTGTTTCGGCTGAAACCGAAGACCGACCAGAACGCTGTTCGTCATGTACACTCTGACCCACTTTCACACGTTTTTGACGTCCATACACTGTGGCCCATAGACTTTTCATAACTGACGATGAATTTCAGTGGGGGTAGTGCCCCTGGCACTCAAAAAATGGATCACTGCACGCAACTCGCACTTGGCGGCGGAAGTGATGGGAAGCTCCATCGCAAACGGCTGCCCAGCCAAGACTTATGGTTGCAACGCCAGTGTTGCCGGGTCTCGCGTAATAGCGTTCCTCAAGGCTCCAGCACCTTGGAGACCTTATTTTACGGACACGCCTCTTTTGTGAGTTATGCTGTATATTGTTAGGAACTCTATTCCAACCTGTTTCCACATTTGTTTCGAAAACTATTTTGAATCCGTGCGTGTTGTACTATTGCTCTACACTCTTAACTTAAAGAAACCAGAAAAAACAAGAAAAAATAAATAGTCGAAAAAGACTTGAAATGCGTGTATTTTCCTGTCGCACCTCTTTTAATTTCCTGGCGCAAAATCCCAAAAGACTTCCTAATACGAAATTATTCTAAAAAAGTGTTCCCTATCCATGCTTGATAAAACACTGATCAAAGAACCTCTGATAACTCCTGCAACAGGTGAAAGCACCTGTCAACCTGTTAGGTGAATGCACCTGCTTTTGATAGGTACGTCCCGCGAGACCTGGTGTGTGCTGAATAATTTCAGCTGCTGCCAGAACTCGTGGAAGAACATTTTCCTCAGACTCTTCAGGGGAATGGCCCCAAAGAAAATGGTCAGTATATCTGGCGACCATGATGTCCACAAGATTAGACCACATCGACCTATCCACCTTTCTCAAATGTTTGGTTGACATTGCACAGTTTCACTGAATCATAGCTGATTGAACACCGACTCATAAATTGATTATAAACAGAAGATAGGCTATATCAAGGGGCCACGGAAATCCCCTTAGCTCATTTTGTTTAGGTACTGTGAAATAATTTTTTTTTAAAACGTGCATCTTTAAAATTCTTACATCAAAATGGTATGTAGCCTTTAGGAATTTTTAAATTCCTAATTAAAACTTTATCTACATAGCCCCCTTTATAACTCTAGCGGTTTGTAATATGAATTATAAAAAGCCTGTGCATATTTATAGACTTTTCTGCACATATGAAATGATGGTGCTTTTCAGCATAACCCTAAACCAAGCAATACATAATTCTGCTGCATCAGCCACATTTTCTGACTTCTGATTATGAGCTGGACGTTAGGATATAAGAGTGAAATTGCAAGTTGAAATGTTATTGAATTCATCATTAGCTTCTATTTTATATTATTAAGACGCAGGCATTTCGTTGAAACCACCATTAGAGAAAACCCAGTGCTTTTGACCCAAACCTTTTAATGCCTTCAGTATTTTATTTACATTTTATGAGATATTTATTGATAGAAAGTATTTTCTAACTATACTTGTTAGGTGTGTGTAACAAAAATTGTCACAATTTATTATCAATTCTCATTTTAACATATTCGCATTATTGGCACAGCATAATGCTTGTGTTATATCCCATGTTCGCCAATTTAGAATGATTCTTTTGCCATGAATCATTGACAGGCTGAAAACCTCTAGAGACATTCTTTTATTTTATAGTAATTGCATCATTGAGTTTTTGTATCATTGTGAAAACATTTATTGTATTCAGTTTCTATCGAGGTAAAACGGAATCAGGCAGGACCGGAGCATAATGAAGTTCGTCAAAATTTATAGGTCCAGGTAGTTGATATGATGGGTCCAATTTCTGTAGCAGGGCCTTAAAATTTTTGCCTTTCACAGCAAATGGAAAGTTGAACATATTTCCTTTTCTGCTGCAACATTCATTGTTACTTCTTATCCTACATCCAGTTGAAGATCGGAAGTTTTTTTTCAGTTGTGGCCAGGAATAGGATCCAAGTGAGAAATTTTGAACTACAACTGCTTGTTTCTAGGTCCATCTATTTCAATTGCTCGTCAACCTCGTATTTTTGTGGACATGTCTGATTTAGAACATAACACGCTAAATGTATTAATTTCTTAATGTTTTTATGATCGTTAAGATGGTACCAGAATTATTGAAGATATGATAAACAAATTTATACGGAAATGATAGTAAGAGAATTGCAAAAAATAATTTTTGAAATTATGTTGAAAGCAATGCATAACGTAGAAGTATGTGGTAAGATTTTGTCATGAAAGAGTTATTCTTTAATTAACTTCCTCCAACTTTAAATCATATCGAAGGATCATGAAATGGGTGAAGTGTTGCTCAAATGAGTACAGGGTCCACAGAGCTTAGGGTTACCTAACATTCACCTTTAAGGATAAGGGAAACCCCCAGATAAACGTTATTCAGATAACTCACCCTGACCGAGATTCGAACTCGGACCTCTTGGGCGTGAGGCAGGACATCTGTGCTAAAGAAGCAGGAAAGAGTCATTAGCTAAGATAATTTAAGAGTTGAGGTAACAGAAGTTGATATAAGCTGTAAGGCAGTTGTGGTCCTTTAGACTGCACTCATTTGCTCAATACGTACCTGGAAATCAGTTATCTGAAAATTAGAATTTGAAATTGAGGAAGTCATAAGGAAGAAAACTGTTTTTCAGAGGCGAATTATCAGCTTAAGTTGGCAATATAAGTAGAAACATTGGTTTGGGTAGTGATATGAAGGCGAATTAGATTAATAAAAGAGCGTGCATTTCTCATGCAGAAATGTTTGTTGTGATTTGCCAATCGGCAATTTCTGACGCCTCGTGGTCGTGTTTGGGTCTTAGCGGTTGACATCCAAAGTACCCGGTTTGCATTTGGGCAAATCACGGTAGTATATACTTCTCTGCATTAAGGAGATGTTTTAAGCTGGTACTGGTGATCCTTCATCATAGTACTACGTATTCCCATGAGTGCGTGCGTGAGTGTGTTATATATGTAAATAAAATCACAAAAAATTCAAGGAAAAACTGGAGCACCTAAAAGAAAACGAACTAACTAAAGCTGTTCTCGGTGCGCCCATAAAGGGACGCCGTATGGGCTTTATGTAAAGCCATGACGTCAAAACCAACAAAAACTAAAAATTGTAATATAATGCAAATGTAGAGCCTGTAAGCCGGGTCCATTGTACCGGCACCAGGTATATCAAACAAAAATAAAAAGCCTAAGCCTTCATTATATGTCGCCATCATCGGTGGCAGTTTCTCGTGCTAGGATTTGAAAACTGTTAATATGGCGTTCTCTGACTCACCTATTTATTAGTCAGCTTAACTGATGGTCCACTCTCACCACACCCATGCATGCATAGGGATGAAGATCTCAAAGCTCATCTGTGGAGCAGCAAATACATCAAGAACCGGAATATTCAAGATGGCAAGAAACGCATCTCCAAGCATGGTTTGTTTTTATGATTTTAGGAATAATTACGAACATTTAATACAGTTTATTATTTTCAAGTGCCACATGAAAAATATAAGTATTCTGTAAGCATTTTGAATAATTTATTTGCCACCTTAATTCATTATTAATGCTGTCACCAAAGAAAAGCATTAAAATATTAAGATCTCCTAATCCGTTGAGTCCATTAGTACCTCTCGGCTCTCAGAAGAAAAACAAAAGGCTGGATTATTATCTTTTCCGATGCTTGACGGTGCAAGTTTCTACGAAAAAAAGCCTTATTAAAATTCTGGGTCATTTCAAAAATAGCTCTGTTGTTTCTCTTTCTGAAGAAGAGAATCAACATCTCGGTGAAAATATACATTGACTCAATTTCTGTTTATAGCATGATACATCAACAGTCTTCTCCCTCATTACAGTTTCTTACACAACAGATTATAGACTGGACTGGGCTATTTTACTTTACTTAGGGGATTCGCCACGGAGATCCAAACATGGTGTATTATACCTATGCCCCCAAGTGGAACCCTCCGGGAGGAAGGATGAGGTGAGAGGAGCCAAAGAACGGCTCACCCAAGAAGCCACGAAAGTGCAGAGCTCAGGGTCTCTGCACTTTACCAGATGGGAATTCCTCGGCAGATCAGGAAAACTGGCATCACACCTTGCTGTGGTTCGCAAATGGTCGCACAAGGAGACCGGGTTCAGGGCCCGGAGACCGTCGTGCCTGAGGAAGCTTTTATTCATATCATCCATGTCCTGTCGGGACACCCAGAGACACTTCTACCCTGAAACAGACCACCAGATAAGAAGATGTGAAATGATAATGGAGATGAAATGGAGGGACAGGAAATTTGGGAGATAATCTACCCAGCATTCGCGTGGCACCTCAGGAAACTCCCACCCCCGGAAAAACCATGAGTTACCTAGGTCGGCCGCAGGAATCGAACCGAGACTTCCCAAATGTGGGCCACAGACGAAACCACCTGAGTCATCCCTCGGTTCCACAGATCATGACACTATGTACATCTAGTGAGCTGACGTCGCAGTAACTTATACGACTTGCACTCGGGAAGTCTTGGTTCGATTCCGTAGACTGTCTAATCGGTTTAGGATCTTCCTATGGTTTCTCTGGGCCACTAGGTGACTGCTGGAATGGATTCTCTACTCCACGGACTTCTTTCCTTTCATTTCTTATTTCACTTCCTTGTCCTTGTCAGCACTACTTCCGACGGATGCGGAGGGATGGTGCAGATACGTGCGCAATGCAAAGCTTCTTCTCTGGCGCTCCAAGAGGTTGCTGCCACGCTGTCACTCCCTCCCTAAATGGTGATGAGAAGCTTCAGTGGTACGCTGTGTGGCATTTAAGGACATTTGTGCGTCTTTGGAACTTCATTATCTCCCTTCTCCCTGGGGGATGGAAGCCTACAATAGATCTCTGTAGGGTCTTGGTGGTAAGGTGTCCTCCCTCACTTTCTTCACTCACATTAAAATACTATGTAAAATGTAATCTGCTAGCTGATACAGTATTTTCACCTAAGGTTGGTGAGAAATTTTCTTGTGATTGACAGTTGGGAGGTGCGATAGGGACTTGCAGGGGCTCGTTAGGTTGCCGACCAGTCAGGTAGTAAGAAAGCATTGTCGACAGAGGTATGACATCATCCGCGTTGCAACAGCTACTGTTCCCAGGGAAATTTCCAATTGTTTTCACATGTATGTGTGGATATCTTTACTGCAAGCATTTCAGTGGAGCCAAATGTTTGGTAGTGTTATACACAGGGATTCCATAATAATCGTTTAATAACTGTAAGTATTATTAAGTATTAATTGTAAGTGTTATTCTCATACTAGAATGGACGGGCAGCGAGTTTCAATAGCGTATCGAGCCGACCACATGGCCGCAGGAACGTCAATCACAAAGTAATTTCTCACCAAGAATTGCAATTACATTAAAAGGTCTCGGTTGCCATATGAAAAGAAATAGTTTACAAAGTCTAAAATATGTACATTTATTAAGCACTACTTATCATTTAGTAAGCAGGTAATGAGTTGCATTCGACCCAAACTCGATTTCCAAATTTAGTATGATGACTGTTTAACAACCAGAATTACCATACTTTGTAAAGATGATATCTCGTTAAGGCAGCTGAGTGACTACTCCATTGTCACATTTCGACTATTTTGTCACTATTTATAGAGAAAATCTCATTGGAGAGAAATTATAACAGTTTAACCTTATTTTTATTACCAACAAACATATAACTACTGGAGAAACAAAAGAAAGTCTAGGTTTGACTATGTTGTTACTATATTATACCTGACAGAGAAGGTGAACGAATTTTATATGAACTCGTTACTTTTTATTTTGTGAGGCCGTGAAAACAATAAGAAATTATTATTTGCAATGTTGACTACTGGGATGGTCTTGCAACTTTTTGTAGGCATTATATAAAATTAAATAATTAACTATGTGAAAGTAATGGAATTTCGAAATCTAAACTAAACAGTGATGTTTGCTTTATGAGAAAGATCGAAGCCTGTAACGAACATCCACAGATAAATACTTAATCCAACTTTTATATATGCATACGATAGATAGTAGGATAAAATTTTATCGAGGGGATTCGTTAAATCGACCAGACTTATCTTTTGTACCTATGCCCGAAGAGGGGCATCCTGGGGAGGAAGGATGATGTAGGAGGAGACAGTGGGCGGTCGACCCCAAGGAGTAGAGACAGTACAGAGAACATGGTCCTTACCATTTACCAACCTGAAACTCCCCGGCAGTTCATTAAAACTGGCATCCCTTCTACATAGCCCCAAAACAGTCCACCAGGCCTACTTCGAGACCGGAGGCCGCCACCAGAGATGAGAAAACTCCCAGCAGGAGTAGAGTCTGTTTAGTTAACTCGTGTGCACGTCGGCCGCTACCTTTGACGAACCCTTATAATCATTTTACAACATTGACTCTCCTTCTCCCAGATCTTTCTGCAAGGTTGCCACCTTTCTCAATACGTATCGTACGAGGTTTCGTCTAAAAAAATTATCTTATGTCCATTACTGCAAAACTTCCTTAGTTTTGACGATATATATATATATATATATATATATATATATATATATATATATATATATATATATATACATACATACAAATGGGCGTGTGTGTGTATGTACATCGCCAAGCTACAATTCTACTGGATTCCATAATAACCCTTCACTTATTCAAAGTTCGTTATTTGAAACCCAAGTACTTTAGGAGGCCGCGCAAAGTGCAGTGCTCATAAGGAAAATCACAAATTTCTGGCAAATGTGCAACCAATTCGTCTAAGGTGGGCGCTCTCCCTTTTGCATAGAATCTATAAATTTCTCGAAGAATTAAATCGCATGTGAAATTATCTACTTTAGAGAAACGTTTCCTTTTGTTTTCACACTTGATCGGCGTCTTTGGTATTCCTTTCGTCACAATATTTCTTACAGTATTTCTGTGAATACCCAGAATTTGCCATCCGGTTCATTGCATGACCCCTTACCAAGATTATTTGTCAGCATATATTTATATGTGTTCAAAACAAGCGCTTGAATTTGCTTAGAAACAGTTCCCGTTATAACTTTGTTCTTTGGGGCTTTTCCAGTAATACAACTCGGCCCAGTTATTCACACTATTGACATCACTTTGATTATTTTCACTTAACTGAAAGTAATCTACTACTTCATTTGCATTTACCACTGCATTTCTCTCCCACGGTCTCCATATCGTGACACTCAACGAATTTCTGCACATATTGAAACAGATCAACTGGAAGTTGGAACTTTGGCATCTGAGACTCCACGTGGAGTAGACGTGCGACTGTCACTTCGAGAAATTCAGAGTTGCTATTGGTCCTCAACGACAGTGTTCCATTTCTGAATTGTGGAGATAGATTTATGACGGTCATTACTGGGCGGGAGGGTGAGTTTCCTTTGAGCGGCAACTGCACTCGCGTTGACTAGACAGACTCTACCTGGCTTCCCTCCTTCCGCGGTTCTGAAATGGGACACTATATCGGCTCGGAGACCGGAGACTGGCCCATCGCAGAACGAAGGTGCTTTACCAGGAGCATATCGTCCTGCCATGCAGCGACAAGACACCCGCCGACACTTCTAACCTGATAGAGACCACCAGATGAGAGATGATGTGAAATGAATAAAGGAGATGACATGGGGTCAAGAAATTTGGAGGATGTAATTAACCTACCCAGCATTCGCCTAGTGACCCCGGAAAACCTCTGAAAAAAACAATGGATCAGGTAGTCCGGTCACAGAAATCGAACCTGGACCTCCCGAATGTGGGATACAGACGAAATCCCCTGAGATATCCTTCTAGGGTTTTATATATACACACTAACATTTCCTTGTAGATACAAGGAGAATATGGGAATGCAGTAGGCTTAACCAATAATGAAATCATTCAAGATCTACTCGCTATGTTTTCGACCTTCTTCTCTTTGTTTAACTAGAAGTGGAGATAAACAGATACCCTATTTGAGAAAAGTATAAATATCATTTTTTTTTTGTTTCCTTGTTCCATTTATACTCCGCCTTTAACTGCTATGGTCATATCGGCGGCCTTTGGAACATACTGAAGGTGTTAACTCGTTATCTTTGGTTTCTAATCATTACATCACGCACACATTCACACTCTCATTCATACTTCCAGACTCTGGGGAAGATGGGGAATTATCTTGGTCGGAGAAAAATCCCCACCCCCATCGAACCCGGGACCCCTAGCACGGAAGGCAGGTGCTCTACCGACTGAGCTACGGGGCCAGTCTATAAATATCTTAAAATTCAAACGAAATACAATGAATATCCCGATGACAAACTCACCGAAAAAATAATTATTTGACATAAACTGTGTGCTTTAATCAGATCAACATTTTTTTCTGTAATGAAATTTTGACAATCTTTGTAAAAGCAATTCAGAATGAAGAAGACATCCAAGGCTACTTCCCGAAAATTCAAGATATGCATTTCATTGTCATGAAATTGTCTTAATGGTATGGTGATTTAATCAAAATCTTGAGTTATGTTTAACCTCTATCTTTCAGCTGGCTGCAAGAAGTCTCTTTGTGTACCCTTATCTGGATTGCCCATTCTGATACAATTATATGTAGCTCCAAAGAGAGAAATAAAAAAATAAATTAAACCTCAAAAGAGTTCAAGTTCTATAAATTTTAGAGTATATGTACCTGATTATATGCACCAAAACAAGGTATGGATTATTATTTACTCTTGCAGCAAGACAGCAAAATAATGTTAAGTGAAGCTGTATTGCTATTCTAAACTAAACTTACCTTAATATAATATACATTTCATTGTAATAACTGTTGACGTATATTCTGTTTTACTTTATTGTATTTTTAAAAAAGAATACAAGGAGATTATATCACTGTGGGTGCTCTAGTATAAAAGAGAGGCTCTCGTTTTTGCTTCGAAATAAAGCGGAATGGTATACAGAAGTTGGTATCGTACAACAAAAAATAATAATATATCGATTGTAGTTAAGAGGCAATAATGTCTCCCATATTGCATGTCTGTGGGCAAGTGGATGCGTGGGTAACATATTGAAGTTTAGTCATTACTTTCCACATGCAGCTTCTTCTCCAGACCAATTACTAACTCGGAGAATTTAATGACTTTCGCAAGGAAAAGCACTCAGTTTACAATAAACGAGGTTTCCAGATGTGTATTAATTACGAACACTGAAACGTGTTAAGAGGTTACGTGCTGGCATTGTCATTTTCACTTTCTCTACTGCCTTCATATTAGGTAGAGGATATATTATGTTCAACCCATAAACTCTATGTTAAAATACGTGTTTTGAGGTCCAGTAAAAGAATTATTTAAGGTTTGACGTCCTTTAACCGGTTACGTACGAGGTGTGTTTGTTATAACACCTCCTTTTTCTTTTTCAGGACTGGCACCAGAGAGGAACTCCTTTTTTCTTAACATAATTGAACTCTTTGTGACTGCGTGACAGAGATGGAAGCACTGTATAGTGCATAGAACTTTAGTGGAAGTGACGAGAGTAAGGACTGCTTTTTATACTTAAAATAGCGACGTTTTTATTGCAAGAACAGCATGTAATCATTCCTTTTCGCAAGTTGAGTGAGGCATGTAGTGATAGTACCATGGATGTGTCTAATGTGCGTTCCTGGATGTGACAGTCCAATGAAGGCAGAACATCGTGTAACAACAAACCAAGACAGTCACGGCCTCGCATCATCCTATCTGACATGATCTAGCGAGTGGAGAACGTTGTTTTGGAGGAATCGCCGATTGAGCGTTGCAGACATCGCCTCCAAAATTGTCATTTCCGTGAGATCTGTGCACACTATCCTGCATGAAGATCTGAAAATGCTCAGTTAGCGAGGGAAATAGCAGCATCACATTTGGTACAACAAGGTTTCTCATATGGTCACGTACTTATTTTATTTGGTAATCCATTTTCTATCATTTCTTCTACAACTACATCCCAATTCATATTATATTAAATGTGAGGATCTACTCCCATTAGTCCTGGACCCGTAGGACCAGAACCCGGGCCTCTCGGGTATATTTACCGTAGGACAGTACCTATTTTATAAACTGCCCCCCCCCCCGCCTACACACGGCAGACGGGACGGAAGTGGATACGCCACTTACGCGCCGGTACTTAATGAACCAGCTACCAAAAAACCTTGGTAGGGCCACCGGTGATCTAGCACACCAACTACTAGCTCTGCACGCTAGTACCCGGGACTTATGAGGCAGCCCTCTACCCCTTCCGGGCGGCCAAGGCCTGGCCGGAGGTACCCAATTTCCCGTGGGTGGCGGGAACACACTGCCCCCTCGAGTCCAACCCAAACCAAACAGCTCCCAGAGGGAGGGGCTCGAATGTTCGGCCCGAGGTTCCTCTAGTAACGTCAGAGGTACCACGAGTGCTAGGGGTCCACAGCGCCCGCACCTTGGCAGCTCAAAGGGACGCATCCCTCCCCCTACGGGACCCAATTCATATTATCTACTTCTCTCATATATTAACTGAAAAATATTTTAAAACTGATCTTATTATTTTATTTCTTATTTCATCAATTTTGATATATCCTGGTAGCGGTAGATTAGGTAATGGAGGGGAACACCTAGTATCTGAACCCGCAATTGGATATTTTGTACAAACACCCCATAAGGAACGGAGGCGATGAAGGAACTGTAGGAGGAGATGTGGTCAGGATCTCGGCATCCCCCAGCCGGAATGTTGGTTTCTGTGACCATGGTTTCCACTTACCTAGCGTAAGCTCCTCACTTTCCTCACGATGCTGAGTGGGCACCGGTCCTATACCTGGAGCCTAAAATTCGCACCCCATGGGTGGGATCGAACCTGGGTCGCTTTCCGCGGCCAGGGACCAAGGCATGCTGCCTTAGCCCGCCACGCCACGGCGCAGGACTGTGGGAGACAAACCAGAATCAAATGTCTGCGGATATGGACAAATGACATCCATACTTTCAAGTATATAAACAAAGAACAGTCAAAACTTTGTTCTTCGCTAATCTATCACCTTTGCCCTTGGGTTTTTTTTTTTTTTTCATTTATACCCCGCCTTAAACTCCAATGGTCATATCGGCGACCGTTCTCCATTGGAACATATCGAATGTGTTAACTCATATTCGTTGGGTTTTAATCCTTAGATTACGCACACATTGGCACTCTCATTCATACTTCCAGACTCTGGGGATTATGAATTATCTTGGTCGGAGAAAAATCCCCACCTCCACCGCCGGGAATCGAACACGGCAGGCAGATGCTCTACCGACAGAGCTACGGGGTCAGCCCTTTGTTTTTATATTTTGCAGTAATAAACGTCATAGAAACGGTTCCGAAATATGGACACTGGCAAAGAACCAACGCAAACAGCTAGAATCGGTAGAGATGAGACTTTTGTGAAGCGTGGCAGGTTATATAAGAATAGACCACGTAAGAAACGCAAAAATAAGAGAAGAGCTTGGGATTTTTAATTTAAACAGTAAAATAATAAAGAACAAAAATGAATGGAAAAATCATATTTTAAGAATGGACGCAGAACGACTACCAAGAAGAGTTTCAGAATATATGCCGAAAGGAAAGAGAGATGTGGGACGCCCAGCTCTGCGCTGGAAGGATCACTAGGCTCTTGAAGAGAACGGAACGGGTCACAGGCCCCAATCATTGAAGATTATTATTATTATTATTATTATTATTATTATTATTATTATTATTATTATTATTATTATTATTATTATTATTATTATTATTATTATTTGTAATATACGTCCTCCAACGTTAAGTCATATCGGACGAATAAAATGCATGAAATGATGCTCAAATGATTCCGGGGTCCATGGAGCTTAGAGTTACCCGACATTCGTCTTCCAGGATAAGGGAAAACCCCGGAAAAACCCTTATCCAGGTAACTCGCCCTGACCGAGATTCGAACTCAGGACCTCTTGAACGTGAGGCAGACACGCTACCATCCACGCTACCGAGGCGGGTGATGATGATGGTGATAATGATGGTGATGGTGGTGACGATGATGATGATGACGACGACGATGATGATGATGATGATGATGATGATGATGATGATGATGATGATGATGATGATGATGATGATGATGATGATGATGATGATGATGATGATGATGATGATGATTATGATAAACGCCACAGAATTATCACTGAGGGTATTTGAAAAGCTAGCTATTAACAACTTTTGAAGCACGTGACTAACAAACAAGAAGCTCGATATAAGGAGATAATCGTCTACAGGGAAATTCAAAAATGTTATCAAAGCTTTAATTTAACGCTGTGCAGGAGTTTTAGCTGTATAGACGTAAACAGCCATTATGTATAGAATTTCATTTTTATGGTCCTTTTGTTTTTCTCCCCGAAGTTGTTCATACTGTTCCACAAAAATTTTGAAATTAACTTTCTTCTCCGAAATAATTGAAATGGAATACTTGTTCTAAGATTTTCCTAGATCTTCAATCTGACCGCATTCTTCCACTTAAAAGCCATTGAATATCCCATAAATCTCTGAAATAGAAAATTGTGTTCACAAACTTTGTCAATGTGCTTATCATACCCTGTCGCTTGTTTAAAACGAGACATACATTCTCCTTCCCCCTGCATTATAATACGTATAAAACTGCATCTATGCATGTCGACAAGGACAGTAACTCCGTTTAGGTTTACTCTTGGCCTAACTGAGTTGGAAGTTTAGTGATGTGAGTTGGACAGCTCCTGTTGCTCTTGTGGTCGGGGCTGTGGTGGTTACCCACTGCGTGGATATTGAGAATTCTAGCTAACTGTGAATACCAAAGCGGTGGTGATTTTGAGGTGCAAGAAGGGCATTAAATTCCTCAGCGCTATACAAGTTTTAAAGTTTCTGGGGCTTAAATGTGACAAGGAAATATGGAATCTGGTATGTTAATTCACAAGAATCCCTCACTCGTTTATTAGTGAGTATAAAAAGTATGAAAGCTTGTTTCTTTCTCTTATAGTAAGTTGGAGGAGGTATTTTATTCCACCCAAACGGGGCAGGATGGCACAGGCAGTCTCGTCTATGGCCCGTATTCGGGAGATGGGATTCCATACCTGGGGTCGACGTACAGTATGCGCAATTTATCTTGAGCGTTCGTCTCCCGTCCTCACTCGGTAGGTTTCGGCTAGCTCCGTAAACACAGATGACAACTTTGAAACATGAAATGGGCTATACTAGTACACTCTGACATCTAGTGACTAATATGCCAAGCTATTACGCGTACTCTTTGTTTTCTGTGTGCATTTGTTTAGTGCAAGTTTGAGGTTAATTGCTATAGCTTAACCAGTTTGTAATTATGGCTGAGGGTACACCAAACTCATCATCATATGTACCTTCCGAGGAACGAACTCCGACTCGGTAACATGCACATACAGTCGTGCCAAGTGATGGCCACAAAATAATAGCGAAAGTTGCAGAAAGTTGCGATATAGAAAAGGACAACAACCAGTTAATGTCCCCACTGTAACCGCAGTATCAGACAGCGATTAGGAGGCGGCGAATGAACTGAAATCACGAGAATTAAAAAAGAAGATAAATTAATGAAAATGCTTTGCTAAACTAATATAAAATATTGTTATATTAATATGAAATTAGAATGAAATTAGAGTAATGATTAAAATAGCGGTTTAATTAAGAATAAGATGGGAAGAATATAATTTAAGACAACTAACATGCTAGAATCCATGTAAGGGAGAGAAAATATTTCTGTAAAATTGAACACAAGCCGGGGAGACAGGAAGAGGTGACCGTTAGCCTCTTTGTTTAAGGAAAGGTTCAATGTCTGAGAACTATAAGCAAAAATGTGTAGGAACAATAAGGTTTTCTAGATGCGGTCAAGCGTAAGACCTAAAAGGATTTACTTTGCTGAGGCGATAACGATGTATACCGTTACAAAGAGCCCAGGGTAGGCGTGACCCAACTCACGGTGGGATGTAACGTCAATGAGTTCGATGAGTTTTGCTAACCAATAAAGAAAAATCGAAATAAAATGAGAAACCAATAATAATGTAAGATTTGAGAAATAGGAAGAAGGGTGAGTTATTTTGGTCATGTGATAAGGGTTAGAGTAGGGATCAGAATAAAGTACGAACGGAATCGCAGAGTAGACGAAACATCACTTCAAAAGTCATACTACGAGGGGAAAGGTGTGTTAGGGCGCGTGAAGAAGAAGTAGGGAAGATTTCTAAGTCCGAAATGTAAATCACTTCAACAGTCATACTACGAGGGGAAAGACGTGTTAGTGCGCGTGAAGAAGAGGTCGTAAAGATTTCTAAGTCCGAAATGTAGGGAAGTCAAGAATAACGCAACCAGCGTGAGAGAAGCAGCAGAAGAAGTTTATAATAGCAAAGTATTCGCCGTATAAAGAATTAAGAGAATTCTGTTAGGAAGTTTAGTAACAGGTGGTCACCGCTACAAATCAATCTGAATCAACGAATTTAGTGAGAATTAAATCAATTTTTGCAACGAACCAGTGTATTATTGAGACAACTGAGCAGCCAACAAACAACAAATCCATTTCCTACAACCATTCACCTGAAGAACAAGAGATCTCATAGCTCCAATTAGAACCCAAATCAAAAGTAAACACCAACCAATTTGAAATCTGACATGCGGGTATGCCGCATAATGGCGCCCAACGTGGGGCTTCGAATTGTAGGAAATGGGTGAAATGTAACGACGAAGGACGACTACAAGGAGAAGTGAGAAGAGCGACGACGAAGGACGACTACGAGGAGAAGTGAGAAGAACGACGACGAAGGACGACTACGAGGAGAAGTGAGAAGACCGACGACGACAACTACGATGAGGACAGCAGAGACTACGAAGAAGACGGCAAAAACAACTACATAGAATTTTCCCCCAACCAAGAGAGAAGTTCAAGTTCTTTCGACATCAACTGAGCCTACTAGACGACGAGCAGCACGACAAAAATTGGTAAAGACATCACATAAACACCACAGCCGTACAACAGAACTGTGAGTTACACATACTCAATTTATATTTCTTGTAAATGTAATATCATTCATTGAGATCAATATCTATGTAATGTCTTAGTAATAAGTATTTTGGAAGGGAAATTAGAAAATTTAAAGGGGAAGTTCAATGCTTTTGAGAAATAAGAAGATCGTACAGAATAAATTTAAAATGGAAAATTCTGGGGAACAAATAGTTATGGAGACAGAGAAAGAGTTAGAAGTTGTTAATGAAGAGATAATGGAAAGCAATGTTATAGGATCAGTAGATGAGGGTGTAAATGGTGTAAGTAGCTTAAATGTAAATAGGAGAAGTGACAATCCTGGGGTTATGGAAAATCTACAAGAGATGTTCCAGAAACTCATGGCGCAAATGACTATTCAGAGTCAATCACTAGAGGCTAAATTAGTAGAACAGAACCAAACACTAGAAGCTATGGACAAATCACTCGAGGCTAAATTAGTAGAACAGAACCAAACACTAGAAGCTATGGACAAATCACTCGAGGCTAAATTAGTAGAACAGAACCAATCACTCGAAGCTAAATTAGTAGAACAGAGTCAATCACTAGAGACTAAATTATTAGATCAGAGCAAAGCTATGGACAAATCACTAGAGACTAAATTACTAGATCAGAGCAAAGCTATGGACAAAAAATTAAGTCAAATTACAAGCCAAGGGAAAGAAACAGAAGCTAGAATCACTGTCAAAATTCAAGGAATAACAGGGGAAATCCAGACCGTAAAAGAGGCCCTGCAGCGAGAAGTAGGTACTATAAGAAGTGACCTAGAAGCTACCAAATCTCTCGTTGCAGGAGTAGAAAATAGAATAGGGGAGGAAATTAATAAGGAGAGAATAAGATTAGATGAACTGACCACGACACAGGTAACTTTTGTACAAGAGATAAATGACCGGTTTGACACTGTAAACAATAGTATAGCAGCTGACATGGAGAAGTTAAAAGAAAAGGTAGCACGTGTAACAAATATTCAATCAGAGAATACACAAATGTTGAGGGAAACAGTAAGCGAGATATCTCAAATCAGAGATACTGTAACTGGCTTACAGCTGGGACAGCAAGGGCCGGTACCTGAGAGTTCCAATTGTTCTATACATACACACAATGGAGAGAGGCAGAACGAACAGGTTAGCGCCCCTTCTGTCTCTCCTCAAAGCAGCAATAATTGCGAAGTAAATATGCAAAACGTAAATATGTATCCACCAGTGCACATGAATTTTCTAAGCGAATTGCCCCTCCCGAAATTTAATTGTCACAATGACAACGCAGTACAATTTTTGGCCGACTTAGAAAAATATTTTGTCATCAGAGGTGTACCCGAGCAATATAAGATGATAATAGTTCAAAGGGCGTTAGAATCTGCCGAACTTAATTGGCTACGAGTAACTGTGGGAGAAGGATGCAGCTACGAGTTGTTCAAAACAGCTTTCCTAGAAAAGTATTGGAACGCCAATGTCCAATACCAAGTAAGGAATCAGATAACAAATGGCCGATACCAAGGTAATAATGGAGAGTCTATTACTGATTATTTCCTGAGATATTCGCAAATGAGTAAATATCTACAACCTCCATTACAGGAAGCCGAACTGATTTCTCTTCTCACTCCCCACCTTCCTGAGAACATTAGAAATCACATGGTGGTAGCAAGACCTCAGACATTGAGAGAGGCAATTACATTATTAACAGCTTTACAAAGCGTTGGGACGCAAAATTCACAAAATAGACATGAGAATCGAATGCCAGTGAGAAATCCACACAGACCGTGGAATAATAATAATCATGACGGGGAAAGGGCACACAATCCCCGAAATTTTAACACGAACCATATGGCTACTCGTCAAAGATACGATGCCCACGTCCCGAGGGAATTCCCTAACAACAATAGAGGGAGACAGGGACCACCAAATTCAAATTCATATAATTTCCCTATAAGATATGTACATGTAACTAGGAATGGAAATAGGGGTCACCCCCCATTTCTTCGAAGAGGGAATGCAAGACCGACGTTCCGACTACCAGAAGCTAATAGACAGTATCAACCACGTGACGCTGGTAGAGAGAACAATACAGACAGACCTGAAGTAAGACAGAGGAATCAACTTCTCTCAAGAGAATGGGTGCGTTCTCCTCCACCCACACCGAGGGACGCGGCGCCCGAGGTAGATGAAAGGCCAGAGACAACACAGCAGACGGGAAACGACTCCAGGGTGCGATAGAAGACGTCCCGCATCGGACCCGGATGAACACGCTAGTTCTTAATTTGAACAGGGACACAGCTCTGAGGAGGGTGGTACAGAATAAAACAGAAACAGAAATAGTAAACGGTACTCAAATAAACAATCACTTAACAGAATTGCAAGAAGTGAGAGATGCTCCACGTATTGCTGCAATAATAAACAAAGAAAAATGGCACATTACCATAGATTCAGGATCCTCAGTTTCAGCTATAAGTCAAGCATTCTTTTATCACTTAAAAAACAATGGAATGAAATTGCAAACATTGCCCGTGAAAAGTGCATATTGTACTCTGGCGGTAGGTCGCGCCAAACAAAAGATTAATACACAAATGCTTTTGAAAGTCACCATTGGGGAGGATACAATAGAATTTGTATGTTTTGTTATTAATAGGCTATCTGTAGACATTATTATGGGTAATGACGTGTTGTATGCGCTTCAAGCTAAGTTGAATTATCAAATGGAAGCCTTGGAAATCAAAATTAAAGACGTCATAGTTAAAGTTCCGTTTAGCTCAAGGGAAGCAGAAAATGAGATAAGATTGACAGATGAAGAAAAAGAAATAGATGGAGAAACATTTTTTGTAGAATTTATACGAATAGGAGGGATGGAGCTAGTTAAGATGAATCCATTAGAAGCAGAAGAGATGGGAAACTATGATAAAGAAGTGTACGTAGCGGCAGAAGAAGGGCTTTTAGAGATGACGTCATACGGACTTGGGCAGACAGAAAAAGGTGAACAGGAGATAATTACCCTACCAGATGATTTCCAGGTAGTCGAAAATAATGTAAACATGACCTATAGAATAAGAGAAACAGTAGCAAACTCGAACCTACTTAACGACCACCAAAAAGAGATTTTTTATAACATTTTATGTAAACACAGAAATGTATTTTCGGAACATACTGGGACCTATAATGATTTTGAGTATGAATTCGAGATACACAATGTTCCCCCATTCAAATACAAGTGCAGACCTATTCCATTGGATTTACAGGATGCAATGAACCTTAAAATACAGGAAATGTTAGATGGAATCCTGGAGATATCGACATCAAAATTTATAAGTTCCCTGCAGGAAGAGGAGGATTAAAATATTTATTTGTACTTATCGACGTGATGTCGAAATTTGTGAAAATATACCCTCTCAAGAAATTAACAAGTGCAGCATGCGCGAATAAAATAGTGAAAGACTATATAGTCAAATACGGGAAGATGAAAGCACTATTAGTAGATAACGCGTCCATACACCATGGAAGACGATTCGTGCACACCATTCAGGATGCCGGAATTCGCATCTATAATACAACGTCGTACCATCCGTGCTCTAATCCAAGCGAGCGCGTAATGAAAGACCTAGGTGTTCATCTCCGAGTCCTTTGCTCATTGAAACAGACTACCTGGCCAGACCACATCAACTATATTGAGTTTATATTCAATAATTCAGTCAATCTAACCACAGGATATGCTCCTATCCAATTGCATAGGAATTTAACACCGGAACCAATAATAGAGGGTGTTCCGGAAAGTATACAAGTGACGACCGAGACAGATCGAGAACGGATCCAGAATGCTGTTAAAAGAATAATGGAAAAAGTAGAGAAAAGAAACGCAAAGAAACTGCGGTATAAGAAGAATTGGGAACCAAAGGTCGGCGACTTAGTTCTAGTGAAATCGTTCGACAAGTCAGATTTGTTAGGAAAAAAGACTAGAAAGCTATATATGCTATGGAAAGGCCCATACCGGATTGAGAAAATATTTGGTGACAGAGCGTATGCTCTATCACACCCAAGAAATGGTAAACCGATAGGCAGATATAACATCTCCCTAATAAGGCCATATCGTCAGAAAAACGTTGTAAATAGTACAGAGCAGACCCAAGAATCACCTGTGTAAATGTGATTGAAATTATATATACGAAAATGTAAAGAATACCAAGTAAAAGTTATATAATTAGTACGGGTAACGTTTTCGTTTGAAATTCAAACACTGCGTGGGAGTTGCAAGTTCCAAAATTCCTGTGCACAAACAAAATGATAATGTAATAAGAATAACCACAGCTAATGAACATGTTAGAAAGATCTTTAAAAATAATTTGTGAAATGTAAATATAGTATAAGTACTGATGTATTCATGTGCCAAAAGGCTATATTGTTATTGTAAAGGTCACAGACTTAGGCGTGACAAAGTGAAAGAAAGTTTAGAGTGAAAAGTGAAGTGGAAAGACAGGACAATGAACTGCCAATGTTTACTGTCAGGTAAACGAAACACCTGATTACAGGTAGACAACTGAGTGCAGGTAGAGGTAACCATATTTGGACATCGTTACGCAAAATATAATAATGTGAGGACGAATGTTCTTACGGTGAAGGACTGAAAGATAAAGAAACGTCCCAATAAGTTACTATAATATTATTAAAAAAAAATCATTGAATGTAAAATGTAATATTGTAAACTGTAATATAGTAACATTAATGTAGTACTTAAGGAATGTAATAAGGTAAAATCAAGTTGATGTCAAGTGAGACAAGGATAATTCAGTGAAGTGTATATATAGTTGAGGTATCACGAATGTTATTTGTATATAGGGTAATAACCACATATACGACAGTGTACTTGTCTATGTACGTAATGTATCATATCTATAATTCTATGTATATGATGTACCATATTGACCATTCTATGTGTATAAAGTAACACACTGATGAAGATGAGGGAAACGGTGACCACCGAAAAATGTTTCGAGTAGGGAATGAGAAATTATAAGATATAAGGAGGAAATGTCATGACGGGGGTTTGACAAAATTTAAATAATGGGTATTTCATTTTTGTCAAACGGGCATTATGTAACCGCAGTATCAGACAGCGATTAGGAGGCGGCGAATGAACTGAAATCACGAGAATTAAAAAAGAAGATAAATTAATGAAAATGCTTTGCTAAACTAATATAAAATATTGTTATATTAATATGAAATTAGAATGAAATTAGAGTAATGATTAAAATAGCGGTTTAATTAAGAATAAGATGGGAAGAATATAATTTAAGACAACTAACATGCTAGAATCCATGTAAGGGAGAGAAAATATTTCTGTAAAATCTGAACACAAGCCGGGGAGACAGGAAGAGGTGACCGTTAGCCTCTTTGTTTAAGGAAAGGTTCAATGTCTGAGAACTATAAGCAAAAATGTGTAGGAACAATAAGGTTTTCTAGATGCGGTCAAGCGTAAGACCTAAAAGGATTTACTTTGCTGAGGCGATAACGATGTATACCGTTACAAAGAGCCCAGGGTAGGCGTGATCCAACTCACGGTGGGATGTAACGTCAATGAGTTCGATGAGTTTTGCTAACCAATAAAGAAAAATCGAAATAAAATGAGAAACCAATAATAATGTAAGATTTGAGAAATAGGAAGAAGGGTGAGTTATTTTGGTCATGTGATAAGGGTTAGAGTAGGGATCAGAATAAAGTACGAACGGAATCGCAGAGTAGACGAAACATCACTTCAAAAGTCATACTACGAGGGGAAAGGTGTGTTAGGGCGCGTGAAGAAGAAGTAGGGAAGATTTCTAAGTCCGAAATGTAAATCACTTCAACAGTCATACCACGAGGGAAAAGACGTGTTATTGCGCACGAAGAAGAGGCAGTAAAGATTTCTAAGTCCGAAATGTAGGGAAGTCAAGAATAACGCAACCAGCGTGAGAGAAGCAGCAGAAGAAGTTTATAATAGCAAAGTATTCGCCGTATAAAGAATTAAGAGAATTCTGTTAGGAAGTTTAGTAACAGGTGGTCACCGCTACAAATCAATCTGAATCAACGAATTTAGTGAGAATTAAATCAATTTTTGCAACGAACCAGTGTATTATTGAGACAACTGAGCAGCCAACAAACAACAAATCCATTTCCTACAACCATTCACCTGAAGAACAAGAGATCTCATAGCTCCAATTAGAACCCAAATCAAAAGTAAACACCAACCAATTTGAAATCTGACATGCGGGTATGCCGCACCACTCAGCAACTCAATAGAACGAGCTGCTGCTTACACAGGAAAAAGCGTCAGCACTGTCAGCCGTATTGTACATCTCATGCCAATGAATCTCCAAAAACACCGGGAAAAAGCAGGTAAGGCTGTGATCTGTGTATGGTAATAACTAATAGTGATGTTTTCTTTCTTATTTTCCCTTCAATCCCTTCCTTTTTTGGCTTCCTCCTTTTCCTTATATCTTGCTCTTTTATCTTTCTTTTTCTCTTGCTCTGAGCCCTTTGTATATTTCTACATAGCTTCCTATTTCCCTCCATTACCAAAGCTACACCGGTATTTAATAGAGGCCAACAAACCTAGGAGCAAGACTTACCTATGTTGTGGATGTCATGGTTCTCGAAAGTGGACACACTATTATTCGTTTACCTCCGTATAACTGCGATCTGAATGCAATTGAACTGGCGTGGGCAAAAATAAAGAACATTTTCAGAGGACACAACGTTACTGGTGATATTTCAGCCACAAATCTGCAGAAACTTGCTATAGAAGCATTCTCTTCTGTAACTGCGACTGATTGGGAAAGATATTGCAAGAACTGGAAATGAAATATTGGAGAAATATTGGTGTAATTGAAAATGTGATTGATGATTGGTGGCTGACATATCACCAGTAACGTTGTGTCCTCTGAAAACGTTCTTTATTTTTGCCCACGACAGTTCAATTGCATTCAGATCACAGTTATACGGAAGTAAACGAATAATTGTGTGTCCACTTTCAAGAACCATAACATCCACAACATAGGTAAGTCTTGCTCCTGGGTTTGTTGGCCTCTGTTAAATACCGGTGTAGCTTTGGTAATGTAGGGAAATAGAAAGCTATGTAGAAATATACAAAGTGTTCAGAGTAAGAGAAAAAGAAAGATAAAAGAGCAAGATATAAGGAAAAGGAGGAAGCCAAAAAGGAAAGGATTGAAGGGAAAAGAAGAAAGAAAACCTCTCTATTAGTTATTGCCATACACAGATCACAGCCTTGCCTGCTTTTTCCTGGTGTTTTTGGAGATTCATTGGGATGAGATGTACAAAACGATTTAATATGCCTGACAGTGCTGACGCTTTTTCCTGTGTAAGCACCAGCTCGTTCTATTGAGTTGCTTAATGGGAACATTAGCTGGTTGTTATCCTTTTCTATATCGCAACTTTCAGCAACTTTCGCTATTATTTTGCGGCCATCACTATGCACGACTGTACATGCATGTTTCCGAGTCGGAGTTCGTTGCTCGGAAGGTACATATGATGATGAGTTTGGTGTGTCCTCAGCCATAATTACAAACTGGTTAAGCTGTAGTAATTAACCTCAAACTTGCACAAAACGAATGCACACAGAAAACAAAGAGCGCACGTAAAAGCTTAGCATATTAGTCACTAGATGTCAGAGTGTACTAGTATAGCGCATTTCATGTTTCTAAGTTGTCATCTGCGTTTACGGAGTTAGCCGAAACCTACCGAGTGAGGACTTGGGAGACGAACGCTCAAGATAAATTGCGCGTACTGTAAACAAAATGCTAACAATCTTTTCACTGTTCACTTACAAAAGATTAACTTCAATGGAATTAAAATAACTTCCGTCAAAAGGTATTTTGGTTGTCAGCTGTAACCGCAAAATGGTTCAACTTCCTGAGTGAGGCGTTATCTCTAATAGCGTTATCTCACATAAACAAATGCCTACTGGAGGTCGTAGCTATCTCCGTTCTTTTCGCTACAGATCAGGATTCTAGGGCCAGTAGTTCACGAGATACCTTATATCGTTACCTCTTACCTCATTTAAATATAGTGAAATAAAAATATTTAACCAACCACCTGAACCAAGACTATTACATTAGAATATAAGTTTTAAAAAGAAACTCACAAATTCCTAAATCTCAACCAGTTCTAGCACTGGAGGAATACTATATGATCTATATTGCCAAGATCTGAAAGTTAGTATAAAAATAATCAGGAGCATTTTCAGCTAATAAATTTTCTTTTCCTATTCATGTAATGCAATGTTAAACTGTCAGGGGTGATAAAGAATTGTCATTAGTATTTATCATTGCTTTATAGATGTATTATTGTACTTTAATCATCTAATAATTGTATTTTTTATTTATGTATGATTGAACTTCTATAGTTTCCTAAATTTTTGCAAGGATTGTATCCTTTTAATCGTTATATTGTATCCCTTTATTATGTACAAAGGTTGGCTGATAGGTCCCTAGCCTCATAAATAATATTAACAATTTTTTTCTTTATCTCCCATCATAATCTCTTGAAAGTTGAAACGCTAATACATTTGACACATCTGTGTTTAATTTAATTAAACCATCCTGTAGTGCGATTTATTATGGTCCTCAAAATAAATGTTTACCTCGTTGCTGCAAAATCTTCTTCTTCCAAGAAATTTTTTGAGGTTCGGGAACAGGTGGTAGTCACTGGGTGCTAGATCTGGCGAATAGGATGGATATTCAAGCAATTCGAAGTTTAATTCACACATTCTTTACCCCATTGTAATGACTGAATGATGGGCCGAAACATTGTTGTGAAGAAATAAGATTGTTTTCTTTTACAAATGAGGTCTTTATCTTCTCACCTCATCACTCACACATTGCAGTATGCTTGTATAGTAGTCCTCGTTGCTGCAAAATCTTCTTCTTCCAAGAAATTTTTTGAGGTTCGGGAACAGGTGGTAGTCACTGGGTGCTAGATCTGGCGAATAGGATGGATATTCAAGCAATTCAAAGTTTAATTCACACATTCCTTACCCCATTGTAATGACCGAATGATGGGCCGAAACACTGTTGTGAAGAAATAAGATTGTTTTCTTTTACAAATGAGGTCTTTATCATCTCACCTCATCACTCACACATTGCAGTATGCTTGTATAGTAGTCCTCGTTGCTGCAAAATCTTCTTCTTCCAAGAAATTTTTTGAGGTTCGGGAACAGGTGGTAGTCACTGGGTGCTAGATCTGGCGAATAGGATGGATATTCAAGCAATTCGAAGTTTAATTCACACATTCTTTACCCCATTGTAATGACTGAATGATGGGCCGAAACACTGTTGTGAAGAAATAAGATTGTTTTCTTTTACAAATGAGGTCTTTATCTTCTCACCTCATCACTCACACATTACAGTATGCTTGTATAGTAGTCCTCGTTGCTGCAAAATCTTCTTCTTCCAAGAAATTTTTTGAGGTTCGGGAACAGGTGGTAGTCACTGGGTGCTAGATCTGGCGAATAGGATGGATATTCAAGCAATTCAAAGTTTAATTCACACATTCCTTACCCCATTGTAATGACCGAATGATGGGCCGAAACACTGTTGTGAAGAAATAAGATTGTTTTCTTTTACAAATGAGGTCTTTATCATCTCACCTCATCACTCACACATTGCAGTATGCTTGTATAATAGTCACTAGTGACACTTTTACCCTTCTCCAAGTAATCAATAAAAGTAATTCCCTATGCATCCCAGAAAACACTCACCATAACCTTGTTAACTGACAAAATTAACTTTGCCTTTTTGGAGTTGGTTTACCTGTCTCAGTCCAATGTTTTGCCTGTAAAAGCAAGAGAATCTTGCAGGGATACCTTTATAAATAAAAAATTATCACCATCTACTCTCTGTATATTTATACAGCTATAATGTTTATTGTGGACAAGTGTAATCCAGTTAAAAACAGTCAGATACATTAACATAACACCAGAACCAATATGAATTACTATAGAGATAGTGTAATTAAAACTGTCTCTCAAAAGGATGTACATATACTAGGAATTAAGCTTTACAATAAACTTCCATCTGATATTAAACCAATAGCTAGCATCTCAAAACAGCAGTTTAAATGAAAGTTAAAGGCTTCCGTCATAAATAAATGTTTATATAACTTAAATGAATTATGACACTGCAGCTTTAATTATACTTGAAAGTGATAAATTCATTAAGCTGATTAAGGGATCATGTGCAGAATTAGTTTCTAATGCTGTAATTGACTATGTAAATTAGTTTCTGTAAATTGGATTTTAATGTTGTAGAACTGACTATGTACAATTAGTATTAATGATGAAAATTTGACTATGTCAGAAATTGTAACCAACAATCTATTGACAATATTGTGATTTTGTGGGTTTGTGAAATAACAAGACGAGGTTACAAACGCAAAAACTACACTTTATTTTCCCAGCAATACTCCGTTTACCATTACAAATTGCTAGATCACCTCAAAACTGTTTATTTTTCAAACACTACGCTCAACTGTCTGTCGCTTCCGGTAACGATCGGCCCCGAAGTTTCCCGAATCTCCACCGGCCATTATTTATTCATCGGCTTCGCGAATCTACCGCCAGGGTAACAATATTTATTTGCTTTTTCTACTTTAGACTTTTGTTGGATCCTGTATCTGTTACAGTTTTTAGTCTTATGTAACTTTTTATATTTATCTTTGTATCGTGAACTGACCTGTCCTATAACATATGTATTATGTTCCAAAGGATGAAATAAATACAATACAATACAATAGTGATGTATCCATGTTTCATCCATGGTAGTAAGCCGTCTCAAAAATACACTATGATTTTTGCGATAGAGCTCCAAATTCTTAACAGAAACAGTTTTTCTTTGCAACAAACGCGGCACCCATCTTGCACATACTTTGTGAAAGCCTCAAACATTACTTTCACGTTCTTTTGATATGTTTACAGCCTCTTCTATCTCAATCAACTTCAATCTATGGTCTTCCAGTCCTAAACGGTGCATTTTTCCAATGATTTTCAATGATTTGTAACTTCCACAGGCGGTCCAAAGCGAGGCTCATCACTAGTGCTCATACGTCCCATTTTAAACTCTGCAACCCACCTTTTAATCACTGTATATAAAGACGCATAGTCTTTCAATGTACTGTCAATTTCCTCCTTAATTTCTTTAGGCATTAAGCCTTTCAAATGGAAGTATTTAATCAGTGCTCGTTTTCCCAAATCCTCCAGTTCTGTGAAACCTCTACACTTGTCTTGTTTAAAATGCTGTAATTAAAAGCTAAACAAGCTATTGACATACAAGCTAGCCTAGAGTTAAACTATATGATGCTATCCATCAAACTGGCCCAGTAGTGTCATCTCTATGTGAGACCCGGGACTCGTCAGCCGGCCCTCATATTAATTATATATTGTATTACTGACTTATTGTATTATTGTCTTATTATATTCTTTTTTATTATTGTATCCTTTGTTCTTTCCATGGACGTGTCCTATATCATGTACAATGATCAGAGGTGACTTACTTCAGCATTAAGTGGTGTATTACTTTAGGAAAGTAACAATGTTTTCTTTTTTGTATTAATAGTTTTCCAGCAGCGAAACAGATAAGTCGTCTAGTTGACTTTTAATTTACTGTCACACGTATGGTAAGTAATCAGACATTGCACAAAGAACGATAGGAGTAAATAAATAAAACTAGAGTGAGGAACAAGTGGTGTAAGAAAGTAGAAAAAAAATATGGAGATTTTATTAAAGTTATTCCACAATAAATGGCATAAGTAAATCAAAGTCCGTTTTCCCCTTTGCTAAGCTAGTACCTTTAGAATTTTATGAAATGTAAGCAACATAAATATGGGTATAGGTTAGGCAATAAAGTAATGGATTCCTTTGAGGATATACTGCGCAAATGCAAAACATACCAGAAAATGTTCTTCACAAGATTGTTATATGTAAATTACAAGTGCTCACAAAAATATTCGGTCAAAGGTCTGCAACTCAAATACAGACGTTTATTTTTCTAAAGACAGCTGTAAACATTAAAGTAAAAATAAGTGGGATAAATTCATGCCACTTGCAACAATAACGAAAACAATCATTATTCTACATTGCAACATGTGTAACAAAAATACCCCATTGCACTTACTGGCATTTCAGGAGTGAGTTGACTATTTGGTCAACAAAAAGATATAGTATGTATTTCCTCACAGTGGTTAAATTCAGTACTTTGTAGGATATCATTTAAGCTTGATTAGTTGTGATAGGCCTAATTTCATATATGTTTTTTTTTCATATAAACACACTCAGTTTTTACCCTTTCTTTGAACAGATTTTTCTTTAGTTGATTTTAGAGGAGATGGAAAAATTTCTGATTATTTACCTCATTCCGTAAATTAGGTGTTAGGTTAAGATCTTGGGCAGTTATATAACAATGATTCCTGACAATATGCACATGGTGCTTTGGGTCATTATCCTGATAAAACTGAAAATATTACTTATTCATCATTTCACCACAAACTGATGAAGGTAGTAATGTGTCCTCAATGAATATCAAATTTCTTGCTTTCCCCAAATGTGTACCCCCACATCACTACATTTGTTACCTTTACGTTTCACTGTAGGGTGTAAATTCCATAAATTTAACTCCATATTGGGCTTACGCCAAACACTAACCTTCTCTTCTCTATCAAATAGTTAAAGGAGACTTTCATCAGTAAAAATTACATCACTCCACCATTGGTGGTCTTTTTTGCAGAACTCTTTAACGATCTGCAACCTCTTTGCTCTTGTTCAGATAAGGTTGTTTTTTTCCGACTTTCTTTCATTAATAAAAGTCCCAACTGTTCTTTTAACAACAGTCAGTCGCCAGTTTTGGGGCACTTATTTTAGGATTACTTATTACCTTTCTAATGACCAGTCTCTAATGTTTCTCTGATTTAGCTTCTGTGGACGTTCCGTTGTTTGACAAAAAATTTGATTCTGTCTTCTCCTTATTGTCTGATGATGTCTCGATGTTCCGTGGTATATTCATCTTAGCAGCATTAAAATTTCTCTCTGCCTAAGATCATAAGCATAGTGAAAGATCATAAGCATAGTGAAAGATCACAAGCTGTCGCTATTAAAATGTTGTGTTATTTCCTTTGCATCACGTTTGACTTTATAGTACCTACACCACAACTACATATTAGTATAGATTTGTTACTAAAAGTAATGGAGGGTGAAAACCTCCCCTTTTTAAAAAGTCTAGCGAATTAATACAGATATAACTATGAGTGACCGTATATAATGCTTTGTAGTAAACCGGTACCTAATAACTGCTATTTTTGTTGTAAAAATCCCAAGTGCTGCATTTATTTAATATTCTGCTTGTGCTTTACATTCAACATAAACTTTGTTTAGTTTAATAACACTTCATAATTTCAAATAGCTCACATTATGTAAGAAAGTGTTATATTACCAAATATTTTTGTGAGTACTTGAACATAAAAATAAACTGTACCTACCTCCTTCTCTCCAACAAACGTTCCTCACAAAGACAATACTGATGAACAAACAACTAACCGAGTACAATTGCTGGACCTAGTAGTTGGGTCCATATCAAGTGGAGGGCTGAGAAGAGCAATCGAGGCAGCCAATTCTTATTGCAATAAATGGGGTTTGAAAGTGAATGAAAACAAAACAAAGATTATGGTCTTCAAAAAAGCATACAGGTTGCGTAAGGATGAGAAATGGGAGGTTAACAGAAGAGAAATAGAAGTAGTAAGGAGATTTGATTATTTGGGTACAAAGTTGAGTTCAGATGACAGCTGGAAAGAACAAAAAAAGATGTCTGTGGCAAAAGGTAAAATGGTCATGAGAGTGATAAGATCATGCTATAGTAAACTGCCAGATATACAAATGGTTGGAGAGGATTTATACAGCAGTAGTAGAAAATAGAATGTTACATGGATCAGAGGTTTGGGGAGTAGATGAGGCTTGGAGAGAGACTGATAGAGTGCATAGATCCTTTTGTAAATATCTATTGGGATTACCAATAGCATCACCTAATGGGACAGCACAATTAGAACTAGGCAGGCATTCTACTAAAATTAAAATCTTGTCAAGGGCAATGAAATACTTATACAGAATCACTAGCTTGGAAGATGGCAATATAATTAGAGAATGTTTTCATATTCAAAAGAGAAGTAACTGGGGTGGGTCTTGGGCACATAAAATGTATGACTTGCTGAAGCAGATAGGTATGGGTCATTCTTGGATAAATGCAGAGTATGGGTACAGAGGCTTCTGGAAAGAAGTTAAGCTAAGATTAGAAGATATTGACAGACGAGACATTTTCGCCAATACAAGCGACAAAATCTCACTGAGATTATATAGAGAAATAAAAACAACCTGGGGGAGGTAAGGATATATAGATATATGTAGTAAGTTAGGGCGAGAAGGTTTTGTTTAGGAGAGGAGTGAGAAGCTTGAAAGGTATAGGTCAAGAGAGGGAACTAGATAATGTCCATTGTGTGGAGAAGAGAATGCAGATTTCCATTGTATATTATATTGTAGTCAAACAAAGATATGGAGAGAGCAGGCTTGGCTATGTAAATGGGACAATTTGGGGGGGGGGGGTGAAGTAGTAATTAGAAAAATTTTGTCAGTAAAAGGGAAAAGAACAGGAGAAATATAGGAAATTATTTAGGGAAAGTTAAAGAAAGATGGCTAAGAACAATTAAGAGAAAAATGTAGAGTGGGATAGGTGAAATGGCAGAAAGTGTAAAAAGGAGCAGAGGGCCTCCAATACACAAAAACCTAGGGTTAGGTGTATGGGTACCGAATTATTAGGCAATGGTGGGCAACATGGTAGGATTTTCGGGATTTAGGAATATATGGCATATTTCAGTATGGATTTTATAATTGTAATCTTGATTTTGTATTTCCATTTGTTGATGTAAACGGAAAGATGAGGAATAAGTTACTATCAAATTACTATCAATTACAATTGATGTGCATTGTAGCCAACAATGTGCTATATTAACTAAATTAGTTAAATAGCATCTAAACTGTACATGTTTGCATTCACATTTTTAGGATGTTCGTTGTACTGAACGATGTTGTGAAGCAATAACTTGTGACTGAAAATGAAAATAAATAGGTATATCCCATTCATTAGCAATTGAAATCAAATTCAGAGCACAAGGGTATAGAAACCGAATATCAGCTGTTTTTAAGCAATAAAAAACTATAGTAGTATATACAAGCAATGAATGTGTTGACGTATACTGGCCTTAAACATTTTATTATAATTAATATTTTAAAGCACATTTTCCTTATTCTGCATTGTTACTAGTGGGAACAGTTCATCTCTGATTAATGTGGAGGGGAAATCAGGTTAAAATGGCAATAAAACATGTTCCGCGCAGTGTTAATTTACATCAATAGTGGGCTCAAAAAATCCATAAATTTCTAGCAGGCATTCGTGATGATGACAGCGCAGTTTTGACAACTAGGTGCAAATACTGTTTAAATATTGATAGAGTCGACATTAAAATTTCAATGCCATGGCTGGGATTTGAACCACGGATCACTAGTTTCCCTCCAGTCGCTCTTACCCATTGAGCTACCATGGATAAAATGAATTCTCCAATCGACTCATATATTTCCCTGGTGAACAACTAGGGGCTCTCACATCCGAGATACACCATTTGTGGCGACTTACTATTATAAGTACTTGAGTCCCAGGCTTCACCATTTAACTCTTATTATTTAATTGATGGAAATTATTCACTTCTCCACTCCAGCCGTACACAGGCGAAAGCATTGGATTGACAGAGTCAATAGGTGGGAGTGGCTGGACGGAGGCCAGTGGATCCATGGTTCGGGTCCCAACCGTGGCATTGAATTTTTCATGTCGACTCTGTCAATCCAATGCTTTCGCCTGTGTACGGCTGGTATGGGGAAGTGAATAATTTCCATCAATTAAATAATAAGAGTTAAATGACTCAAGTACTTACAATAGTAAGTTGCCACAAACGGTGTAGCTCAAATGTGAAAGCTCCTAGTGGTCTACTGGGGAAATATATGAGTCGATTGGAGAATTCATTTTATCCATGGTAGCTCAATGGGTAAGAGCGACTGGAGGTAAACCAGTAGATCCGGTCAAATCCCAGCCGTGGCATTGAATTTTTCATGTCGTCTCTATCAATCCGATATCTTAGCCTGTATATGGCTAGTGTGAAGAAATGAATAATTTCCATCAATTAACTTAAACTGTTTAAACATTTTGTATTCATTGTGTTTTATTACAATTGGAATACTCTAATTTCTTCATAGCTATCATGTTGTGTCACGTGATGTTTGGAAAATTCAGACAAGTAACAAGGAGTATTTCTGTAATGTTTCAGTCCACATAAATTGTGTGTTTCAACAAGATCTATGTACATTTTTTTGTAGTAATATTTTGTCTATCTCTTACAGCTTCTGAGTAAGTTTCATTGTTTTATAGAGGTACTCAGAATCAGGAAGGAAAAAGGAAGAACAAAATTAAATGCTTAAAGAATGGTAGAAGCACTTTACTTACTGCAAGCAATTAACAATTGATATTTTATATAACAAAATTCTAATTCAAATGACTACTTACACTATATACCCTTCATATAAAAAGGAAAGTTTACATTGCTAGCTTGCTGTACATGCAATACGCCTAAATATAACTAATATCTAGATACTATAAAGAAACTGTTTTATTGTATTACTCCTTTTCTAGGAACAAATTGGATGGATCACATTTAAAACTTTAAGAGCACCAACTAGTTAAAACCATGAGCTTATACTATCTAATGTCACTAATTTGTGCTAGACATACATTTTCCTGAGATGCTAATTCCAGCCTCTTCTTATGTTACTCGAAGGTATGATGTTTATTTCGGTGTTAGCAATTGTTCACTCTGTGCTTTGTCTACTTAATCGTACATATGCATTGTTATACCTCAGTGTAACTATTCAAAGAAAACACTCATAAATGTCTTAATGTATTTAACTCTTTCCATATAATTAATGATACCTGACTTTATATAATTTGTTGTTGGAAGTTGGGTGAAACATTAGTCTTTTATAAGGGTTAACTTTCGTAATTATTTGGCTTTAGGAATAGTTGTAAATAATTCATATTTAGAAATATAGGTACAAAATTTCATTAATGCAAAACGTACCTTCCATCACACTGTTACTGAAAACCTGTCGACATCTACTTATGCCAATTACATGGATCTAGCCTGTCCTTTACCACAAATTTGATAAAACTTCAGTAAAGATTTAGTTATAGTGCCAAATATCAATGGTCGGTATTTATAGAATGTTATGTTTGAATCCTCCTGATCTGCTACCAATTTACAAAAATGTGGTGAACCCACATAAAATAAACAGTGATAGACAGAGAGTCAACCTAAAAAATTCAATGCCATGGCTGAGATTTAAACCACCGATCTCCTGGTTTCCATCTGGCCACTCTTAAACTTTCAGCTACCATAGCTAACATGCCAATGTGTTTTCTGGATAGATTTTTGTATCTATCCAAAATCTTAGCCTATACATGGTTAGTATGGAGGAACGATTAATGCCATCAATTAACTTAATAATAGTGATTAATATGCTTGGATGCTTATGGAAATTAGTTTTTAGTGGAACAACATTTTAATATTTGTATTGAAATATAAACAACATGCCATTAATTCTCTTATATTTTTAGGAACAAGGGGAGGTGAATTCCCTTCAAATTATAAATTTTGTATTTTTAATTTCAAAAAACTATATAAATCTTCATTTTTAAATGATATGTATATAAAGTAGGGCTGAGTAACTGCTGACAATAATAAAAAATAATACTACAAAACAAATATATTTTATTTGGCAGAGAACGTACGTCCAACATCATACACTGCGTCACAGATAACAACTTTTTGAATAACAATTTTTTTTACATGATAAAAAAGCTGTAACGTATAATAATATTTTATTTTATATATATATATATATATATAATTTGTGGTTTGTGAGTTTTTTCGCCTAAGTGGAAGCATTTATTAATAACATTGTTAAGATTAGAATTTATTGTTTTAATTTTATTTATTATTTTATATTATTTAAATTAAAACCAAGAATATTACACATATTAATATACTTATAAATAATTTCTTGAATATTCTCTTAAAAAATTAAAGCAAAAATTGAAACCTGCCAGCATCCAGCATTGCCATCTAACCAGTTGCTTTAGTTGGAACCACCCCATCCTTTACAACAGTTTCTGTTTAATTTATAATATACATTTTACCGGGATTCAATTCTGTGTCCCTTGTTTTCTCAGGCTAGCTACTCCTACCACATTGACTGCTCGACCATAAATTCCGACTTCAAAGCCAAGTAGCATTGGCACTGTTATCCAGTTAGTATTAAAAAGTACTATAGATTACCTCAAAATGGGCATAGAGTTCAATAAAAATGAGAATTATCATTCTAGAAAGAAAGTATATTTTGACTGTCCGAGCAAAAAAAAAAAAAAAAAAAAAAAAAAAAAAAAAAAAAAAAAAAAAAAGAGAGAGAGAGAGAGAGAGGAAAGGAAAGGAAAAGGAAAAATAAAGAAATAGTAGCTTAGTTTTAATCACTGTCTCCCATGCACTCATTTTTCATATTTCAGGTACGCATTTCTACAAAACTATTAAGATATTGATATGAATGTATTCTGAATATTTCTAAATACAGCTTAAAGCATGTGAGGTAAACTTTTAATGAATAGAAGTTATAATATTGGCGCAAAAATAAAATTAAAACCCTTTAGAATTTTGTCATATATTTTGATATACAATACAATAACCTTTTGTGTGAAAAATAGAAAGACTATGTCATTTTCATTTTGTTCTCTATCTTGAATTATATCTTGTGTTATTTAAGGAAAAATATAGTTCCTGAAGCATGAAATCTTTGCAAAAAAAAAAAAAAGTGCACTAGGATTTTGATATGCAAAATTTTTGTTAGGGTACTTGGTGCGCCTCACAAATTTTTCGTTAAAATGTCCAGGAATATAACATATTTATTATATAGTCCAATACAGACATAATTAGGCTATACCCATGCCAAATTTCAATTTATGATGTTTAATTGTTGCTAAATGTTTTTGTGCTGTAATTATTTGAATAATTTAGCCCTATAGGGTTAAAATAACCTCCTGGTATCCTTAAGCTATGATAATATAAATAAGTTTGAAGAAATATGCCAAAAAGATAAAGAATTATTGATAGTTAACTCTTCCAAGTTCAATATTTTCAACTGTTTCCAACAACAATTATATGATGATGCCAAGTGACATCTTTGGGATAGTTAGAAAAGTAAGCAGATTATTCAACCTTCCACACATAACATCATTCATATCTATAAAGTATGTATAAATTATATTAATTATATTAAATACATCTACAAAGCAAACAGAATAACAAATTATGTTCACCATACTTCTTAACATAATACACAAGTATTATATCAAATACAAATTATATATGACTATATTGTACTCGCATATCTTCTAGAAAAATATAGAACGAATGAATGGCTCATCTGATATAAATTAAAACACTTATATAGTGATACAACCTAGAAAACCAAGATGAATTTGTGAAACAAATACTTCATTTATTTATTGATTAATCAACATGTCCTTTTATTTTAAATTACGCCCTTCACACTAAGTAATATTGAACGATTAATGAAATGGATGAAATGATGCTCAAATGAGCCTAGGGTCCATAGAGCGTGGAGTTACCTGATATTTGTCTTTCAGTATAAGGGAAAACCTCAGGAAAATACTTATCCAGGTAACTCACCCTGACCGAGATCTGATCTTGGGACTTCTTGAACATGAGGCAGACACACTAACATCTATGTCACCGAGGTGGGCTAATCGACAAATGAAGATATGTATCAAATATAGGCTTGAAAGAAATGCCTCTATTTCTTGTTGTTTATCAATAAACAAATGAATTTAACAGATGTTTCAGAAGAGTATGCAAGATTAAGCTCTATATTTATCTAGAATATAATGAATGTCTCAAATGAGTCTCCACAGTGTACTCAGAAGCATATGGGTGTGGTTAAGTTGGTAGCGGAAGCACAGAGATAGAACACAAACCTATGAGCTGGTAGAGACTCTCTTTCCTTCCTCCTACCGCTTGAACACCACAGTGAGGAGGGTGCTTTTGAAAAGTGAAGTTGATATTGTGTCGTTGTGCTTGTGAAGTGATGTCAATCTGTTGACCATTACCAACCTAACTGATGTGGGCAAGCATGTTAGTGCATTCTCCTCACTGAGGAGAATCGTTTGAGACACCCAATATTACATTGTGTAAGCAGAATTACAATGAATTTTCTTTTTTTATTATTACGAGTAAATTCTCTATGAAAAATACTGAAGTGACAATAACTAAACATGTTTCTGTGCAAAAAGTATGTTTGAAATTAATGTTTTATGCATGCACACACTAAGAGAAATAAAACAAGCTTGTATTGTAACAAAGCTATATTTTCTTAGCACAAAAGTGAATCGAGAAGATATTGACACACTGCTTCACTCACACTGTTTTTTCACAGGACATGTTTCAAGAGCTTTTGCTCGAGTCCCAGCTGATGATAAGAGCAAAAGCTCTTGAAACATGTCTTGTGAAAAAACAGTGTGAGTGAAGCAGTGTGTCAATATCTTCTCGATTCACTTTTGTGCTAAGTTGTGCTTCACTGTCCCTACGCTTCTTTCAATTTTATACTTTGAGTATATTTTCTTACTTATATTATCTTCTAGTTTGTTTCTTGCATCAAATTATGGTGAAGGTACAACTTGCAATTAAAGAGATGTCTTAATATTTTATCCTATAGATCTTTTGGTAAAATTATAGCCATGTTTTTCCTTTTAATCACATTTTGTTTTCTTTCTCTTCAATTTTGTATTAATCTTTCATTAGGTTTCTTTTCTTTCAGTCCTTGGTTCTTCAGTTCATCTCTTTTCACTTTAAATATGACTCATCAAGTATCTACTTAGCTTTCTAAGCAATATTATTATTATAATATAACATAAAACTTTTCACATTCTTTCCTTCTTACATCCAATTCATGTAATCTTGTCATTACAATATAGGTACATATGTGACTAACAAAACACTGATTAAGAAAATCAAAGTTTATTCCAAATGTCTCATTTCATTAAAACACTAAAAGCATAACAGTGATGTTATAAACAGGATAATATATTTTACAATAAAATATGGATTTGCATCTGTTGCTATTTCCAGCTTTCCAGTTTCTTTAATTAGAGCATGAATTTTTAAAGCAGTTTATGCAGTCTTAATACAATGTTACATTTAGTTTCATTTTAGCATTGAGAAATCTTTTGAGCTTGACAGAAAACTAATGTTGACCACAGCTTTAATTGTACCTTAGCAACATTTTTTTCAGTTTAACTGTGGTCATTGCATCATCCAAAATCTATTGGGTTATAATTATTTCAAGATAATGTGTAAAAATAGTAAATATCTAAGAGTTAATCACTTCATTGTAAGCACTTTGCACAATTTATATGTGATCTATAAGACATTTAAGAAAACATTAGGTTACATACACATATTGGTGTTAGACTTGTGATATGAGTGGTTAAGATAATAATCTAAGAAGTGATAATCACTTCACCCTTAGCTCCCATTTCTGCGTACACATAGTTTGTGGCAAAACAAATGCGATTTAGTGTATTAAAATTTTGCCATCAAAGTTTCTACAGCAATGATATACTTATTTATAGTATATTGGAATTGGAGTTGGTTTATTGAGTACTAAATATACATATATTTTACATTTCTGGCTGCCCTTGAGCTTGAATCCTAGTTCTTATTGTCACTGGGGAGCCAATTAATGTTATTATAACATTTGCATATTTGGTAGACAGGTGCTAGTTATTTCTTTCTTACTGTTTCTCTTCTATCTTCTATGTTTCCCTCCAAAGTGATCTTTTTTAAAATTTTCCTATTTTTCTTCCCTTCTCTTCCCTGCTAACTTTTTACTGACATTTCAAATCTACCTGCTTTATCACTTTTGTTTAAATCTTTGTATGCTGACTTCTAACTTTTAGCCTTTAATTTCTCCTGCCTCTTCCAAATATGGTTTTCATTCCTTTTTCCTTTTTTGCTTTACCTTCTTATTTTCACTTTTCCTACTAATTTACATATCTCTTATTTCCTACATTTATATTTGGCTCTATTCTTTCAACTTTCCTCCCTTCTTACCCTCCTTTGACTTCCATTTATGAGCCTAGTTTCATGTTGTGGTGTATCATTTCCTATTTTCCTTCTCAGTATAATTTCACCTTTTGCTTCACTCTCTTAAGCTTATATATTACCCCTGTATTTGTTGTCTGTATAAATGTTTGTCTCTTGATCTGATTCTTCTGCCTCATTCCAGATTTATTTACATGTCATCTTAGGAATCACTTCCTTGCTTCTCCCACTAATTGCTTTGCTTACACAATTTTCCTCATCCCTCACTGGACAACGTTCTCATTTTGCTGGCCCCGTAGGTCAGTCGGTAGAGCACCTGTTTGCTGTGCTGAGGGTCCCGGGTTCAATTACCGGCGGTGGGGTTGGGGATTTTTCTCTGATCCAGATAATTCCCTATCTTCCATAGAGTCTGGAAGTATGAATGAGAGTGCAAATGTGTGTGATCTAATAATTAAAACCCAACGAATACGAGTTAACACCTTCGATAAGTTCCAAAAGGAGAACAGTGGCCGATATGTCCTTAGCATTTAAAGGTGCGATATAAATGGAACAAATAAAAAAAGCATTCTCATTTCTTCTGTCCCTCCTTTTCTCTCCAAGTCTCTCTCTCCTTGCTTGACTACCCCTGTTTTGATGATCGACTGTTTCTTTGTATAATACAGGGTCCGGCAGAAACAGTAAAGGTACTTTAAAATGATATATAGTTTATATCCTAGTACATATAACAACTGTGGTCATACTTACTTAAAATACAGAGCAATGCAATTACGCACTTTCACATTTTAAGAAGAATATCCTTTACATGCGCACCATCACTTCCAATAGACTGATGTATGCAGCTTCGAAAGATATTCATTATGTGTTGTAGTGTCACTGGTTGAACCTCTCTTATTACCTCGAGGATCCTCTCCTTCAGTGGTTCCAAGCTGTGAGGCCTGGAATTTTATGTGTTGGTGTAAAATGTGCAACACACTTCTGTCTGACATTTTTAATGCAATTTCATGCTTCTTTGTTGGTCTCTTTGGACTTCTCAGTACAGATTCCGTCACCTGCACAATGTTTTCTAGCATACGCACAAATCTTTGTCAACCAGGATGTGTTCTACACTTCCTTTCTGATGCCAATGACTGAACCATTTTCTGATAGCAATGTCAGAAAGACAATCAGACCAATTCAGTTTTTGTCAAAATCCTCACTGCATCTCTCTTATGTAACCTGTTTTGATGAACCACTCAACAGCGACAATGTGCTCCTCTGTTGTCCAATACTCCATGGCTGACTAATCAGTCTGAGAGAGAGAAAGAGGTAGCTAAAAATATCTCCAAGGTCAACATAAGGCTGCCACACATAACGAACAAAAGCCCTGAGTAATTTGAAAATACAATCTATTCAAATATTGTTTCTACTGGACCCTATATAAAGATTTTTGCTGATATATCCATTTTTGGCACCTCAGAATTCAATGCATTCCTCCGTTCAACTTGTTGTCAACTCCTCCAGTTGCTTCCATTTCTGCTCAATCTTCTATTCACAGTGTGAAATTGTATGTGCTTCTCTCCTGATTATGCTGATGTCTTCTTTGATCAATTAGTTTATTGTGTATAATAGATTGACACATTGCAAATTTAATTATGTTTTGATTTCAGCAATTATGATTCTCATAACAGAAGAGCAGGTGTGTACCGGATAAGTTGCAAAGGCTGTGACAACTTTTACATTGGAAAAACAAAAAGGAACTTGAACATTAGGCTTAAAGAGCATTTTAGGAACATCAGGAACAAAGAAATAGATAAATTGGCGGTAGCGTACCATTTTTGGAAGGAGAATCATGATATAGAACGAGAAAATCACTTATTAAAAACTTTCCAAGGTCCAGCTGCATTAACCACGTGGGAAAAAGTCTTCATAAAGAAATATGAAAGAAAATTGTTTAATTTCGAAACTACCTTTGAAGAAAACCCAAATTTCAAGTTCATCAAGATACCGACATAGACGCTCCTATCACCTCTGAGGAGTTCACCGAACCGACGTCCATTAGTCGACAACAGCTGATGATGTTAGGAAGATCCTAACAAAACATGTTCTAGGTAAATACTAGCAATAAGGGGAGCATTGAGTATTAATTCGACTCAAAATTATATAAGAAGAGCAGATGTTTATCACAGAATGTTATTTCTGATCATACAGGGTAGGATTTCAAATTGAACTGTATTTGCTTTGATGAGGAGAGATTAATAATGAGGCACCAGATAGTAAAGATATTTTAGACAAGTACTGCTGTATGGTATCAAACTTATGTCAACAAAGGGAACAGAGCTTTCCCAAAACCTGTTGCAAAACGAGAATCAAAAACTATTTCTCCTAGAGCTATTAATTCTCAAAATCTTTGACATACTTCACTGCTACTTGGTATGAGCGATAGATCTGTGTCGCAGAAGTATGAAGTTCTGGGTGGATTTACATAACAAATTCAAATTACTCAAAATCTAAAGAAATGGATGAGCAAGCAATAATTCACACTATAGGAGAATCACTTGCCTTCTAAAACACACTTTGCAGACCAACTAACTTCTCATAGAAGTTCATTCCCATATCTTGTCTTGCCAAATCTCAAGACCTGTTTTACCTATAACATATTCACAGAATCAGTTTTCAAGGGAGATAACCCGGGTATAAATATGCTCCAAATATGCACGAAAATAACATTGGTCTTCATATCCTTACAGCAACCTAGTTCAATAATTACAGCAACATGTTAAATAATTTTCAGAAACATAAGCAATGTGTAGTATGCAATGTATATATTTTGAACATAATAATTAGTATTGCTTTTGCTGCACACTGGATATCCATTTGGTAATTTTAACTTTTTAGCTGCTTTCTTTGTATGTCTCATAGTTTGCACTTTCCTTTATCAATAGCACTGCTACCACTGCTGATACCACTACCACTATCATAACCCACCACTATCAACACCACCAGCAGCACCATTGTTAATAATAATAATCCTGTACCACCACATCCCTAACAGTGCTAGAACTATCAATCTGACTGGTGGCCTCATGCCAAATTACTGAAAGTTGAGCAATCTTCCAACTGATACAGGTAGATAATAGGGCCAGAATAACATATTCCCAGACAAATAGTTGGGTTTCTTAGCCAGGATCATTGTCTATTGCAGCTCGAGACTTCCCTCATGATGCTGAGTCCTATACCTAGGACTTACAATCACACTTCCGCAGATGGGATCAATCCCAGATGCATACCATAAGCCAGGAACCAGAGCTCCATGATTCAACCACTGTACCATAGTGAAGGACATTAATGCCATTACATTTTAAAATGCTCCTCAGTTAACAATTTTTTAGCTTGATTTGAACATACATTCCATTTCAGAAGTTCTATATATTTTCTGCTGCTGTTAAATGGAAATGTTTTTAAAATATGCTCATCACAACAAATGCCCAGACAGAAACATACTATTGTTAATATAAATATTAAAAGCAGAAGCATTATTAACAGTGAAGTATTCTTCATTTTTGAGTTTGATTTATGATTCACTATGTTTACATGGGAGAACATATTCATATGGAAAAATAAGATCTGCGTAATGAACCTTGAAATCCCACCAGTAGATAATTTGACAAAGAAGTTCATAGTTCCACCACCAGAGAGATGTGTAGTGTGTAGTGTTTAACGCCCGCTTTTACTACATACGGCATCGCAGGCGGTGACACTGATGATGCATGAGATGAAGATGGAGCACCGGTGGAATGAGATGGCGGGGGAAACCGGAGGTCCCGGAGAAAACCCGCCCCAATGCCGTCTTGTCCACCACAAATCTCACTTTGCGGTCACCTGGGATCGAACCAGGGCCGCCTTGGTGAGAGCCAAGCTGTCTAACCACTGACCCACGGCATGGCGCCACCAGAGAGAGGAGAGCAGACAACAGATGCTAGTTGGAGAGAAGTTGAAAATGGAGGCAACAGCCTTTGAAACTAGCCCCTCAATAATATAAAAAAAGTAAGTGATGAGTGTCAATAAACCAACTACAAATAGTTTTTATGATTATAGGTATATGTCTGAAGTGAGGGTGCATATTTAAATCCCTGTGCCAGATCACCATACTTCAAAACAAAAAATGGCACAGCCTACTGATAAAATGGAGTATCGTACGTTAATTCACTTCCTGTATTTGAAAGGAAGCAGTGCTGCAACAATCCATGCTGAGTTGGTGGAAATGTATGACAACAATGTACCAACATATGACACAGTTGTCAGGTGGCGCAGATGCTTTCAGTGTGGTCAAACAAGTCTGGATGATGATGAACAAAGCGGCAGACCATCTCTCTGTGAAGAATCAGAAATATCAAGGTGTGATACTGACAGATTATTATCAGAAGGGGCAAACAATCAAAGAAGCATACTATCAAAATCTCCTGACGAGTTTACAGGAGGTTATAAGGACGAAGCATCATGGAAAGCTGTCCAAGGAGATCTTTCTGCTTTACAACAATGCACCAGCTTACTCTGCACAGGACAATCACATATGCTGCTGCTTCTTTAGGCTATCAAATTTTGCCTCAGCCCCCATACTAACCTAATATGGTACCCAGTGACTTCCTCCTCTTTTCTTGGATGAAGAAATCATTGCGTAGCAGGCATTTCCAGATCGACAATGAAGTGATTTATGAGGTGGAATGTGTCCTGAACAGCCAAAATGCTGACTTCTACAACAAAGGGCTCTATCAAGATATCCATCGTTGGGAAAAATGTGTCGCATTGAAGAGGGAATATGTAGAGAAGGCCTAATATCATCACTAAGTTTCATGGTCACAGCTTTATTTTTTGAGGTGATAATTAAAACTTTATGACTATCTCTCAAAAATATTGTATAACATCTCAAAGAATTTTATTATTGTGTATGATTTATCTAGCTATTGATTGTTTTATACATAGATTGCTGTAGTAAACAAATTAACAGTTCAAAGAGAATATTTATGTATAACATCACTAATATTAAAATAAGTAAGCTATAAATTAAAATGCTCAATTAATTAAATATACAAAATATTTTCCATTTATGATCTGACAATGCATAAGACGTAAAGCAATAATCAATTATATCACTTACCCTTAAAAGATTTATTAAACTGCATTAATACCAGAAAACTCAACTATTTGCTTATCATAACATGTTTTTTGTATAAAACAATAGCTTATACAAATGTACAATAATAAAATCTTTAAGATTGATACAAAGTATAGGCTACCATTTAAAATATTTCCAATGATGTCATAGCTTTGCACAACAATAATATTAAGAATTATTTGTTTCTGTGAAAAAGTGCTTTTTAAATATACTGTTTGATGTGACTGAGTTTTCTTGAAAAGCATTTCCATTTATCTGTAAGAGAAAATATATGGTACATTTGAAATTAACATATTAATTAATTAATATGTATATTTTTGTCTATGATGTATGATGATCATTGTTCCTGGCTGGCACACAAAAGGACCTGTTTTCTATTCTTGACCAAGGCAAAGCATTTTCCAGTTATATTAAAAATTTCAAACATGTGTTCCAGATGTGTCAGTGTTTCCTTATTGCAGAAGGCGATGGCAAACCCATTATGTATCAAATTCAAATCGAGCTTTTATTCACGGATGCTCTTTAAATTACGTATTTCCAGCATCCTATTCTATATTGAGCATGAAATGCAATTTGATTTTGCTCAGAGACCAAAATATTAGGCTTGATAGATGTCATAAATGTACAACATGGGACCACCGACTTTACTTTCCTTTTGAAGGAAACCATCCTAAGGTTTTTAATGTCTGAAGAAAACCACTGCCCTCCAACATGTTATAAGTCATGTCGTCAGGAACTGGAAACTAGCATGTTACCTCTAGACCACCGAGGATCATATTCCAATATCATTTTACTTAGACATCCTTATACAAGTTGTGGTTTTCTTGTATGTTTTACCCAAGGAGAATTTGGCATCTTTTTAGCAAGCATTCATTATCTAGTGTGTGTTGAGTATCCTTGAAGATATACAAAAGCCTTAAACAGCTTTAAGATTCCACCTGCATTCCATATTAAATCATCACGTCTAAACAGATATAATTGTTCCCAGAATAAAGATATGCAGGAAGACAAGGCATAGAGATTATAAATAGTGCATGAACACATAAGTTAAAATCTCAAATGCTGGTTTTTTACATCAGTCATGGAATGTTAATCATTTATGGATGTGCTTCAACAATTTTTAAGGTTTACAAAAGTGTGGTCAATGGGAGCTGTTGAAATATATTTATTTTATACGGAAAAGTAAATAAAGTGCTTTTTGCAGTTTAACTTTGGTAAAAAGTAAACAAAATGTCATAAATATGTAAAATATGAAGCTATTAGCAGTGAAGCAAACAAATATATACAAATATAATAATTTGTAACTTAAAACTTCACTTATAAGAAATGATAACATTTTTCTTATTAATTGTTCGGGATCATGTTTTCATAGAAATTCTCTCACATCGTCAGCTGGAACCACAAACAAAACTGTCGTCATTGTTACAAATGCTAGATGTTAATATGCTCTTGTTAGTACTACCAAAATACTGGCAGTCGATTCTGTTTTTAAATTTCTTTCATTTTCAGATTTTGGTAGTACTAACAAGAGCATATTAACATCTAGCATTTGTAACAATGACGACAGTTTTGTTTGTGGTTCCGGCTGATGATGTGGAAAAATTTCCATGAAATCGCAATCCCGAACAATTTATAAGAAAAATGTCATCACTTCTTATAAGATAAGTGAAGTTTTAGGTTACAAATTATTACATTTGTATATAAAAAGTCATAATCTATAAGGTAGTTAAATTATAGTTTAACCCACTTGTGGCCTCACTCTACTGCACAAGATTGCCAGCAATTACCAGGGAACTTACATGACAGAGATGGACTAGAAACCTTACCTTATAATAGATGCTGGAAATGTTCCCCTTCTGCTCTCAAACAGGCAGCGTATCTCATGTAAACATTCTCACTCGCTCTCCAAAGCTCAGCAGCAGGTATTTCTGTGATTTCTTGCACAATATTTTCCTAAGTTCCTGTAGTGTATGAGGGTTGCAACGATACACCTTCTCTTTTAAAGAACCCCATAAATAAAACTCACAGCTTGTTACGTCAGGAGAACAAGGGAGCCACAAATCAACGCTAAATATTCTGTCATCAAACACCTCTCTTACAGTATTTAATTATCCGGCAGCGTATATGCTGTTGCTGGAACCAACCATGCGATTACTATTCTTCTGTCAAGCAGTTGAAAAATGACCTCAGAATTAAACTCTGATATTGCTCTATTTATTATTTCATCAAATAATGTAGGCCCTATTATTATTCTAGCACTTATTGCACACCAAACTGCAATTTTCTGATCATAATGAGGCATTTCTTCCAATAGAATGTTTTTCTGAAGCCCAGTATCAACTGTTGTGAGTATTCAAATGTCCAGTTAAATGAAGCCAAAATTTATCGGTGAAAAACAAAAGCTGTGGGTCAATGAAATACGAGGGCTGTTCAATAAAGAATGATCATAATTTATTTTACGATCATAATTTTCGCACTAAAATTCAATCTTATTATATTCTGTTAGTTTAATGTGAAACAAACACACCTTAGTGGTTTCATTGTTGGTACCCCTGGTTCATGCCTGTGAGAACCAGGCAAGTTCAGACAAGTTCAGTATCGCCTACTGCTGCAATGGAGGTAACACACAAGGAACAATATGCAGCATTGAAATTCTGTTTTCGTCTCAACAAATCCTCAGCTGAGGCCTATACAATGTTACAGGAGGCCTATGTAGAGTCTGTTCTTCCCTACAGCACAGCTCAAAGGTGGTTTAAAATGTTTAAAGAGGGGAGACAATCAATTTCAAAGGAAGGTGGACCCAGTGCTCCAGTTACTGCTCTTATGGAACAAAACATTAACACTGCTGCTGCCATTGTGAGAGAGGATCAACGAATTACCTTAAGATCACTTTCTGAAATACTGAACATTTCACTGGGTACCACCCACACATTGGTGACAGAAACATTACACATGAGACGTATTTGTGCGTAATGGGTTCCAAGACTGTTGATTCCCGAACAAAAGGACTTTCGTATACAGGTCTGTATGCAGTTAGAGGAAGATCCAGAGTTTCTTTCTAACGTAATCACTGCTGATGAAACTTGGCTACATCATTTTGATCCTGAGAGCAAACAGCAAAGCTCAGTGTGGAAATCTCCATCACCAATGCCCAAAAAGGCAAAAGTGGGTGCTTCTGCTGGGAAAGTTATGGTCATCACATTCTTTGATATTCATGGAACGGTTTATCAGCATGTTGTACCTGCATACACATCGGTAACTGGACAATACTACAGGGATGTCCTGAAAACATTGCAAGTCCATATCAGGTGCAAAAGACCACATTTTTTTGAAGCAAGCTGGATGCTGCACCATGATAATGGGCGGCCGCATATTGCCAATATTGTTGCTGAATATCTTGTAAAAATCAATGTGAAGTGCATCCCTCACCCTCCCTATAGTCCGGATTTAGGCCCATCTGACCTTTTTCTATTCCTTAACTTGAAGAAACGCCTTTGTGGGAGGCATTATCCATCATCAGAAGCAGTGATGAAGGCACTTTTGAAGGATCTCGCAGAAAATGGTAGAAATGCTGGGACAAGTGCATCACATTCAGGGGAGACTACTTTGAGAAAGACCATCAAAATTATTATGATGAGTAAAGGTACGTTGTCAAAAAATATTGTGATCATTCTTTATTGAACAGCCCTCATACCTTTCTATGGATTGAAAACCCAGTTATAATTATTCATTATCATTTGACTTTAATGCTTGCATATGTGTGTAGTGATAAGGTTTCAGTTTCAACAGTTGTGCATCGTTACAATCCTCGCATACTTCAGGAACTTAGCAAAAACATTGTGCAATAAATTACAGGAATACCTGCTGCTAAGCTTCAGAGAGTCCAAGAATATTTATACGAGATATGCTGCCTTTCTGAAAGCAGAACGCCAATATTTCCAGCATCTATTTATAAGATAATGATTCCTGTCTACCTCTGCTGACATAAGTTCCCCAGCGACTGTCAGTTGTCTTACGCAGTAGAGAGTGGCAGCAAGTGGTTTTGATTATAATTTAACTACCTATATAAAATCACTGTAAAGTAACACTTTGTAGAAATATTTGTTTATCTGAATCACTATTTGACAGGCAGTCCAGAGCCTAAGGGGAAGATATTTTTTGCAACAGAATGGATACACAGCCTAACCTTATCTAGGGATAAAGAAGTAGGTTTAAAAACTGTACTTAAATCTAATTTTGTATTCCTCAATGTGAGAAGTACAAGCTTGTAATTAAATATTTTTCTTTTACTTTATCATGATATTGTGACGAGCCCGCTTGTAAGTGAATGCCGAGAGAGAGAGAGAGAAGCGGGAAGTGAAATATTCAGATAGCACCCAAGCCACGCCCAAAGAGAGCAATAGAGGGAGAAGGAGAAGGAGACAGTTCCATGGTGTTCTCGTAACTTCACAAAAGCTCACGAAGCTTCACGGACAAGCACAATCTTTCGTGAATTTACGAGAACACCACGGATCTGTCTGTGTCTCCTTCTCCCTCTGTTAGTCTCTCTCTCTCTCTCTCTCTCTCTCTCTCTCTCTCTCTCTCTCTCTCTCTCTCTCTCTCTCTGGGCATGGCTTGGGCACTATTTGTCTCTTTCACTCCCCGCTTCTCTTTCTCTGTGTTCACTTACGAGCGGCCTCATGACAATATTATCCATAGAAGATTAATGTCACATGAAAATTATCATGATATTATCCATAAAAAATTAACATGTCATATGAAAATGTTCCTTTTTAAGCCATTTCACTTCTTACTACATATTTACAACTAATCAAAGTTTATTTAAAATTTATTTTCCACTTGTAAAACCAAACTTCAATCTACTAATTTTCATTATGCACTATGAACTGAAAATGTCCTATATACTAATTGATTTTAATCTACATTTTTACTGTTTGAATTGAAACATTATTAAAATATTAAGCTTTAGGAATTTAAATGAAGAAAACAATATAATTATTTCATTCCTTCCTAAAACTTAGTGACAAAATTTACTATGTTAATATGGTTTATATTTATACAGTTGAAGGCACTAATATATCTTCAAATTTGCATACTAAATTTTAATGAGAGTTGGCAGGCATTGATCTTAAAAGGGCTATTACTAGAGCTAGGAAATTCATATAAGAATATTACATTTGGCTGAGTATATACATAACTACACAAATGGTAACTTCATCCACCATGCATTTCCATGCTGTCTTGGTTAAGGTGATTTTCTATTCACATTAACGATAATTACCAATTTGACAGTTGAACTATAATCAAGTTATCAGTTAATTAATGCCAGAGTTGTATAAGTCTATGTAACCTTCCTAGCTCTAGCTGTTACATTATACAGTGTATTGGTTATAATGCCGGGCCACTGATTGCATATATATGTGTTTCGCACTCTGTGTATTACACTGGGGGTTTTCAGTTTGTAAACTCCCATGTTACTTACTCAAGTGTGAAAGCAATCTATGGCCCAGCTATAAATTGAACATTTAATACCTATTGGTCTTTTTGGCTAAAATTGGTAAATACAGCAGTTTTATCCATTGTTACAACTAGGTTAAATATTTATAAAATATAATATGTTTTATAGCAGTATACATTAGTGTACAGTAGCAAAGCTCAAAAATAATTTGGCAATTATGTATGTAGGGATTTTGCTAAATAAAATTAATACTGTAGAAGTGAAGCTCTGTTGTATTTTCAGTGTTAGCAATAGAACTTTCAACCTGGAGATGCTGGGAAATAAATAGCGGGGAATGAAATGTGTGTGTAGTGTTTAACGCCCGCTTTTACTACATATGGCACCGCAGGTGGTGACACTGATGATACATGAGATGAAGATGGAACACCGGTGGAATGAGATGGCAGGGGAAACCGGAGGTCCCGGAGAAAACCCGCCCCAGCGCCGTGTTGTCCACCACAAATCTCACTTTGCGGTCGCCTGGGATCGAACCCGGGCTGCCTTGGTGAGAGCCAAGCGGTCTAACCACTGAGCCACTGTATACATTAAATTTCGAATTGCCGCCTGAAAACTCTCTTTAGAAGCTCATCTCACAGACAACAGATGCCGCCACAGACAACCAACTCACTTCAAGAAACCACAGATCCAACCAGTCGGATAACTGCTGATGATGGGGACAAAACGTTCTCCGAAACATGTCCAAGTAAGGATAATTTAAGTGATGTTTGTGTTTGAATTACTGACTCATTACTTGCAAATGTTAAATATATCACTGTTACTAACCTTTTGCTTCAAATAATAACAATTAACTTGTTTATTTTAGTCGGTACATGTCTCTTACATAATAAGATAAAAATAGCAAGAAATAACCTAACAGCAAAAGATCTTAAGAACCATGTTAATGAAACTGCATATTTCATATGTAATGGACGGTAAATCTATTTTCTATTCCTATAAACACTATTAGTTAGCAGTTTCAAATTGATATTACAGTAGAAGAGGATATAAACAGGTTTTTGTTTCTTCTGAAAATTTTGTGATTTGGTGGACAAGATCTTTTAAAAAGTAGTTAATGATATGCTTGTCAGTGTATTATTTTATGGATAATACAAATACTTCACTATTGTAACTAATTGCTAATATTACAGAATTACCTTGCAAAGTTAATACTTAATTGAATTGTGCTAGAACTACATAATGCAAGAAAATTAAGTTACCTTCTTCTTCTTGGCTATTATGCCGTTCCTCTTCTAGAATCTCAATAAGGTAATCTATTAAGGTATAGTGTTCAAAATAGGGTTTTGTGACATATAGTTCTGTCATAACTGACTTTAGATTGTTACACAATATGCAGTTGTTGAATTGCATTATATCAGTGATACTGAATCTTTTGGTTGCTGTGAGAGAAGTCAAAGAGCATTGCTACTGTACAAACTTATGAATAAGAAATGTGACTTTATACAGTGGTTAATATACAGCTCACAAAATATCAGGGGCTAAGCGTGGTATGACGTTAATGGAAGCGCTACCTGTATATAGGCAACAAGTTTTGAGCCCAAGTTCCAATCTGCATATGTACAGGAGCTACTTCTTTAAATGTCAGGCTATGCTTCGCCACTATAAAATATTCAACAGCAAAATAAAAGGTACAAAGGGAAGTATCAAGAACAGAGGTGTACATAGAGAAATAGTATCAAAGTATTTTTACAGATGTCCTGTGCCTATATATCTAATAATATATGCATGAAGCTGCAGGTTAAAGATTCTAAATTTCTATAAGCATATACAAAAAGGCTTGAATGATGCATTTGATTCAGTACTGCTTTTCTTATGTAAGGTCACTCAGATGTGTGGTATTGAAATGTGCTTAAGGCAATGCATCTGTGAGAACCCAAAATCTACAGTTTTCTTCTGTGTGCTTGAACTGTTTGCATCTGCCCAAAAATAAAACATTTAGTGTATACACACAGTTTTAACAAGCTATACCACACCACATTAAGATATTAATTATTTTATTCACAATTAATCATTTTTATGTGGTAATATCAAATGACTCTTAGTATCTAAGGTTTATCATATCACTCCCAAATTTTTCAATTTGAGTAATGGAGAATTATTTTAGATGAACTATTTCTTATTTTTTAACTAATACACAACAATTTTTAAAGTCATAATTCCGACAGCAGTTTCGAACTAGTAAGTTATATACTATGCTCCAAGAGCATTTCAGAAAGTGAAAAATACTGAAAAAAAGGAATTTAAAAAATGCATTTATATATGGAAGAAGCTTAACACAGTAATTTGTTAAGATGTATATAATTCTAAAAACTATTTTTAGTTGGTTTATTGACACTCATCACTTACTTTTTTTATATTACCCAACTTTTTATAGTACACAACTGAGTTGGAGAGAGGTTGAAAATGGAGGCAATGGCCTTTGAAACTAGTCCCTCATAATATAAAAAAGTAAGTGACAAGTGTCAATAAACTGATTACAAATAGTTTTTAAGATTTATTTTCACGTCACTGTTACTAAATTCCTCCAAACACACATAAGATGTATATACTTAAGATGATTCGGTACTAGTAACACTAATATCACTTTTTTTAATTCTCTGTTAACATGCCTTGGGAACAGGTGTTCCTATCTTGTTCACCAGAACATGTGTTCCGGTGGTGAACACATGTTCACCACTGGACATCTTTGACAAATACATCTTGCCATCTACCAACGACATGGAGAAGGAGGAAAACACTACAATTTCCACTAGTCAAGATTCAGCTGATGATGGGAGCAGCAGCTCTTGAAACATGTCCTGTGAAAAACAGTGTGAGTGAAACAATGTGTCAATATCTTCTTGACTCACTTTTATTTTAACTTGTGCTTCACTGTCTCTGCACTTCTTTCAGTTTTTATACTTGGAATAATTTCTCTATGCTAAATTTGTTCTGTGGGGCTAGGTTAATGTGTTCCATGAAAATCTTAAACTTGTAAAATGTTTTTGGATGGTGCGCAAATTTCTTGAATTTCAATTGTTTTTATTCTTGGATGAGATTTGTGGTATCTTTGATGTTAGTGTTACTAGTATCGTATCATCTTAAGTAAATGGATAAAAAAATGCAGTTTAATTTTCAGTGTGGCGCTTTATTTAAGGCACAGAGCTATTTAAATAACTCTTTGTGGATTTAAATTTTTTATATTAAAAGCCAATTTTGTAGTATAAAAGTACAAATTACAGTACATATAATAAATTTCACCAGTGCATTGCCTTAAAGGCGACAACTAGATATCTGAATTTAATAGGATATAAAATATGACAAATTTCCACACATCTGAGTCATGACAATCGCTAGTGTCTTTGAATAAACTTAGCAGCAGCATTTATTACTTTGACTATCTGTAAAAATACCTTGACATTTTGTTTCAAGTTAGACCCTTTTCTTAATTATCCCAATTTGCCATAGCAGTGCTTTAGAACATTGATAATCAAAATTACTCAGATACTATTATTAAGTGGTAAAGAATTAATATTTAGAATTAAAACTCTTCTCAGTTGATCTGATTTAGGAATAATTCTTCACAAACAAAAACAATGCATATACAAGCACCTTTATCCATCTAGAGTTTATCTACAGTCTTTGAAAAAGATCACATAAAGAAATTTGTTTTGATATTTCATAGCTAGGAATAACTCTGAGAGTGAAATACTTCATATTTCCTAGGAGACTTTATTGATATTACTGCTTTGGGAAATTGTTTAACCACTTGGTCCCTTAAGTACTCTGAAAATAAGCTAACTAAACTTTACAACGATTGTTACTGCCATATTTCTGCGCCATCTTTGCTGTTATGGACTCATAAGCTTTGATATTCTGTCGTTCATATGGACGGCGCCATGCAGTCCTCTCTGTTGTTAAATCAGAACGATGTTTTATTCCAGGAACATGGACAAGAAATGCTCCATCAAGAATCACAAATCGATAGTTCAAAAGACACATTTCATTCATCTGAAAACAACACACAAACACGCATATTATACACCATAAACTTGAGCTAATATTTTAAAACACTATCCGATTGTATCAGAAAATTTGTACTGATTTATTAAAAATAAAATGGGATGTGCATGGAGTTTTAATTCTATGGGCAGAAAAAGTACATTCAACAAAAGTACTAAAAAATACTAAATAAAGTTTGCAGCTTTATATCATACTGAATTTAAGACTTAAAGCTTTCACAGAAAGCATTATTAATCAAATCTTCACGGGTGTTCAGCCATGTCAAAGTAAAATTGTCAAGCTTTTGGCCATTCCAAGCTCCATGGCCTTCCTCAGGAACTTCCTCAGAAATATTCCATCCCATCTTGAGTCCATAGGACCAGATGGGGGGGCTTGTTAGTCTCTAGGTCTTACCCTATGGAAAGCCCCACGGAGGCGCCGGGTGCTCTTTTGGGACAGTTCGGTAACTCCCTGGTCGAAGGAGGCCTGGGTCCTTGGTCCTACGGGTCCAGAACTAATGGGAGTAGAACCTCTGACATTAATATCCTGAAACTGCCCACCAGGTTGGACTGGAGACCAGAGACTGTCCTACTGAAGGAGGAAGGGTTTACCAGGGACATATCATCCTACTAACACATCTACCCTGAAAGAGAGCACCAGATGAGAGATGAGGTGAAATGATAATGGAGATGAAATGGAAGGACAGAAAATTTGAGGAATGTCAACTCTGACAAAACCCATGATTCATGTATGCTAGCCACTGGAATTGAACCTGGACCTCCCGAAAGCAGATCACAGATGAAGCTCCCAAAGCCATCCCCCTCGGAAATGACTGTAATGCTTTTATGTACTTCTAAACAACTCAAAAAGTATCAATCTTTTCACATCATTCAATCATGTTAAACCATTTTGTGATCTATTATAATATATATTATGCAGGAAATTTAAAAATATGAAATTTTAAGAATTACACACAAATACAACAATTTGCAACTTAAAACTTTACTTATCTTATAAGAAATGATGATGATTTTCTTATAAATTGTCCAGGATCGCGATTTCATGTAAAACTTTTATATATCCTCAGCCGGAAACAAAGCTGTAACGATGACAACAGCAACGGACAATTTATAAGAAGATTTATAAGAATATCATCATTTCTTATAAGATATGTGAAGTTTTAAGTTGCAAATTGTTGTATTTGTGTATATTTGTTTGTCTCACTGTTAATAGCTTCATATTTTACGTATTTAAGAATTACGTAAAAACTATGGGTGTTAGAGGAAAATAGATAACTTTTCATAAAGAACGTTAAAAAGCCACTCAAAATGACCCACTTTCATGTAAAGTGCTGCAACTTTGGAGCCCTGTGTAGGCTGTGTTAACCACTCTGGCTACATCAGTAGTTTTCACTATATGTGTCTCCCATGCACATCTGCTTGTGTGTGTGTGTGTGTGTGTGTGTGTGTGTGTGTGTGTGTGTGTGTGTGTGTGTGTGTGTGTGTGCGTGCGTGCGTGCGTGCGTGCGTGCGTGCGTGCGTGCGTGCGTGCGTGCGTGCGTGCGTGCGTGCGTGCGTGCGTGCGTGCGTGCGTGCGTGCATGTGTGTGTGTGGTAAATGGTTAGTACACAGAGACAGAGAGAGTACCACAAAGTTAAAAAACAAAAGATAAGAGAAAGGACAAACCATTCAATAAGCTATAATAATAGCTAGTGACTAAACTACATTTATCTTTGATACTACATACAATAACAAGATCAGTTTTGCAAATATATCATTTTCATCATAAGCCAAGTTATTTACTGATAATGCAAATGATGTATTTGCAAAACTATCCCTGATATTACATAAAATACCAAAGATAAGTAAAGGTTATTCACTATTATTATAGTTTATTGAATTAAATTTGCTTCTCTGTTAATAGCTTCAATTGTTTATTTTTATCAAACTTTATGTTGGAGTATTGGAGTGGTTACTCTAATAACATTCACATCCACTTTGAAATGTTAGAAAACAATGGAACCATTTTTGAGGGCATTAGTCCTCATTATCAGTTGATCTTTATCAAACACCATACCTTAGTTAAGTGTCTTTTATGGGAGTGATTCAAAGATTTTCGGGAAATTTCCCCAATTCTATTTTGAAAATATTTGATAAAGCATTTAATGGAATACATTTAAAAATTAGCTACTAAAACAGAAACACTGCAAACAGTGAAAATTTTTTCATGTTGAATTTGAAATGGGTTGATCATCTTTACACAAACCATCATTTACTAAGTTTATAAAACTGAAATGATGAGAGCAAATTCCCTCAAAAATATTTCAGTTGTATAAACTTTGTAAGTGAATGTTTTAATTTTCTGAGTGAGATAATTAGTAACAAAAATGGACTGATAATGACAGAGGCTTTTTTTCCCCCATTTGAGATTGATAAATCCATTCCTCCAACATCGAGGTTATATAGGAGAAGATTGTAAGCTTAATAAATAAATAATAAATACCTGTGTCATCTTGTCTTGTTGTCCCTCCCATGTCAGCTGTTCACTGTAAAAGGGTTCTGAGTTTGTACCTATGAAAATAGGTTCCCATCGATGGTAAGGAAATTCCCTTCTCACTATCAAAAGTGGCTGAAAAATCAGAAATTATGTTGGATTAGAAAAGAACTACCTCCATATAGAAATATTAAGTTTTTACAGTAAATCAACACATTTATAAGCTTATCAAATGTTATGCCACGGGTGAAGCATGGTATGACATTTATGGAAGCTCTACCTGTGATCAGGCAATAAGTTTTGAACCCAAGTCCACGAGTTGCAGATATACAGGAGTTGCTTACCTAATCATCATGCCATGCTTTGCCCCTGATAATACCAGGTCATACCAGCATCAGCTACATCCCACTCATTCTGTGAATAAATTTATTTTATATTTTTCTACCCTAATAATTAAATTAGCCATTAAAGCCAAAGTGCTGAACCTATAAAGTGCAGAAGAAGAATAATTAAACTTGAACAAGAGCAAATATACATTTCATAAGTAGTGGAATGTTTCTGTTTTTATACATTAGGATTTAGGACTTAAATTATCCTTACTTGGACATGTTTCGGAGAACGTTTTGTCCCCATCGTCAGTAGTTATCCAACTGGCTGGATCCGTGGTTTCTTGAAGTGAGCTGGTTGTCTGTGGCGGCATCTGTTGTCTGTGAGATGAACTTCTAAAGAGAGTTTTCAGGCGGCAATTCGAAATTTAAAGTATACTGTTTGTATACTTGTTTTTATAATTAGCTAAATTTCGAATTGCCGCCTGAAAACTCTCTTTGGAAGTTCATCTCACCGACAACAGATGCCACCACAGACAACCAGCTCACTTCAAGAAACCACGGATCCAGCCAGTCGGATAACTGCTGACAATGGGGACAACACGTTCTCCGAAACATGTCCAAGTAAAGATAATTTAAGTGATGTTTGTGTTTGAATTACCAACTCATTACTTTCAAATGTTAAATACATCACTATTTCTAACCTTTTGCTTCAAATAATAATTAGGATTTATGTTTAAAATTTAATTGCAGGCCTTGAAATAGCTTTATATTTCTACAGTAAAACTTCAATTATTGATCATTTAGCTCATTAACCATCATTATCGTTTATTTTTTTCAGTATTCTGGAATGAAATTTTCCTACATGCAGCAAAAATTAACCTTTTTTGAAAATGAATGCAGCCTGTGTGTGTGTGTGTGTGTGTGTGTGTGTGTGTGTGTGTGTGTGTGTGTGTGTGTGTGTGTGTGTGTGTGTGCGTGCGTGCGTGCGTGCGTGCGTGCGTGCGTGCGTGCGTGCGTGCGTGCGTGCGTGCGTGCGTGCGTGTGTTTAAGAGAGTGTAGAATATTTGAATTAACATGCCCCATTTCAAGTATGAAGGATATCTCATCAATAGTTGTGGCAGCATGAGTTCAAAAAAGAATTTCAGACATAGATAGAGCTTGAAAAATTCAATGCCATGGCCGGGATTTGAAATACGGATCTCTTGGTTTCCATCCAGTTGCTCTTACCCTCTTGCTGTCATGACATTAAATTCTCCATTTGACTCATATATTTCCCAGGTAAACCACTAGGGGCTCTTGCATTTGAGATACACCAAATTTTTCATGTTGACTCTATCAAAAACCTTAGCCTATATATGGCTAACATGAAGAAATGATTAATTTCCATTAATTAACTAAAATTTCAGGGATCTTTAAACTAAACCTTCAATAATTTATAAACATATGAAGTGTATTCATGAACATATATATGAGTATGTCTTACTTCAGAAAAGTTGTGTTATTCATGAAATAAACATTTATGGTGTGACCTGGATATTTGCAGACAGTTTGAGCATGTTGTATATCAACATGCTGTGAAACAGATCATAACTTCTAGCACAGAATGGTGAACCTTTATGTAAATCTTCTGGAAAGATGCCAAAAAGCAAAAAACTATTTCCACTTTTGTTTAAGTTAGTTGATGATCCATCAATTAACTTAAATAATAAGAGTTAAATGATGAAGCCTGGGACTCAAGTACCTACTACAGTAAATTGCCACAAAGGTGTATCTCAGATGTGAGAGCCCCTAGTGGTTTAACAGGGAAATACATGAGTCAATTGGAGAATTTAATGTTATGACGGCAAATTGGCTATGGTGGCTCGATGGGTAATAGTGACTGGACAGAAACCAGTAGATCTGTGGTTCAAATCCCGGCCGTGGCACTGAACTTTTCATGTTGACTCTATCAAACCATTTCCACATTAGACTATTTTGAAAAAGACGTACTATGCTGCACAGTGAATGAAATGTATGACAATCATGAATACCCCACAGTTAAAATGGTTGTTCATATCATGAGAGAAAAAATAGACTATATGGGTTCCTCTACTTCAATAGGATTCATACTTAAAATGTTCGGCTTCAGACACAAAAAAGGTAATAATGGGCACAAATTCTTATTTAAAATAAGAATGTAGCTACCGCAAGAATACAATTATTAAGAATTATATATATGCTTAGGGTATCTGGAAATACATGCCCCATTTTATCTTGATGAGATGTGCGTAAATCAGAGCCAAGACAAGCAAAGGATATGGCAAGATCTGATGCAAAGAGGTGGTCTCAAGATAACTGTAGAGAAATGCTTGTAATCTGCATGCAGATTATGCACAAATAGGATTAATTCCTGAAAGCAATAGGTGTTCTTATAATCAAGAGTTCTTATAATCAAGAGATTTATGGATTATTGAATGTAAATGATATAATTCTTGTATCCTTTTCAGTAACTAGGTTGAAGAATGCATTTCAGAAATGCTTAGAAAAAAACCTGAAAGTAAATCAGAAAAGGACAAAAATTATGTTTTTTAAAAAAGGAAGTAAAAGAAAGCAAATGGTCCACAGAAAAAATGGCATCTAAATTGTTAGAGAGTAGACAAATTATAGGGGAGCAAGGTTTAGGAGTTTGGGGTAATGGGAGATACTGAAAAGCTTTGCATTGCGAAAAGGATATTAGCAATGAAAATTTTAAGGAAATTTTTACATTTTACACCTGATATAAATACATTTTGATGTGAGAAAGCATATAGTGCATTAGTGGTATCAAGGTTGGTCTGTAGAAAAGAGGTTAGTTACAAAGAAATGGATGAAACAGGTACTTCGTAAGTTTTGTAGAACTAATTAGGAATTCCACTAAATGCTACTAATGGCAGAGCTCGGCCAGAAGGAAATGTCAATGTGACAGTTAGATGATGGAAAGAGCTCAAAAGTATTGATTAAGGGTGTAACAGATGTAAAGTGGTCATGCCCTGAAAGAAAAGTTTTAAAATTTCAAGAAACAATTACAAGTTATGTAGGAAAAGTAGAAGATGAATGTATATAAAATGAAATCAGGAATATAGATAGGAAGACCCAATTTAAAAGGTGGGTTTTGTAGCTATTCAGATGCAGACTTAAGGATTTATTACTCATTATGTCTGCTAATGAAGAGAGAAAATTCTTTATAAAAATTAAAATGGGTTTGTATGAGAGGTTATATTGGCAGATGTATTAAGAAAGAATGAAAGGTTTCAAATAATTTACCTAGTTTAAGAATTTGGGGACTAAAAGGAGTTAGACAAAACTGAAACAAAATTATTTTCTTTCTCTTGGTACCTACGAAAATTGGATTGGCTTGGATTACAGTATGGAGGGGATCTGACACTGTCTTGATCTACTGTATCTATGCCCCACACGGGGCATTTCTGGGAAAAAGGATGAGGTGAGAGGAGAGCAGGCAGCCATCCAAAGGAGCCGCAACAGTGCAGAGAGCAGGATCCCTACATTTTACTAGTTGGAAACTCCACCACGTCAGAGATCAGAGACCAGAAGATCCGTGGTTCAAATCCCAGTTATGGCACTGAATTCTTTCAGTTTGACTCTACCCTTTCAAAGGCCTGTCTGTTTGAATAATGTTAGTGAAAGTGATTTAAAGGAATCATATATCTCCATATAAAGTTAGCACAAATTATTAATTAAAGATTCAACTTAAAAATACAGTGTCGAACTTTATACTAAAGAAAATTATAACAATTACCAAGCAGGTGTGCAATATCAGTCAGTTAATGAAAAAACAGAAAGGACAGACATCCAAGGAAACCTTAAATTTGAACAAGTGGAATCATATTTGTTATAAGGTAGCTAATTATTACAATAAAATATAATAATTTGTTACACTTCAGTTATCTTTTATAGAAAATTTACTAATTTTCTTAAAAAGATAAGTGAAGTTTGAAGACAGAATAATTTTCCAGGCTCAGGAGCCGTGGTCTGATGGAGTTGGAAGATCCATATGTTTTGTTCACATCTGCGGTGGACATCATCAGTGGTGGTGTGGTCTTATATCTTCAAATTAGAGTCCAGGCGTGAAAGCTTACGATTATTCATAAGTAAAGTTTGTAACAAATTATTATATTTTATTATAATATTTCTATTGCAACACTGTTAATTGACTCAGTTTTTTATGTATTAAGAGATTGTTAATTACTTATATAAAATGTCTAATATGAACCTCGAAGTTATTGGTTCCCACTTTCCTAGGGCTGTTTTTAGAAATTGCTTATTGTGAAATAAGTTTTCTTAACTAAAGTATTAATCTGTTCGTTATAAAAATAACTTTCCTTTATATTCTAAATATTTGACTGAACATTAATTTTTCAAAAATATTCTTCATTTAAGAAACAAATTGTGAAAATTAACCTTTGATGTGGAGCAGTCTCTTTTATATCAAAATATTTCAACAAATTGTATCATTGTAGTGAATATTCATATTATAGGTCATTAAAATACAGGTAACACATTTTTGGGCTCTCTACATTGCACAAGAGAACCAAAAGTTACTGGGGAAATAGTGCAGGGAAGGTGCCCTGAAATCTTTACCTCTCAACAGCCATCATATATCTTATTGTTTCAATAAACAAAATGAGTCCTATTATTTTTCTAGTATCTATTGCACAACGAACTACAATTTTCAGATCATAAAGAGGCATGTCACACAATAGCACGGGCCTGTCTCGGTAGCGTAGATGGTAGCGTGATCAATTTTTGCGGAGCAAAAATTTTACTAACTACTCGTTTATTCGAAACTAAAAATCGACTGCGCCCAAACCACTAAGAGTTAAGAAACCAAACTTTAATCAATTGTTCTTTTCACGTCAAAGTTTCTTTTTACGCTAGCCACGTCTCGCTCTGGTGAATTCTAGTGAATTATCTAGTGAATTATACTGTATTATCTAGTGAATTCTAGTGAATTATCTAGCGAATTATACTGTATTATCTAGTGAATTCTAGTGAATTATCTAGTGAATTATACTGCATTCACTAGTGAATTATCCTGTATTATCTAGTGAATTATACTGTATTCACTAGTGAATTATACTGTCTGCCTCACGTTCAAGAGGTCCCGAGTTCGAATCTCGGTCAGGGTGAGCTACCTGGATACAGTTTCTTCCGGGGTTTTCCCTTATCCTTAAAATGAATGTCGGGTAGCTCTGAGCTCCATGGACCCTGGACACATTTGAGCATCATTTCAACCATCTCATTCACGTCCGATATGACTTAATGTTGGAGGACATAAAATTACAAAAAAAAAAAAAAAAAAAAAATAGCACAGGTTTTTCTGAAGCTTTATGTTGATTTTGTTAATGTTAATTAGTTGAGCTAGTTTGTTTGGTAAATTCTGAAATATCATTCTAAAACACCTCCAGTTTCTCTGGTTCATTTTCTGTTACAAGTTATCTAGAATGCTTCTGTGTAACACTGAACCAAAAGCTTAAATTTATTAATGATTGCCTGAAACTCTTTCGCTGAGACTTGAAAATTTGAACATGAAGTGCAATTAATGCTAGATGGACCTGTTTTGTTTAATGAAACAATAAAAGATATGCTGATGATAGTTTCTTGGGCTAACAGACAGGTCAAATTTGGGTAACTGCCCAAGCTTTCAACGACTAACCCCCACTATCTCTGGGAAAACTAAGCTAGACTGCTGATGTCGCAAAATTTATAGCTAGTCAGAAGTGGAAAGTGAATGCCTAATCTCTTCTCATTGGTCAAGCACTGGCCAGTGGAGATACAAGCACTAAGGAGACAGCCAAGGTAAATATAAATATTGCAAAATAAGTAGGCTTGTTTCAGTTCCCCTAAGGATGGCGGCAGAGTTAGTCGCTGAAAGCTTCAGCAGTACCTAAATTTGACAGCTGTTAGCTGTTAGCTCAAGAAACTATCACCAGTAACTAACACCGGGAAAGCTTCGAATCATTAGTTAAAAGATATGCTGCCTACTCGAGAGGTAAAGATTGTAGTCCTTACCTCTAACTCTGCCAGACTATTTCCCTAGTGGCTCTCAGTTTCCTTGCACAATGGAGAGAGCCTGAAAATATGTTACCATATATTTTAATGACTGTATATAGTAATTATAAACTTACTTTTATATTTTGTATTTGTAAGTCATCATCATAAATTATGCATCATTTCACCCATTTCATTCATCATCCAAAATGACTTAACATTGGAGGAATAAATTAAAAAAAATAATAATAATAATTTTAAATACTGTACCTGAACAACACTTTTTGATCTCAAAGGATAGGATCTCCGCTGCAGCCATCGTTGAAGACCTGGAAATCTCTGGCAGTGAAGGCAAACCCAGCGATGAAAATAAACAGCATTATTTTGAGCATATAAATCCAAAAGTTCTTCCTTCGTCTTAGGAATTTCTTCTTTTTCTTCAACTTCAAACACAGGTACCACAAAGACAAACTTAGTAGTATGAGGAACAGCAAATGCTGGAATTGGAGGAAAATGGTTCAGTGACTCACTACCTACTCGCTTTTTTCTTAATCTCTCTAACATAGACATAAATTCTGGAACTAAATTCATACTGGGTAGAAGTTCAACATCCGAAACAAGAGTATGTGAAGTTTTCGATCCCATCCGTGCAACATTGCGTGCCACATTAACAGGATATGTGAGGGCCTCTTTCTGACGGAATGTCTGAAGTCTTCCTCGTAGAATAACTTCTGGCATTGAACAGTCTAAAAATTTTATAGTTTGTTGTGCACTAGCCCAAGGAAATGGATGAGAACTTGCAATGACTGGAGGATATGATGCTGGATACACAAAATGCAGTGATATTTTAGACATTTCTGGAAGGCAGTGGCACATGTGATTTAATATTGTAAGCGTTAAATGTGCATCAGTATTTGGCACAAAGACAGCTATACTGATAGGACCATCCCATCTTTTCACAAGCTCTACTATGTGTTGTACAAATTCAGGGGTTGCATGTGTGCAATATGTAACACCAAGGTTCTTCTTAGCACTTGCATTATAATGCAAATGTTCATCCAGTACTTCAATAACATTGTAAATAACTCGATAGGGACTAAGTTCACCCAGTTCAGGAGGAAATGTTGGAACTTTGTCACTCCAGTTGAAGAGCTTTGGAGTTCCATAGTTAAAGTGACAGAAGCTTTTGTTCTGAGGCTGCATGCCTTTCATAAATTTTCCAGGTGAAAAATAAGATTGATTTAAACTGTCCGAAGATGGAACTTGCAGTGGAATAGTCCTTCTGCCAGGGAGAGATATCCCCATTAGGTTGTTGTGTGAGGAACGAAACGTTAAAAATGTATCCATATTTTTGCGCCATCGAAATATCTCACTAAATAATGTGAAACAAGTAAATGCAAAAATTAAAGGCCCCCAGATTCTCAATTTCAGGCACCTTAGAAAATAATATAGTCTCATCTTCCTTTAGCTTTGTGTTGTGGTTCTTATGAGTAGAAAGTATGTGTTATCTGTTTAAGAAATAGCTCATTATGTTAGATGTTTTTTTGCACTTATTGATGCTTAAAATGCATAGTAGTTTCCAGTCCCTTGAAAGCTAAAACAAAGTTGTTTTGCATTTTTTTAAGTGCTTTGTATATTGTATTGTTACAAAGGAAATGTTCTGGTAATTTGCTTATGTTGTTGCGATCTTTGAAAGAATTTACGAGTGTAAAAATTAAAAAAATGTGCGATTATTAAAAGTCACATACACAAATTGTTGTACTTATTAATAACACAACAGGATAAGAATTGAGGTATATTCTCAAAAGAACTCTAAACAATTGATTTTTAAAATATAGAGAAGTCATCTACAGCCACTTTATATGCAGTCAATTCATGTTATTTCCATTTAAAGGTTATATTTGCGTATAAACAACATGTCAGCTTTTAGTATTGTAGCATGCTTTTAATTCGTTAATATTTTCCAGTTTCGTAAACGAAAATATTAAAGCAGTCCTTTTGTGGTGATAAATTCTCTTCATATGTACTTAAGAAGTGCGCCTTTCGCACGATTCCTGCTCTTGAAAAACGTGAAGATCGATGGCTGGCGCATCGTTGTCATATATTGGATTTTCTCCCCAAGCACGCAACCGCCCGGCACTTTATGCAGTCCCGTTACGGAGTCCCACGCGAAGGACAGAGATATGACACTGTACCGTTAAATGCCGTACTTTAATACTTTATTTCGGTTAAATAATACACACAGTGTCGTGTTTACTATCCAGGTACTGCCGCGAACCAAAGTGACTCTCATTCACACGTAACAAAGCATCGTTTCGCTGCTAACTTTCAGCCCCATCGCACAGCATTGATTTGCGTGCATGCATGCGTGCGTGCGCACAGCAAGGTCGTCAAATAAAATTATGACTGTTTTAAGAACAGGGAGGGTGGGAAGGGGACCCCGAAGGGGGTGGGAGAAGTTTGACGTAAACGCTGTAACGTATAGCTTTACCTCTTTAATATTTAAGCTTTTGTGTCTAAAAGTCCAAGACTTTGTAGTGCTAGTTTGTTCCCCCATTGTGATAAGTGTGTTGTGCACGATTGTAAGCGACTGCTGCAGTACTTAACTGCAATCATTTTAAGCCCTTTTCCTGCAAGTAACTTAATTATCTTGAAAACTAGGAAAGTGGTTCTTTGATGAAGGTGTCTAGGATAACAAATGGTATGAATCGTGCGCATCCCATCACACCTGCTCCTGTCGTGGCACCTTTATACCATTCCTCAAATAGTGGACTCAATAGTGATTCAAATAAAAGCAGCCCTTTGCAGTCTACTAAAGTATCACATGCGACATCTTCAAACGAAGGCCTTCGTAATTCCCCTTCGCCAGAAAAACACCCCAAGGACGGACCTTATGTCAATCACAAAACAAGTCAGCTGACCAGCAAATCCCAGGACAATTTCCATTCTATTCTTAGCAAGGACAAGTGCAGTGCATTAGACTATAGTAAACAGGAAGAGATATTGGACTTTGCGATTGGAACGTGTAACGAGGATGATATGACTTTTGAGGACATAGATGGCTATGAACCGAGGGGTAAAGGACGAGTGCAATATGAAATCATCAGTGAAGGACAAGAGGGAAGAAGCGAACACAATCAGTTAAACATCCCTGGCTCTATAATTGATAACTGCAATCATGGTACCCAGATATTTGTAAAGGTAAGGTTAGTAGTATTCCACTCTGTTTTCCTTGCTTCATTCTTAGATAAACGACCTTCAGTTTGCCTTAAAGCTCTGCTGTCACTTCTAGCACTTCCTTGTGGTACCCTGGACATTTAATATCATCACCTGTCATCAAACCAAGGTCGCGGATATTTTTAGATTAACTCAAGGTCGCAGTTTTGCTCCCGTGTGAAACGCACAGCTTTTGACGACTGTCATTTTATTTATACGATTCATTTAAAATCAATAGTAGGTATATTAATTGCGTATTTTCAAACATTTACATTATGTTAATGTCATTTAATATTGCGGTTTACATATACACCCATATTTTAGTTATGTTGAGTTTTACGTCATTGCTTAAGGACATTGTCATAATATATTTTTCTCATTTTTATCGTGGCATTTTACTCGCTTCAAAGGCGTATTATTTTCCCGTGTTACACATTGTAGTCCTGCATACTGGTTACGATATGGCGGAGTCTTTGTTCAGTACGGTATTGGCAGTGCTGGTTATGGGTATAGTATAGAGTGAAATGTCAAACAATGACAATGCGAAAAATCGCCGACATTGTCGCCGCCGATTCGTTGTTGTTACCGTCCATCGTTCCGAGGCATACGTAATGAATTAGTTGGCATTAGTGAACTCCACATAGTAGGTTTATTTTTGTTGTGAATGTTGCTTACTCAAGGATGCAGTCCTAAATAAATAATGCTGGGACTCCATAATGAGCAATGAAATTAAGAGTCGTCGTAGTAGTAGTAATAATGATGATGATGATGATGATGATGATGATGATGATGATGATGATGATGATGATGATGATGATGATGATGATGATGATGATGATGATAATAATAATAATAATAATAATAATAATAATAATAATAATAATAATAATAATAATAATAATAATAATAATAATAATAATAATAATAATAATAACAACAACAACAAGAACAATAAAATTATCATTGTTCCTTGTATCTTTAACCTTCTACCTTCACAACACACATTACAAAGAAGGTTGACTGAATATTTTTTAAACATTTTTTTTTTCAAGATAGACCACATTAAAAAGGGAAACTTTCTTTCAAGTACTTTAACGCTGGTAGATGAACAACTGAGGTTTAGAAGTGACCTTCAAAGAGAAAGCAAATTGAAGAAATCCAAGGTCAATTGCTTGTATTGAAATTCAGATAGCAAGAGTGGCCAGCATTAATTTTTACAGAAAGTTGATTCAGTTCTCATTTTAAAACACTCATAATTCATTATAAGGAGTTTAAACATATTGGATAATTTAAAACACGTGTTTTAAGATGGACATGTAACCTAGCTCAATGAAACCATTGAAACAAATTTTAGGTTTTGTGAAAATGCATTTTTTTCTCTTCTGATGTTTTACTTTACCTAAACTGATTAAATGATTGCAAAAAGGATTATGCATAAAAGGATTGTGCTGTCATGAAGTAGGTATAAGAGGGCATATGGCGAATGGAACCTTAATGTTCTTCTTTCTCTAATATGCATCACTTAGAAGAATGCTGAAAACCAAAGTCATATGTTAATGACTGAGAAGTCATTCATATTCATCTTTATTCATCCTTGATATCTTGTACAAGGTAATGGACACATCAAGTGCAATATAAAGAATAACATTAACATAGTAACAGGTAAAAAATATACAAAAGAATATGTGATTACAAGAAAAAGATAATATAATAATTTAAAAATCAAAAATGTATAAGAACATAATATATCACAGAAGAAGAGAAACCTAACTAAAAACTCTTGTGCAGAATAAAAAACATTCTTCAATTAAGAGTTTTGTAAAGTAATAAGATTAGCCGCAAGAATTGCAACAATATATACATGAACATACAGAAGCATGTCAAGACCAGAAGACCACCATTTTATGTAAACTCAAGATTTAAAAATTCCTGTATTGAATATAGCATATGGACTAAGAGTAGCTCATTTAATTTAGTTTTAAAATGTTTCTTATCGAGTGATTTTAAAGTATATGGTAATTTGTTACACAAACTAATTCCTCTATGGGCGATGCTGTTAAGGCTTTTATTGATCCTATGTGAGGTTAAATGCAACTTATTAGCTGCTCTTGAACTCTTTAACTACTACTACTAGGGGGATTTTGGGTTTATTTCACCCAAGGCTTCATCAGGGCTTATTGTGCCCTCTTCAGACAACATGCTTGTTTATTTTGGGGGAGGGAGAGATGGCTCTTTTTATTTTTTCCATTTGAATCTAATTTGCACAATATGTATTCTTTGTAGTGGTATAATATTTACATTTGTACATTTTTATATATATTTTTTATAGTTATTAATTTTTTACTGTTATTTTTTTGTATTTTTGTCATACTGTTTAGTATTGTTGTGACCGTAAGGTCGTCATGGCGGCATTCTGTGCCTTCTTTCTGTTGTGTGCATCTGTTTCATTGCAGGAGTCATAAGTGCTGCTGTGTGTCATTCTTCTTCTTTTTTAGCTTCTTCAAATTGTTTGATGATCGTGAGTAAGGTCGCTTGGCATCTTGTTTTGGTGCATTTGTGCTTTTTTGTATTGTTTTGCGTTGTTGAGGAGCTGTTGCCTGTGTGGGGAGTCTTTGGCGTTTTCCATGTATGTATAGTGCCCATCTTTATTGTTTCAGCTATTGTTGTGGTTTTGGTTATGCCATGAATTTCGCTGCTTTTGGACCATAGTGGCAGTTTCATGGCTATTCCTAAGCATTTTCTTTCGAATCTGGCGATTCTATCCATTGTTCCTTGGTGCATGATGGGCCATAGTGCAATTGCGGTGTATGTGAAGGTTGATCTGATTCACAATATACAACAAAGTTGGCATCAGCCATTTTGAGCACCTTCATAGTTGATTAAAATGTTATCTATTTCCTACTTTCTTTTATTTTTTTATTTTTCAGAGACTTAAACATCTAAATAAAGCAATTCTGGAAATGGATTTATTAAGAAAGTATGATCACATGGTGCCCATCTACCTAATACTGAGCATCATAACATATACCCCTCGTGGGTGGCTAAGTCAATAAATGATCATATGCTTTTCTTTATGGATAATAAAATGGTAATTTGATAATAAAATATATCTTTTTATTTATTCATTTTTACAGGAACTCCTGGCAGAAGTTGTATGTCTACAATAATTTATATTAGAATTTTACTCAAATAAACCAGCAATTTTTATCACAGTATGATAATATACTATAATAATCACACACAAGATTCCAGTAAAATACCTGCAATTATTTAAGAGATATTAATGTTTATACAAATTTAACAATTTTTAACTTAAAACTTAACTTATAAGAAATGATGATATTTTTCTTATAAATTGTCCAGGATCACGATTTCATGTAAAACTTTCACACATCCTCAGCTGGAAACAAAGCTGTCGTCATTGTTATGAACGCTAGATGTTAATATGTTCTTGTTAGTTCCACCAAAATCTGAAAATAAAACAAATTTAAAATCAGAATCAACAGCCGGTATTTCAAAATTCATTACACGATGTTTGTTTTTTAAAATAAATATATTTTCCCAAACCATTAAATCTATCGGATTTTGGCAGTACTAACAAGAACATATTAACATCTAGCATTCCTAATGATGACAACAGCTTTGTTTCCAGCTAAGGATGTGTAAAAGTTTTACATGAAATTGCGTTACTGGACAATTTATAAGAAAATATAATTTCTTATAAGATAAGTGAAGTTTTAAGTTACAAATTGTTATACTTGTATGTATTTGTTTGCTTCTTTGTTAATAGCTTCATATTTTACGTAGATATTAATTTTTTTGTTCTGTATTTGATTAATTTGCATTAATTAAAACCGTGCCAGGTGTCAAGTGATTATTTTACATGCTACTAAGGATTTTTGTTTCGCCTTTAACAAACTATTATAAAGAACCTCACTTGAAGTTTAATAAAGTCAAGTATGCTAGGAAAAAAGGTTAAACACATTACATTTTGGGATTTTTTTATTTTATGAATATCAGACTATGAAAATATTTAGTAAAAGGTAATTTAGTTATACTATTTACAATATGGCTATATGCATGTCTCTCAAGTAACCATTCATGAAGTTTTTCTGAAAATTAGAAATTAACAGCCGTTAGTTCTGTATCTGTCTTACCATTTCATTTATTTTCTGATATGGCCACAACCAGGGAAAAAATATTAAAAAGTGAAAGTTAGCTTGCTACATTGAGAAAGGTTTTTTGAAATTGGGTTTGTTACTTAGCTTAGCACACATGTGGGAGCTGCTTATGTCAGGCATACAGATCATGGAGGGGACCCAAACCGTTCTGGTTCCACAGAGCACTGCAGTAGATCAATGCGATCTTTTGGATTCCAAACATGAGAGCTAGGAGGGAAGGAAGAAGGAGAGACTTGAAAGAGAGAACGTGCGTAAGTGTGGATGAGGTCTCTAATATTTTCACATTGAATGTATCTGATATAGTTCAAGTCTGCCCACAGCCCTGAGCTCCCTAGACATCTCATAAGGGAAGTCACTAACTGAGCATTAGCAGTCAGAAAAACCTCATAAAACAAAATACCCCTCCAAGCTTCAAAATTCCAAATACTGGAAAAAAAAAAATTGCAGTTGGTTTTTCACACTACGTCACTTACATTTTGATTTTTTGAGGGATTAATTTCTGAAACCACTGCTTCCATTTTCAACCTTGAAAGTCTATCATCTGTTGTCATTTGCTACATTCTCTCTGGTGAGTGATTGTGAACATCTTTATCAAATTATCAACTGGTGGGATTTCAAAGCTCATTACTCACTCCTTATTGTTTCATATTAAGATGCTCTTCCATGTTGTCAGTTTGTTTTGGTTTATCACCCCTTTTAATAATTTTGGATTTGGGTCAAGGTCATTGTTTTCATTCCAAAAGTGAAATTATACTACTGACTTATCTTCCTGTTTCAATTTGATATTTCTAAAATGCTATTTGACTGGTTTTTAGGGTTCTTTTAGTTTGCCTTACGCAACATTTTTCAAATCCTTACAACTTATTTGGTGTATCCCATATCCCGTATCTATTGATTGGTGAGATTTCATCTATTATTTTTTAATTTCATAATTTTAGTACTGAGTATCTAAAACTATGGCTTTTAAAGTAATGAACCCAGCTAGATAAAAATATCGTTAAACATTATAATAATAGATCAGATATGAGATTTCAATTATTTAGAATGTAATGCCTCATACCAGGGAGAATAGACAAAATGAATAAATTTATAAATAAATAAATAAATAAATAAATTTAACTATGCCACAGCCACATTAAAAAATAAGGCTTGCAAAGACTCCATAGTAAAATTGTACAAATCAGTGGCAGTACCAACTATGATATACGGATCAGTAACATGGACATTTACAAAAAGAAATAGTACTGGAATACAGACATCAGAAATGAAATTTTAAGAGCGATAGCTGTGTAAAGACAAAGACAAAAAAATTTGTCTGAAAAATACAAAAAATGCAGTGAACATATTAGGAAAGAATTAAAAGTAGAAGAATTAAATCATATATAGCTAACAACAGAAATAAATGGGAAAAACATGTTCAAAGGATGAATAATAACAGAATACCTAAAATAACCATAAACTGTTCTAGACATTCTCAGGCTTCGAGCCAGGTAAGATGTTGTGGTATCGACGTTTCGGAAGCATGCATCTCTCCCGAAATGTCGATGTCACAGCTTCTTCTTACCTGGCTCGAAGCCCAAGAACGTCTTTTTTTGTTGTAATTTTACGTCCTCCAACGTTAAGTCATATTGGACAGTGAATGAAGTGGGTGAAATGATGCTCAAATGTGTCCAGGGTCCATGGAGCTTAGAGTTACCTGACATTCGTCTATCAGAATAAGGGAAAACCCCGGAAAAAACCTTATCCAGGTAACTCACTCTGACCGATATTTGAACTCAGGACCTCTTGAACGTGAGGCAGACATGCTACCATCTATGCTACCGAGGCGGGCACCCCGAGAATGTCTAGAACATATACGCTGCCAGGAAAGATTCAGCTCATATTTAGCCATAAACTATAAACCCAAAGGTACAAGAAACCAGGGCAGACCAAAGAAAAGATGGGCAGACCAAATTTGAGCCGGAATGGATTGAGAAGTCCAAAGCCATTAAGTAGAAAAAGAATACTGAGTATATGTAGGTGCCCAGATGATATTTTGTTCTTTAAAGATCTTTTTATTTTTTTCAATTTATTAAATGTTTTTGAGTAGTACGTGAATCCACTGACTATGCTGTTGCTTTCTTTCTCTTTAGTGAATGTGGTTGCTTGCTTAAAGAAATCCCTCAAGTCAATAATTTCATAAAGAAGTTCGTAGTTCCACCACCGGAGAGAAGACAGCAGACAACAACAATAGATGAAATAGATGATAGTTGGACCTTTGAGGTTGAAAATGGAAGCAGTGGCTTCTGAAACTAGTCCCTCAAAAAATAAAAATGTAAGTGACGGAGCATGAAAAACTGACTACAATTTTTTTTTTCAATTAATTTGGACGTCACTGTTATTAAATTTCTCTAATCATGCATAAATGCCTATTGTACTTTAACCCTGTAAAAAATAATGATGAAGGAAGTGATGGTTGTAAAAGTCATGGTAAAAATGAACCACCTCAGCATTCACCTACAGACCTTGGAGAACCACAGAGTGAGCAGTCACTGAGAATCAAATCTTGGATTTCACATTATGATGATCTTGCTTGGTACATTTATGTCAAAATCAAAAGGACATAGTTGACGATTAGATTAGATAATATATTTCACAGCTAAGGCAGGTATTTTAGTAGGTCAAATATAGTTCTACAGTCATTTGATCTATATAATATATCTAGCAACGGTTTTGTGATAACCCACTATGTCTATTCTATTAACTGTGGTTATTAGGTGCAAATAGTTTCTTTCAGACATAAATATACTTGAACATAATTATGTAGAAAATGAAGCTAGCCACAGTGAAGCAATGAATATTATACAAATAAAAATATTTGTAACAGAAACTTCACTTATCTTAAGAAAATGATGTCAATTTTTTTTATTAATTAAGATCGATTTCAGAAACAAATCACTTGCATCGTCAGTCAGTCAACTCACTTCATCATCGAAGTTAATGATGAAGTGTGTTAATTGACTGTCGATGCAAGCGATTTGTTTGTGAAATCGATCTTAATTAATAAAAAAAATTGACATCATTTTCTTAAGATAAGTGAAGTCTTTGTTACATAGTTATATTTTTGTAATACTTGAACATACTTTACTTAACTCTACTGTCCAGAAATTTTAAAATTTACTTAATTTTAATATAAACACTCAATAAGCCTTTTATTATATATATATTAAGCATAACCAACAGAACAGATCACTTGTATTCTTTTAAAATGTATTTACAACTAATGAATAAAACAGTTGTTGGCTGCACCATGGCCGAGCAGTTAGACCGCTTGACTCTCATCAAGGTGGCCTGGGTTCGATCCCAAGCAATTTAAAGTGAAATTTGTGATGGACAGCATGGCGCTGGGGCAGGTTTTCTTTACTTTTCTTTTTTTTTTTTTCTTTTTTCTTTTTGCCATCATTCTACTAATTGCTCCATTATCATCTTTCCTTTCTTCCATTTCACCCTCATTCTGTTTATCGACTTCCCTTACCCTTACTCCAGGGACTGGGCTGGTCACCCATCCCTGGATTTCTCTCTCTGACCCAAAGTTGTTGCTCCCTCATCTGACACCTAAAATAACATAAGGGGTAGAGGACCATAAATGAACAGGACTGTGTCCTATACCAAGAGAAGAAGAAGAAGAAAACAGTTATATTAGAAAAAATGTAGTAGAATATCGTCCTCCATAACCTAGGAGTAACATGCTAGCCGCTAGTTCACAAAGCTGTGGGTGATCGATCCTGTGTACGTAAAAGAACCTCAAGCATGATAAAGAGATCTCTAAGAAAAATTAAGCAGTCTTTCATGCCCAATATGGAATGGAGTGCTGAGAACCACAGCAGTTGAAGAGCATCCATAAATAAAAACTAAAATTCAAGACCTTAGAGTGGAAGATTCATCAGATTATTAGAGTCGCTGTACAGCTAGAAATACTATTAAGAGATAGCCAGGATCTTCAGGAACATATGTACCTACTGAGAATAGCAATTTATTGTCTGTAAAACAAGACTTCATTAACTATGCTAAACAAAAATTTTGTTTTCCAAAACGGTCCAGGTTATCTGGACATCTGGGTTAAGGAGGTCTGGGTTAACGAGGTTTCAGTGCATTTCCATCACATTGTTTTTCTCCATGTCTTTGTCTTTATATACCAGAGAAAGCTCACTTTTCAAATGGAGGAAGTCAAAGAACTCTCCATTACTTTCCTGGAGTGATTTGAAAATTCCTTCTGAGAGTAAATTTGAAAAAATTGAAAACTGAGAAGAATCCAGCAAGCCCTTGAACTTCCATTTGGAAATTTCAGAAAATCTCAGGCATATATTTAATAAAATAACATCTAAGATTTCATTATTGAAAATATTTTTATCCTTTCTTTATGTATTCTCCAGCAACAACATTGCATGTTCATCTATATGGGAGACACCGTTCTGCAATAATTTCATTCATGTTCTTCCAGAAATTCTCAAAGTTATTTCCTAATCCATTTATGTCTTTCTTAATGTTTGAACTTGTTAACTACAAAAATTGCCTGCTTCGATAACATAGATGGTCTGCCTCTTGTTCAAGAGCTCCCGAGTTAAAATCTTGGTCAGGGTGAGTTAGCTGGATAAGGTTTTTCTGGGATTTTCCCTTATCCTGAAAGATGAATGTCGGGTAATTCTAAGCTCTATGGACCCTGGGCTCATTTGAGCATCAATTCACCCCTTCCACTCATCGTCCGATTTGGCTTAACGTTGGAGGACATAAATTACACACACACACAAAAAAAAGAATACAAAAATCAGAATCTGAGTTTTTTCTGTAACATGTTAAATAGTATGTATGAGTAATAAATTTACATAGAAGAAAATAACATGAGGCGAAATTTTAAAATCAGTCTTTCAGGAGTTTAGTAGAGTTCTATCACAAACATTCAGAATCTTTATAAATTTTTAGATGAGTCGTATTTATTACACATCTGCTTCACTTTCGTATTGTTGCCGAAATGTTCGTTGAAATTTTCAAATGTGAACTTTCTTACCTCCATGTTGTCCGGTTTTTAAAATTGGCTGGATCTAACTTTCGCGTGTTCCTCTTGACTTGACGTCACTTCAATATATCGAGATTTAACTGTATTGGAACACCACAGTGAAGCGAAATAATTATAAATTTTTAGATGAGTAATAATTTTTAGATGTGTAATAAATACGACTCATCTAAAAATTTATAATTATTTCGCTTCACTGTGGTGTTCCAATACAGTTAAATCTCGATATATTCAGAATCTTTATTTTCTGCAGTTGTTTCAAGTAATGATTCAAAATCCACTTTGTGACTGCTTATTGTTTCAACAATTTCAACAATTTGTTTCAACAACAAATATTATTCAAGTCACTCCAACTACATTATTCCACACATTTTTTCATGAGAAAACAGTAAACAAAGCCAGCAGAAAAGTTGATTCATTACTTCACATCTACAAATCCAATGGTTACTTACATAAATATTCCTAGAGAACTGACGAAAACACAATTTCAATTGTGTAGTTACATTTAACATCTACCCTTGTTATCCATCACTAACTATGTTACATTTTTCCATGGAGGAAAGTGTACTAAAGGTTTAATAAGCAGTGAATTGCACAGTGATTAGACTTTATTTTTAAATTTATGCCCAAAATGCATACTTCTTCAACATCCATATATGAACTACACAGAGATGTTATTTTAAAATTCCATCATGTTTATACTTTAATATTGTTGTATTTTTTCCTCACAAACATGAGATCCTGTCTATTTGACAATCTCATCAGCACAAGCCATATATATTCTTTTATGACACTTTAAAACTCATTATAAGCTTAAACTTCAGTATTTTTATTTTAGTTAATTGATGGAAATTAATCATTCCATCACACCAGCCGTATATAGGCTAAGGTTTTTGATGGATAGAGTCCACATGCAAAATTCAATGCCATGGCCAGGATTTGAACCACAGATCTCCTGGTTTCCGTCCAGTCCCTCCAACTCATTGAGTTACCATGGTCAATATATGGCTAGTGTGAAGAAATTATTAATTTCCATCAATTAACTAAAATAATAAGAGTTAAATGATGAAGCCTGGGACTCAAGTACTTATGATAGTAAGTCACCACAAACGGTGTATCTCGAATGTGAGAGCCCCTAGTGGTCTACTGGGAAAATATACGAGTCAAATTTAATGTCAGGACGGCACGTTGACCATGGTAGCTCAATGGGTTGGAGTGACTGGACGGAAACCAGGTGATCTGTGGTTCAAATCCTGGCCATAGCATTGAATTTTTCATGTTTACTCTATCTATTCAGTATTTTTGTTTAATAAATATGAATACTAAAAGAATAAAATGGTTAACATTACTCAAGCCCTCCACTAATGCCTTAACATTGCTGCGACAGATCATTCTGCATACTTAACATACAGAAATAAACATACAAACATTTTTGAGCTAAAGAAGACAATAGTTGCAACTTAAACATAATGACATTGCTATGTTCAGTATGATTTGAAAATTATCTAAAATTGGAAATCAATAATGAGTACTGGAACTGACGAGTTTGAATTTTTTATGGTTATGATATGAAAGCTAATTCCACTTACATAAAAGTGAAACTAATAATGAAAAATACGGAATAAAATTATTATAAGGAGAGGGACATATCCATCGCATGAATGGTAATCACCACGTTATTACTTATTTTTGTGTACAGTTTGTTTGTGGAGATTATCTTTAATTTCTTTTGAGTTGCTTTTCAACCTTTGTTTTAATACATTTTTTGCTCTAAAGTGCTTGCCCATCTCGGTAGTGTAGACAGTAGCGTGTCTGCCTCACATTCAAGAGGTCCCAAGTTCGGATCTCTGTCAGGGTGAGTTATTTGGATAAGCTTTTTTCCAGGATTTCCTCTTATCCTGAAAGACAACTATCGGGCAACTCTAAGCTCTATGGACCCTCTGTTCACTTGAGCATCATTTCACCCATTTCATTCATCGTCCGATGTGACTTAAAGATGGAGGACTTAAAGGTCTGTAGTACTTATTCCACAGATAACCTATGAGCCTATAAGGAGAAGAGATAATAATTTTTTATTGTGAGTTCAAGGGCAAAAAGTTAAATGGCCCATATAAAGGAATGAATTTAAAAATGTATTGGTCTGTCCTCAGTTTCAGTAAAAGCAGTATTTATAATACAAAGATTTATAATACAATCAATTTCAGTAAACCCTAAGAAAGAGATGGGTGACTAGGCATTGCAAGTTAAAATCCTAGGAAAATTAAAATAAAAAAAAAATTAAAATTAAAATCCTAGTCGATTAATGACACTATACTTTTAAATTTTCCCAGAACTTGTTTCTGAGGATCTCCCAATAAATTCGAATTAGCAATAATCAACTCCCAATAAAGGATTTATAAGGAACCAGTAAGTTTAAAAGAAAATGTTACAAACAATCTTTTTTGTGCAAAAGATGTGCAAAATCTGCATCGCTTATAAATTCTGAAGCATCATAAAAAGAATTTTTTAATAATAGTTCAAGCTTGAAACAATTTTGTCATCAATAAGTGTTTAATTATGAGAGAGAATTGTGCATTATATTAATATTTTATATTTTCTCTGTATCTGCATATGAAAACTCCATTTAATAAAATTTTACTTTGGTATTCATTGGTACCACTTAGTATCCTTTAAAGTAGAGTTTTCTTGGTGATAGAACGTTTAGAACCAATGGAACCAGTTGGGAAGGCAAACAAGCATAGCATAAGCTGAAAACTTAAATTGTGTTCAAAAGAAATTGATAAAAACTGTGGCAGTGAAGCAAGTAAATTCTTCTGCTTCATTGCTTCACCTTGCTTTGGTTGTCATAGCAACAAGCGTGCACACATCAGGCTCCGTTTAGCAGCAGACTTGGCCTTGTCATGGAAGAAATGAATTCATCATCCATTCAGGAGTAAGGAAAAGTAAAAGATAAAGGATCCAAATCAGAATGCACAGCTAGCAATTTTCACAAGGTAGTGAACAACTCAAATACAAAATTCCTTCTCAACGAAGATGGCTTCACAGACTATGGCCAAAAAATTCAAGATATGCTTGTACATGTATGTAGATATCTTTTATATATGTTACTTTAATCAAAATTGTTAGAACCATTTTTCAGAAGATTAAAAGTTTCAAAATCTCTTTCATACAGAGAGTAGTTGAAGGTGTGAGATGTTCTCAGAACTCATGTTTTTTTTTCTTTCATTTATACCCCGCCTTTAACAGCTATGGTCATATTGGCAGCCATTCTCCTTTGGAACATATCGAAGGTGTTAATTTGTATTCGTTGGGTTTTAATCATTAGATCACACACACATTCATACTCTCATACTTCCAGACTCTGGAGAAGATGGGGAATTTTCTTGGTTGGAGAAAAATCCCCACCCCCACTGCCGAGAATCAAACCCGGGACCTCTAGCACAGAACTCATGTTGTATCTTGGGATGATAACAAAAAAACTTGAATACCAAATTTGGTATTTATCTGAATTTTTAATTTTAAGTTATGCTGTTTATAGACATGCACTAATACACAAACCTTTCTCTAAAAATACATTTTTTGTATTCAGGTGGCCTCAAAACAAGTACTAATGATGAAATCTTAATATAAATTTTTGGTAGAGTGCAATACTTTTTCTACCTACTATGATGCGACAGAAAAAGTAAAATATCTTTCACACTGTTGAAATTAATATAAGAAAGCTTATAAGGTTCCCATGAATATTAACAATTTGCTAAAGTAGCATAAAAGTGAGACATGTTCTCTATGTTTTATGGCAGTAAAGCTTAGATTTTTTAAGGCATTAGAAAGGCCAACAATTTAACATTACAAAGATATAAAGTATATTTAATTAATATAATTTTGAGCCAAACTAGTACTCCATGCTATGCATATTGCTAATGTTTGTCTAGAACACATTTCGTTAGGACCTTGCTAAGATCCTTAGCTTATGTCGACTGTAGATTTTTGATTTGGTGATCTCCTTGAAGGTGATAGGATCTGTTGGTATCTTGATGAACTTGAAGTTTGGGTTCTCTTCAAAGGTGATGTCGAAAATGAAGAGTTTTCCTTCATATTTCTTTATGAATATCTTTTCTTCTTCTTCTTTAACTGCCACCACTATGTGGTGTCAGCATATTGTTGTTTCTCTTAACCTTATGTCGGTTGAGGAACGGAATTTCTGGATCAATTGGTGAAATGCTGGCGGGGTAAACTGGAGGATTGAAGAAAACCTGCTCCAGTGCCACAAATTTGTACCACCACAAATCTCACTTTGCAGTCGTCAAACCCGTCGAACCCTTGAGAGATTCAAGCCTTGGTGAGATCCAAGCAGTCTAACCGCTCAGTCACAGAGGGGCTGGAATATGTCTACCACAAATCCTACTTTGCAGTCATCAAACCCGTCGAACCCTTGAGAGAATCAAGCCTTGGTGAGATCCAAGCAGTCTAACCGCTCAGCCACAGAGGGGCTGGAATATCTTTTCCCATGTAATTAATGCAGCTGTACCATGAAAAACTTTTTAATAAATGGATTCCTTGTTCTATATCGTGATTCTCATTCCAAAAATGGTACGACACTGCCAATTTGGTCTATTTCTTTGTTCTTGATGTTCTTAAAATGCTCTTTGAGACTAATTTTCAAATTCCTTTTCATTTTGCCAATGTAAAAGTTATGACAGCCTTTGCAATTTATCTGCACACACCTGAGTTTTTGTCTGTGAGTTTCTCTTTTGTAATAAGTTGTTTTAAGAGATATGGTACACTGAATTTGTTCTGTGGGGCCAAATTTTAATGTTTAATCAATGTACATAGCATTGTTCTCAAAATTTTTACCTTATAATAATTTCATTATAGATTCCTTTTTATAGTAGTAACTCAGAGAGGTATTTTGTGATTATCCTTACAGTACATGGTACTTCACAAAATTAATGAATTAATTAAAATGAATTAAAATTAATTAATGAATTCAGTTTTTAAATTATTAATATTGATTAATAGTGAAGGACCTTTCACACAATAATTTATATATTTTGATTGATAAACATTATTGCCAACAATTGGCATTTATTGAATTAAGATATTATCTCCAAGAAAACAGGGCACATTATTAGAGTAGTAGCAGATGTACAGAACATATATCATAAGCAGAACAAAACTGTTCCTTAAAAAGCACACACTGGCTATGTGGTCCATTATGCAATGAATACCTACCTATCAGATTATCCATGTGATTGATATCTTCAGTTTTTGCTGCAACTTTCTTGTGCAGCTAACCCTGGTGGCCGTTTTTTGCATGGCGTAGTGGGCTAGAGCATTGCATTTTGGCTCCCTGAGACAGAATTCACCCAGATCGATCCCACCCCTGGTGGAGTACAGATTTTAAGTCCTGGGTATAGTACCGGTGCCCAATCAGTATCTTGAGGAAATTGAGAAGCTGCGTTAGGTAGCAAATTCTGGTCCAGAAAGCCAGATTTCCGGCTGGGGGTGTCATGACGCTGACCACATCTCCACCCCATATCGCTAGGATGATTGGCCTCCTCTGCATTATGTATGTGGGTGTGAGGCCAGCAGTAGGGTTGGCTAGCTCTGGACCTCTTTTGAGCTGTTATGCCATGGGATTTTACCTTGGTGGATGAAACAGTATCTGTAATATTTTGTAAAAATTGTAAAACACTCTTAGTTTTGATTAGTTGTATATTTATTATCATACAGCTTTTTTTTTGCTTTTTTTTTTAATTTAGACAGTTTTAAAGCCTGCGGCATGCTCCTTCTCTTCCAATCTTGTGCACTGGCCGCACTCTTCCGGGCAGGGTTTTCGGGACATGGCATCTGCGTTGCCGTGGCTCTTCCCTCTACAATGTTCAGAGGTGAAGTCATACTCCTGCAGCCTCTGGACCCAATGGGCTGTCTGGCCTTCCAGGTTTCTAAAGCTGAGTAACCCGGTTAGGGCGGAGTGGTCAGTCCTCAGGTGGAATGGCTGACCGAAGTGCTCCAAGGTCTTTACTACTGCCAGTAACTCTCGCCGTGTGATGCAGTAGTTCTTCTCTGCCTTGGACAGCGTCTTGCTATAGTAAGCCATCACCTGCTCATGGCCATCCTGAACTTGGGATAGGACGCATCCAATGCAATAGTCGCTGGCGTCAGTGTCCACATTGAGCGCCGCCTGGTTGTGTGAATCTCAAAATAGGAGCACTGCAAAGTGTCTTCATCAGCTGCTAGAAAGCACCTTCGGTGTCCTCCGTCCACACATAAGGCCGGTGTTCTTCCATAAGGCGTATGGGGGGCTTGGCGATGTTGGAGAAGCCCTTTATGAAGCGGTGGTAGTAACTGCACAGCCACAGAAAACTGCGCAAGTCTCTCTTATCTTTGGCTGAGGCCAATCTCTCCGGCCTGTGTCTTTTCCGGGTCTGTGGCAACTCTGGTTGGTGAGACTTCCCGAAGCTTCATGGACCCTTGCAATGGCGAGGAATTCTCCAGACGCTTCTCTCTCTCTCAGGTGTTTACTTACGCAAATCGCCTCGTGACAATATTAAGTGATTCAGCTGAAATTAATTATTTTTATAATTGTATTTAAATGTGGAAAAGTTTAATATCATGTATACAGAAGATGGTTTTTCTCTTAAACAACTTAAGATAACGAAATATCTGCCCAATAGTTTCTTTAAATTTGTATATTTAGCTGAAGAACCTACAAGAGTCCAAGAAGTATGTCATATTGCTATAGCAAAAAGCGATTAATTATAAATAAAATAATAAACTTCTACATTAACAACAGTTTGACTTAGTTTATAAGATTTTGTACTTTATGTTGAATATGTGGTAAAAAGAAAAGTTAAAGCAATCAGAAAATATCTGTATATTTTTATATTTTAGAATGTTTTACTATGTTCCAAATCTACTAAAATATTACAGAATCTTCCTGCATTTTATGCAGGTTCTAAATGCAGTTGTAAATGGATCTGTATTATCATGACATTATAGCAGCAACCTAAGAGTGTTTTTTTTTTTTTTTTTTGAGGGTAATTTACTTCCTCCAACGTTAAGTCATATCGGATGATGAATGGAATGGGTGAAATTATGTTCAAATGAGCAGCCCAGTGTCGATAGAGCTTAGTTACCCGACATTCGTCTTGAAGGATAAGGGAAAACCCCGGAAAAACCTTATCCAGGTAACTCACCCTGACCGAGATTAGAAATTGGGACCTCTTGAATGTGAGGCAGACATGCTACCACCATGCTACCAAGACGGGTGAACCTAAGAGATGGAAATGCATGCACCACGTGTCAATGCATGCAAGATGCAAATAGAAAACACTCATTAATGTCCCTCTACCAGTCAGCAGCCCAAAAGCATTATTTGTTGAGTGTATTTCAGTAAATATCAAATTATAGCTGATTCTTAAAGGGATGTTACACTAAGCATATTTAATAAACCCTTTTAATTACCTCAGGATAAGTTAAGAGTTGGATGAAAAGGGTAGATGTACTCCCATTTGAAAAAGATAAAATTAGAGAACCAAATGAAAAACAACTTTGTGTGTATATTTAATTCTGATTTTTATAAAAAAAATAGTTTGATTATGTGGCTCTGAAACTTGTAAAACTCTTCTGCTGGCCAGGTTTGCTGCTCTGGAAGGAACAGTAAAGATTGACATTATTCATAATAATTTTAATTTATATTGCATGTTTCTGTAAAATGTTCAGAATAATATTTTATTTTTATATTTTGCAGGTTCTAAGTCAACAGCCACATGGACCCACACAAAGAATCTGTAACATAAAGAAGGAAAAGAATGGTGATGTCACTGTGTATATGTCCAAGCCTCAAAATGAACCAGATATCATCAGTCCAAAACTGAATCAAGAAAATACACCACAGGATTTAAGAAGAAAGAAAGAATGTCAGAGTCTCCAGAATCCTCCAAATGAGCCACCAAAAATTATACCTAGGCGAAACAAAAGGAAAACAAAAACATTGCTACAGAGGAATGATGATGCTCAAAAGGAGCATATAATCCAACATCATCATGGTCTGACATAGTTTTGTTTATTCATAATGTAGTTCCATCTGTGTTCAGAAAGCTCAATGAAGTGTAATAATATTTGAAGATTAATATCTATGGATGTGTACCCTCAACTTTAATTTATTTTCCAAGTGTAATATCTTAAAGCAGTTAGTTCATATTGAATGGTGAGTAAACAAAATAGCTGAAATTATGCTGAGAGGCGCTTATGGCACATTTGGAGCCTAGAATTACCCAGCAGTCATCTGTAGAAAAGGAAAAAACCTAGAAAAAAGCATTATCCAAATGACAAGTAACTCACCCTAACCAAATATGAACTCAACATCACTTGAAAGTAGGCAGACATCCTCACACCACAGAAGTGAGAATCTTTATTGATGTTATGAATTGGCTTTGAACATGTTTTGGAGGACCAGATTATTTATTTTCATTTGAAAATGTGAAACTTCAAAGCTTCTTTTTCTGTATCAATTGTTTCCTTCAAATGGTCAACTCATTTGGATTTTGAATAGTGTTTATTAGGACAAAATTGAATCGAGAATATATTGACACATTGCTTCACTCACACTGTTTATTCACAGGACATGTTTCAAGAGCTCTTGCTCCTATCCTCAGCTGATACTCGACTAGTGCAAGTTGTAGTGGTTTCCTCTTTCTCCGTATTGTCAATAGATGGCGTGATGTACTTGTCAAAGATGTCCGGTGGTGGAGTTTCAAAATTCATGACTCTATGACGATTTTTGTTAATGAAGATTTTTTCCCATACGGAAAGGTCTATGGGGTGATTAACGTATTTTATTAGAGATGTTTCCAAATTGATGTCATGTCTAGTATTCAAAAAATGAAAAGCCACTGCTGATTTTTCTGTTTCACCATTTTTAATGTTTCTCATATGTTCTTTAGTTCTGATGTTAATATTTCTTTTTGTTTTTCCTATATAAATTTTAGGGCAAGTTTCACATTTGATCTCATAGATTCCTGGTTTTTCTTTGGTAGTGATTGAATTTTTGGGAGGGCCTTTTAACAAATTTCTGATATTAAACCTATTTTGAGGTGCAAGAGTTATGTTGTGGTTTAATATCAGAAATTTGTTAAAAGGCCCTCCCAAAAATTCAATCACTACCAAAGAAAAACCAGGAATCTATGAGATCAAATGTGAAACTTGCCCTAAAATTTATATAGGAAAAACAAAAAGAAATATTAACATCAGAACTAAAGAACATATGAGAAACATTAAAAATGGTGAAACAGAAAAATCAGCAGTGGCTTTTCATTTTTTGAATACTAGACATGACATCAATTTGGAAACATCTCTAATAAAATACGTTAATCACCCCATAGACCTTTCCGTATGGGAAAAAATCTTCATTAACAAAAATCGTCATAGAGTCATGAATTTTGAAACTCCACCACCGGACATCTTTGACAAGTACATCACGCCATCTATTGACAATACGGAGAAAGAGGAAACCACTACAACTTGCACTAGTCGAGTATCAGCTGAGGATAGGAGCAAGAGCTCTTGAAACATGTCCTGTGAATAAACAGTGTGAGTGAAGCAATGTGTCAATATATTCTCGATTCAATTTTGTACTAATTTGTGCTTCACTGTCCCTACGCTTCTTTCAAGTTTATACTTTGAGTGTTTATTAGCTTTGTTTCATTTTTCACAATATGATTTGCTTCCCAAAAGGCTGCGCTGTGGCCTAGCGGTTAGACTGCTTGGCTCTCACCATGGTGGCTGGGGTTTGATCCCAAGCGACCGCATGTGAGATTTGTGGTGGAAAACACAGGGCAGGAGTGGGTTTTCTCTGTGATGTACGATATCTCCAGCCATCATTCAATCAATTGCTCCATCATCATCTTTCGTTTCATTCATTTTGCCCTCATTCTGACATCTACTTCTGTCACTCTCATAGTAGCCATCACCAATCCTTGGCTATCTGTCTGATCCAGAGTTTCTGTTCCTCAACCCATATAATATTTGCCTCAGTTGCACAGTTATGTTCTTTAGACTTGGATGGAAATGATGGAATGATGGAAAATTAATCAGTGTTAAGCATTCACATTGCAGCCAAAAAGGGGAACAGTAAATCCTCAAAGCATATCACATCATAATTTGTGAACTAGAGGTATATAAGAGTTTTACATTGATTCATTTTCTCCATTTAAGTATTTGCTTCTCTTTGTAAAAGTTCCAATGATTTTCAATTTTTGGGTTATGTTTATTAGTGGGTGCCCTTCAGTTCATCTGGTAAAATGTGATAACTGAAGGCCGGAGGGATGCCATACAAGTTAGCTGGACACAGATTATGAATGATGTCAGATGTTCAGCATGGCCATCAAATGTGCAAACGTTGAAAACAACATAACATAGTACTTTGCAAACTAGTGAAGAATTGCATTGCAAGTGTATGCAGATGCAAAGTCAAGGTGTAGTACTTTGTTTCCTCTCGCAATGAGTTGGTTGTCATGATCAGGTTACACCTACCTACAGTTGTTTACATGTGCAAGCGATAACAATACAGTCCAAGTGCAGTATCCTATGGAAAAATGCACATGCCTCCGGCCTTTAGTGATAACTGCACCTGCATTAGGAAACTGATCAACTGGATCATACCTGATGATGGAAGCAAGGTGCCTCCAAAATATTTTTCAGTTAATTCATAACAGTAGTAAAGTTAAGTGAATATTAATCTTCAAATAATACGGTTTAAGTCTTTATAAGGCTTTTGAAGTATAGAGTTTACTTATTTTCATGAAGCTATAAAATTAATAGCATTAAAATATAAATGTTACAGTATGTGATCTTGCTTATTTCAGAACAAAATTTATATTTTATCTAAGAACTCTAAAATTCATCTACAAGATAGGCTGGTCTCTGGCATAATGTGTGGGTGATTAAAAAAATAATAGGAAACTATGAGGGTAGCCCAGAAAATAATACACCACAAATTTTTTCTTCAACAGTTATTTATTTAGTGCAATGAAACGTACACACAAGAAAAAATGATGTCTCCTCTACACTCTCTATATTTCCACATAATCTCTGTCCCATCCTATGGCCTTCCTCCAGCTGGACACAAGGGCATGTATGCCCTGTCAGTACCACTCCTTGTTCTGGTCATATAGCCATTTCTGCTCTGTGTGAATCACCTCTTTGTCATCCCCAAAACGACAGTTGCTTTGAATTTTTTCTTCCATGGAGATGGAGGATGTTTTATTTAAAGCTCAGGATAGTGAACCCAAGTTTCATCACTTGTCATAGTCTTGAACAAGAATGCTTCCCTCTCAGTTTCAAAATGTGTCAACAAATCAGAGGAAATGTTTTCTCTACTCACTTCTACTGTCTGGATCAGGTCATTTGCCTGAGTTCTGCAATGCCTAAGCACATGTGTAGTTGTAATATATAACTTCTTGAGCCTCAGATGTTCAATATTTTAATTCTGGGATACATGTATTTGGTAAAATGATAAATTTGCTAATTTTTATTGGATATGACATAATTCTATGCAATATTTCTATCATAAAAGTATTTTATTTTTCTGCAATATGTTTGGTCATTGCACAACGTTGCAACCTGATTATCAGCTGCCATTGGGTTTTGTTGAGGTTTTATGCCCTCTGACCACAACAATCGCATTACTGCTCATTGATCTTCTACAGGGGCATGGCCATCTCTTTTCAACTGTCATCCCTATTCAGTACATTGTTCCATTTGATGGCCTATGTCAAAACTTTTTTAAAGCATTTATCTTCACTACCCAGGAGTTTGAAATCCCTGGATGTATTGTATTAATACAGTTAGTGTGTTATTACTTTTGAATCACTCTCATATTATCAGGAAATGAAAACTGATACACAAGTCATAATTCATATATATATTTTTTAAGGGTTTCTGAATATTTTTTTCTTTCAAAAACTGACTTAATGTGCGCATGTTACTTGTAATAATATACATTTGTTTATTGTAGCTTTTTTATATTAAACAAATTTGTACTCTTATTTATAAGATTCCAGTTAAATGTATGTGCTTATGTTAAGATATTCCATTGAAATATCTGTTAAAAGGAATATTTTGTTGCAGGTGCAAAGTGTACAAGTCCTACATATCAGACAATGGAAGAAAGTCATCACAACGTTCACAACTATGATCCAGAGCTAGGCTACAGTGACAGTGGTGATTGTTCTCATGATCATGAGGTGGATAACAGACTTATGGACACTTCATCCATCCTCTCGAGCTGTGATGCTGTAATAGAAAATGCCAAAGGACTTTGCAAGAGTTTGAGCGGAACACAGTGGAGTAATAAAGCTACCATAGGAAGCAGTGATAAAAGAACTTATTTATCAGTAGGAATACAAGTGTCTCCGTCTCCGCAGTATCGCCTAAGATTTCTTCCAATTTGTGGCTGTACTTCCCTGACAGATGAAGAACAAAGATTTATGGGAACCAAGGGAATCCGTTTTGTTCTGAAGCTAATAGGCAGATGGATTCTCTCCCAATGTGGACTAGGCTCATTGCTGTTTATTTGGGCTCTGTTAGGAGCTGCATCCTTCAGAATGACTGAGGGCCCATTTGAAGAGGAGCAAGCTGAACAACTGGCCAACATGCAGGAGAATTTAGTAATTGAACTCGCAAATGACTTGAGGTTAGCTGCTTCAGAAGAAGCTGTGTGGTGTAATACAATTGAGAAATATGTAGCAAAACATGAAGCCATGCTTCTTGGTGCTGTTAGCTCTGGTTATGGTGAAGGTGGGGGTGGAAAAATCTGGAGTTATGCTGGTTGTATATTGTTTGCAGTCTCTTTACTTACAACATTAGGTAAGAACAACAAAATATTGTTCCTGGATAATGAATGCATGTACGTTCATAGATGTTATTTTTTCATCATAAAATTTTATTTACCTTGGTATTTTATGTCAGCTATTTTCTTCATTCAAAAGAAATATTAAACATAAGATTATTTTCAAAAAACCTTCATTATTCTTATTGTTAAGACTGATGCAGGGAAGGAGCTGATAGATTTCACTTTTAGAGCATAGCTGGTTTACTCTAAGAACTAAGACGTCATTTATAGAAATAGTATAACTTTAATAAGGGAAGATGAGTTAGGAGATATGTATGCAAGCAAGCCATTCTACATTTCATAAGTTTCACCTGCAAGGTAGATGCCTGTGCTAAGGTTTGGCAGTGGCCTGGGGAGTCCATTTAAGAGTAAAGCCTACAGCATATTTTAATAGCACTACTATCCCAACTGCACGGATCATTTTTCTGTTTAGGCTTCTTTTTTTATTATTTACTGGCATGCTCTATGCTGATGATGGATGATAGCAAAGGGATAATGGAGAAATTGGTGGAATGATAGCAGGATAAACCAGAGATCTTGGAGAAAAGCTGTCTCTGTGCCATATTGCCCATCACAAATCCCACAAGGATCGCCTGGGTTCGAACTCAGGCTGCCTTGGTCAGAGTCAAGCGGCCTAACTGCTTGGCCATGGTGCGGCTCCCTATTAAGACTGTTTATATTATAGATACCTGCCTTTTTGTAGAATATAACTAGATATGAATATTAAACTTAAGTTCTTTTTTTTTTTTTTTTTTTTTTTTTTTTTAAAGAAGACATGTCAAGTTATTAAAAGTGAGATATTTCTTGTATAGAAAATGAGTAGTTGTCAAACATTTTTAGGAGTACTCACTCAGATGAGATGTTCTTCATTTCTCCAGAAGCGCTTTTCGATCAGGTTTTGATCATCTTCAGTGTGTGTTGACCAGCTACTGAGGTGATGAAGAGCCGAACCTTCCAAGAAACTTCTGCTCCTGTGACTGTCATTTGGTTATCTCTTGATTTGTCCTGCCAACTTCTGGGACTGGAACTTTGTGGCCGGACACAGATGGCTGAAGGTTATCTGTGGTGTTGACTGGTTGTAACTGTTTTTCTTCTGGATGTGGGTTAATTGAACTGTCGACCTGTGGTGGCGGATGAAATTCCATTTTTTCTTTTTCCCCCTCGTTCTCTGGATCAATATTTAAGTTACTGGTTGATTGTGAGAGATGTGCTTCCTCACTCATATGTTCCTGAAGTAAACTAGATTGGTTGACATATGGGTTAATTCCAACTGGGTCTAAGTTCTTTAAGTTTGTTTCAGCAACATCAATGTTGGATTTTTTAACTTTTTTAATAAGTTGTAAAACACTATTTAATGGTGGTATCTCAAAATTCAAAAGGTTTTTTGTTTCACTATTTAGGATATAAATTTTTTCCCAAATATCTAATTCATTAATTGTTTGTACATGTTTCAATAGTTGTATACTTTGGCCAATTTCATGGTTGTGTTTCCAAAAATGGTTGGCAACTGCAGACTTTTCTATTTGTTTAAGTTTTATATTCCTCAGGTGTTCCGTTTGACGGGTTTTTAAATTCCTCTTAGTTCTTCCAATATAATATGCTTCACAATTTTCACATGGTATTTTATATATTCCAGATAATTTCAATTTATCAATAGTGTTGCTTAAAGGTTTTTTGAGCAGATTCTTAAGGTTGAAATTATTCTTTGGGGCCAATTTTATATTATAATTATGGAAAATTCTTTTAAATTTGTTGAATGCCCAAGGATGATAGGTGAACTTCTTGTAGATAACAGTATTTTCTGGTTTCTTTAAAGTAGTAAATGAACTTATGTGGTTTTTGTATATATGTTCATTAATTATTTTAAATATAGTTGATTCTTTAAAGCCATTGATCTTTGCAACATGTAAGATGTGTTGGAATTCTAGTTGATATTCATGTTCAAGCATAGGTACATTTATAAGTCTGTGGATTAAACAATGGAATACTGCAAGTTGATGTGATGTAGGATTATAGTTATTAGCTTTGATGTAATTATCCACATGTGTATTTTTCCTATGAATACCAAAATTCAATTTATTATGGTACTTGGAAATTTTTAAATCCAAAAAAGGTAAAAGTCCTTGATCTTCTATTTCCATGGTAAATTTGATGGATTCATCTTGACTGTTGAGAATTTCTAAGGCTTCATTAATTTTATCTTTAGGTATAATGGAGAAGATATCATCAACATACCTGTACCATACTTTAAATATATCTGAGTGAGTAGATGTTACTTGAATTTCTAAGTTGCTCATATATAAGTCAGCTAAGAATGGAGATAATGGGTTACCCATAGCTAAACCATGTGTTTGAGTGTATAATCTTCCATTAAATGTGAAGGTATTCTGGTCAATACAACTGGTAGTACAAGTTAGTAGATCATGAATCTCAGCTTCATTAATATTAATTGAAGTAAGCCATTCTTGTAATAATGGAGAAATCTTCCCAGTTGGGACGTTTGTGAACAACGAAGTGACATCAAAAGATACTAATATGTCACTATCATTGATAGTAATGTTTTTAATATATTCAATAAGTTCAAGAGAATTCTTAATGCTTCTACTTTCAAATTTTTTTAAAGATGAAAACTTTTTTGAAACCCATTTTGCCAATAAGTAACATGGCGAACCTATATTGTTGATAATAGGTCGCATACTGTTATCTTTTTTGTGTGTTTTTGGAAGACAGTAAATCCGTGGTAGTGTTGGATTACTGACTTTTAATCTTTTTTTAAGAGCTAAATCAAAACAATTAGCTTCATTAATAACTTTGTTAATCATTCTTATGTTGGCTTGTAATGGGTTTTTTCCTGTTTCTGAGTAATCAGACTTTTTAAGAAGTTGCATGACTCTATCTTCATAATCATTTTTGTTGAGTAAAACAATTTGATTTCCTTTATCTGCTTTTACAAATGTAATGGATTTGTTATTTAAGTGTTTGATAATCTTCAGTGCTGGAAAAGTGTATTTACCATGTTTTAATTTTTGAAGAACTTTAGTACATTGAGATCTAACATTATCTCTTTCTTGCACAGGAACAGTTTTAATACTTAATTCAATATCTGCTACAAATTCTTTTATATCTTCAGAGAAGGCAACACAGGTTTTCAATCCTTTATTTAACAAATTTAATTCTTCATTGCTGAGAGGTTGATCAGATAAATTAATTACTGCTTTATTGTTATTCTTGATTTTTGGAATATAAGATGGCTGACCTTTTAATATGAACAACTTATGTTTTAAACGTGTATGTTTAATTTTCATCATTTTATTTAAATGAGCATAGAGTAGATTTTCAAAATTATTCCAAAGTACAGGTCCCAAAATCTGAGTTAATTCCATGTGAAGTTGATAAAGTTGCATGTTAATTTGATTAAGTTTTTTGTAATGTAGAAATTTTTCTGTTTTAATTACCATTTTTTCCGCCATTTTTTGTTGGGTACAGCTCTTCCTGTTTTTTATATATTTTCTTACAAAAACTGGAGTGACGTTATTAATTAAACATAGGTTGAGAAAGTGAATATCTGCTAAAGTATATCTCTTCTTAATTTGTAAGGTTTCATAAAATTTCTTTCTTTTCAACATCATTTCTACAAAAGAAAGTTGAAATTTTATGAAACCTTACAAATTAAGAAGAGATATACTTTAGCAGATATTCACTTTCTCAACCTATGTTTAATTAATAACGTCACTCCAGTTTTTGTAAGAAAATATATAAAAAACAGGAAGAGCTGTACCCAACAAAAAATGGCGGAAAAAATGGTAATTAAAACAGAAAAATTTCTACATTACAAAAAACTTAATCAAATTAACATGCAACTTTATCAACTTCACATGGAATTAACTCAGATTTTGGGACCTGTACTTTGGAATAATTTTGAAAATCTACTCTATGCTCATTTAAATAAAATGATGAAAATTAAACATACACGTTTAAAACATAAGTTGTTCATATTAAAAGGTCAGCCATCTTATATTCCAAAAATCAAGAATAACAATAAAGCAGTAATTAATTTATCTGATCAACCTCTCAGCAATGAAGAATTAAATTTGTTAAATAAAGGATTGAAAACCTGTGTTGCCTTCTCTGAAGATATAAAAGAATTTGTAGCAGATATTGAATTAAGTATTAAAACTGTTCCTGTGCAAGAAAGAGATAATGTTAGATCTCAATGTACTAAAGTTCTTCAAAAATTAAAACATGGTAAATACACTTTTCCAGCACTGAAGATTATCAAACACTTAAATAACAAATCCATTACATTTGTAAAAGCAGATAAAGGAAATCAAATTGTTTTACTCAACAAAAATGATTATGAAGATAGAGTCATGCAACTTCTTAAAAAGTCTGATTACTCAGAAACAGGAAAAAACCCATTACAAGCCAACATAAGAATGATTAACAAAGTTATTAATGAAGCTAATTGTTTTGATTTAGCTCTTAAAAAAAGATTAAAAGTCAGTAATCCAACACTACCACGGATTTACTGTCTTCCAAAAACACACAAAAAAGATAACAGTATGCGACCTATTATCAACAATATAGGTTCGCCATGTTACTTATTGGCAAAATGGGTTTCAAAAAAGTTTTCATCTTTAAAAAAATTTGAAAGTAGAAGCATTAAGAATTCTCTTGAACTTATTGAATATATTAAAAACATTACTATCAATGATAGTGACATATTAGTATCTTTTGATGTCACTTCGTTGTTCACAAACGTCCCAACTGGGAAGATTTCTCCATTATTACAAGAATGGCTTACTTCAATTAATATTAATGAAGCTGAGATTCATGATCTACTAACTTGTACTACCAGTTGTATTGACCAGAATACCTTCACATTTAATGGAAGATTATACACTCAAACACATGGTTTAGCTATGGGTAACCCATTATCTCCATTCTTAGCTGACTTATATATGAGCAACTTAGAAATTCAAGTAACATCTACTCACTCAGATATATTTAAAGTATGGTACAGGTATGTTGATGATATCTTCTCCATTATACCTAAAGATAAAATTAATGAAGCCTTAGAAATTCTCAACAGTCAAGATGAATCCATCAAATTTACCATGGAAATAGAAGATCAAGGACTTTTACCTTTTTTGGATTTAAAAATTTCCAAGTACCATAATAAATTGAATTTTGGTATTCATAGGAAAAATACACATGTGGATAATTACATCAAAGCTAATAACTATAATCCTACATCACATCAACTTGCAGTATTCCATTGTTTAATCCACAGACTTATAAATGTACCTATGCTTGAACATGAATATCAACTAGAATTCCAACACATCTTACATGTTGCAAAGATCAATGGCTTTAAAGAATCAACTATATTTAAAATAATTAATGAACATATATACAAAAACCACATAAGTTCATTTACTACTTTAAAGAAACCAGAAAATACTGTTATCTACAAGAAGTTCACCTATCATCCTTGGGCATTCAACAAATTTAAAAGAATTTTCCATAATTATAATATAAAATTGGCCCCAAAGAATAATTTCAACCTTAAGAATCTGCTCAAAAAACCTTTAAGCAACACTATTGATAAATTGAAATTATCTGGAATATATAAAATACCATGTGAAAATTGTGAAGCATATTATATTGGAAGAACTAAGAGGAATTTAAAAACCCGTCAAACGGAACACCTGAGGAATATAAAACTTAAACAAATAGAAAAGTCTGCAGTTGCCAACCATTTTTGGAAACACAACCATGAAATTGGCCAAAGTATACAACTATTGAAACATGTACAAACAATTAATGAATTAGATATTTGGGAAAAAATTTATATCCTAAATAGTGAAACAAAAAACCTTTTGAATTTTGAGATACCACCATTAAATAGTGTTTTACAACTTATTAAAAAAGTTAAAAAATCCAACATTGATGTTGCTGAAACAAACTTAAAGAACTTAGACCCAGTTGGAATTAACCCATATGTCAACCAATCTAGTTTACTTCAGGAACATATGAGTGAGGAAGCACATCTCTCACAATCAACCAGTAACTTAAATATTGATCCAGAGAACGAGGGGGAAAAAGAAAAAATGGAATTTCATCCGCCACCACAGGTCGACAGTTCAATTAACCCACATCCAGAAGAAAAACAGTTACAACCAGTCAACACCACAGATAACCTTCAGCCATCTGTGTCCGGCCACAAAGTTCCAGTCCCAGAAGTTGGCAGCACAAATCAAGAGATAACCAAATGACAGTCACAGGAGCAGAAGTTTCTTGGAAGGTTCGGCTCTTCATCACCTCAGTAGCTGGTCAACACACACTGAAGATGATCAAAACCTGATCGAAAAGCGCTTCTGGAGAAATGAAGAACATCTCATCTGAGTGAGTACTCCTAAAAATGTTTGACAACTACTCATTTTCTATTAAGTTCTTTTGTTTACATCATACTACCCATATGATATCATGACACAGAGAGGGAGGAAGGAAGGATCTATCTATCGAGAAAATAAATGTACACTTTTCGTGGGTCAGTGAGTCATGACTAGAGAATATGAAAACTTAATCAGCTATCTTCTTAGATGTATAGTGCCATGTTCGCCAGTTTAAACTTTTACTCACTTTGAGGTTTTATATGACAATATTAATGCTGTAGGATGAAATATTGACTAAATATTACAAAGCAAGTAGCAATTCTCTTGCAGCTGAGCTATTATCTATGGCATTATAAACTATGAAAGAAAACAGAAAGCCCTTGGAATCATTAGACGGGATATTGGTAGCCCTAATATTTTTACACCAACCCTTTCTTTTAATTCTCACCTTGAAAAGGGAGTTTCCAGAAGTTCATTAACCGTGTTCATTATTTATTAGTTAAAATTTTCGTTACTCATACATTGAATAAAATGAATTTATAACATGTCACACACACACACACACACACACACACACACACACACACACACACACACACACACACACACACACACACACACACACACACACACACACACACACACACACACACACGCACACGCACACGCACACACGCCCGCGCGCACACACCACCACACGCGCAGACACGCGCGCACAGACACGCGCGCGCAGACGCGCGCACAGGCACGCACAGAGAGACACACACAGAAAGACACACACAGAGAGACACACACAGAGAGACACACACAGAGAGACACACACAGAGAGACACACACAGAGAGACACACACAGAGAGACACACACAGAGAGACACACACAGAGAGACACACACACAGGGACACACACACAGGGACACACACACAGGGACACACACACAGGGACACACACACAGGGACACACACACAGGGACACACACAGAGGGACACACACAGAGGGACACACACAGAGAGACACACAGACACACAGACACACACACACACACACCATTAAATAACGTTTCACAAAGAAATACTTGGATACAATGCGAGCATGCAAAACACATGCACTTATTAAGGGGAATTCTTGTTATGGTCGCAGAAATGGAATATCGTGCCAACATGATGGGTGCCCCAAAAACAATCTGCCCTCCAATTTAATAACCATTAGGTATTGGATCTGTTTACATAAGTAGGAAGGAATTAGATTTTAGAACTAAAATATAAAGCAATGATAGATTGTTAAATGATTTTCAATGCTTCTAGAGCTGTAACTATGAGTGTTGGCCCTGGTTCACCATACAGCAAATGATAACCGCACAACAACCAGATGCAGCACACATTTGTGCGTAACTCTAGGGAACTTATGACATCAGGGAGGCAAGAGAGGAAGGTAGTACGCATGTGCAATAACTGATTACTGAGCTTGCTGGCTCTCAGCATGCTGACGTCACGGATGCGTTCCATTAGTTACGCAGATGTTTTCCATGCATTAAGGGTTCATTATTGGTCGTACTCGATTTCTTATACTTATAATAATGCATTGTTATTTACATGGTCTTTTAAAATGTCTACAGTGTCATATATAAAAAAGAAAAGAGCATGCTGCAGCACCGCAGCACGTAGGGACGAGCCACCCCTGCAGGTGAGATGAGGTGTTAAGCTTCGAACTATAATATGTGGGTATATTATTTATCTTCAAATATTTTACTTTGTCCGGTGCTTTAACAAACTAATTTATAACTGTTTTCTTGTGACTAAGCTGTGAGTACATAGCACTGCAAAATATAAAAAAAGAAAAGAAGAAATAAATGCAAAACATATGGAATGATTTTAATTGAACCATTATTGTATTTGTATATCAGTGGCATTCTAACAGTGGCTCTCAAGCTCAGTCATAAGATGCGCAATGTATCACAGTGTATCAAGGTGAATGAGAGTTTACTCAAAATTTTTATTCCAACATTTTTAGTTTGTTAATTTGTTGAACTTTGGGAACAAAGAAAACTTTGTCCTACTCTAGAGGAATAAGAAAAAGACTTTGTCATTGTAATGAAACAATTTGCAGATGTTCTCTTACAGCTAAGTTATTGCTGCATGGCATTAGAAAATGTGCAACAATGGGAAGAATACCTAGAATGACAGTATTTACAAAACAAATATCTATGTTGTATATAACCTAAGTTCTAGCATCTGTTGTCGTAGGTGAGTGGTAAAATGCACACTTGTGAAGATTGTAAAGGAGTAAGAGTCGCCTTGCCAGTCATAATCTGCATTTTACCATTGAACTGCAAGAACAATTAATACAAAGGGACATATACAACATAGATATTGGTTCTGTTAAAATTATAATTCCAAGGGTTTTCCATTTTCTTTCATAATCTACAAAGCCATGCAGTTAATAGCTCAGCTGCAAGAGAATTGCTACTTACTTTGTAATATTTAGTCAATCTTTCATCATACTACAATATTTCATTCAATATAGCTGTAGATAGCCTCGAAGTGAGTAAAAGGTTCAAATGGCAACCACAGTGCTATAAATCTATGAACATGGCTGATTTAGTTTTCATACCCTTTAGTCACGGAAAACCTGAATGATACTGACCCATGAAAAGAGTGCATTTACTTTCTTGAAAGGCACAACAAGTATTAAGGTTATACATACAGATATTTTGATAAACAGTAGCTTAATGTATATCCAATTTGGTGTGTTAGTCATTCATTCTCTCCATCTAACAGTTTTTCCACACAACAATTGCATACTTTACTAACTGAACTGTTTGCTGGTTGTAACTGCACCACAAAATGAACAATGCCTTTCTGTATAGACTATCCGTTTTGCTTCAATATGTTCATACTCCTGCTAGTCTAAATGCTTTGCAGTCATTGGCCTTGCAGAAAGATTCAAAGTAAGTTCTGATACAACATTCATTATTGCAAAGCTGGCCCACTCTGCATTATGACTCTTGCTCCACTCTCTGGTAAAATGAACATGCATAGCTTGAGTGTGCCATGAATATTTAATAGTACAGTAAACCTGTAAATATATTGTATTAATAAGTGAAGTTATTAATATAATTTTGAGTCAAACTAGTACTCAATGCCCTACTTATTGCTAGTATTTACCTAGAACGCATTTATGTTAGGATCTTCCTAACATCATCAGCAGTTGTCGGCTCATGATGTTAGGAAGATCCTAACATAAATGCGTTCTAGGTAAATACTAGCAATAAATGGAGCGTTGAGTACTAGTTTGACTCAAAATTATATTAATTTTGTGGTTTTTGACTTAAAAAGACCTATTCATTGAAAATCTCCTATAATTCAAAAGTTAACCCAATGACTTATTGTATCATAGTCCTTACACTTTGGAAGTAAAGTTATGTCCACAAATAAAGCAAATATTGATATAATGTTATTCATTACACTGTCCTCAATTACCAATCAAATATCACTTATACCTGTAATGCCATGTATAATATGGAATGCACCAGACCACATTTTGTCATTTATTTGAGAAAGTGGACATTCAAACTTTTGATGCAAAGTATTTATGACTAAAACACATGTGAACTTTCATTTGAGCTTGACTTCATAAATTAGCAATAACTGGACATAGGATCATGCATATAGCTTCAAAATTCCAAATGGAATGGAATTTGCCCAGTTACTAATCAAAATTTAAGTGTCAAAACTTGGAGTTTAACTCCATATTTTTGCTTAAGATCATCATGTATTCTTAATGAGTAAGGACTATGATACAATAAAGCATAATATTTATATAATTTTGAGTCAAACTCAATGCTCCATATATTGCTAGTGTTAACCTAGAACACGTTTCATTAGGACCTTCCTAACATCCTCAGCTAATGTCGACTGTTGAATTTTGATTTGGGCTCTCTTGCTCCCACAATCTAACAGTCGGTAGCATGGTGGTAGCATGTCTGCCTCATGTTCAAGAGGTCCTGAGTTCGAATCTCGGTCAGGGTGAGTTACCTAGATCACGGTTTTGCCAGGGTTTTCCCTTATCCTAAAAGACGAATGTCCGGTAACTCTAAGCTCCATGGATCCTGGGCTCATTTGAGCATCATTTCACCCATTCCATTCATTGTCCAATATGACTTTACGTTGGAGGATGTAAATTAAAAAAAAAATCTAGCAATGTGTGATTTTTACTTGTGGGGTAACCTGAAAGACAAAATTTTGAGACAAATTCTCATACATTGGAAGAACTATACAAAATATTAGTAAGGAAATTGGAAACATTACAATGGCTCAGCTTAATTTTTTGAATCAGAAACTTGTACAGCTGAGGATGGACAGCATTTCTAGCATCTTCTATGAGGTAAAAGTGTTATATAAATGCTTTACACATAGAGTTTATATAGGAGCAAAGTTGGCTATGGCATACCCAATTGCACAAAGGGAAATGCTTTGTGCCGAGGCTTTAAATGAAGAACCCTGTATTTGTTATACCTAAATAATCAATTTCTGCTCTTTGTTTCCTGTTTCATAGATAAATCTTAAACCAGTTATAGGCTTATATCCCTTACTCAATTCTTGTGGAGTTTTCTGAGAAAGATATTGTGATCTACCATGTCGAATGCCTTAGTTAGGTCAAGAAATAGTCCCAGCTCTGGTTTGCCATTGTTAATTGTGTTTATAGAGGCTATCGAAAAAATTCATGAATGCAATGCTAGTCATCTTATATTTCTGGAAAACAAATTGAGAGGAATTGACTTAGTAAACAATTTAAATTATTCTTCTAAATATTTTAATGAAGAAATAATAGAATTTTAAATACATACTATTGAAGACTGAAGATGATTTGAAACACATAACATACACATACACTTGCATACACTTAACGATTAATGAATACTAGTTGTTACTCTGACTTTGGAGCATGAAAAGTCACTTCAGAAACTATATAAAAATGTATCAAATTCAATTTTATCCATTTTAGACAATGTGATTTGAAATGGTGCTTCTCATTTATGCTCATCACTTTACAGGATTTGGTGCTCCAGTTCCTAGAACAACACTGGGTAGAATAGCTGCAGTAATATTTGCTGCCATTGGAATTCCATTACATCTTCTATTAGTGCTCAACATTGGGATGCTGATAGCAGTTAAACTCCAATTCCTGGCTCTCAAATGGCAGCCTGGCACATCCTTCCCATCTGCTTTGTTCCAGTGTTGCTGTCGTTATAAATGTAAGTTATTTCTTACTAGTCAAATAAAGAATTGGAATGCAAATACTGCAGTAAATCAGATATTTTATTTCACTTAAATTTAACTGCTGCTTCAAACAATGTATCTTATGAATGAAAATCCAAAAATTTGCAGTATTCTTGCAATTGTTTCGACTTTTCTTTCAGCTATGTCAAGCTTTTTATTTGAATTTTTTATTCATAATTAAGTACTTTATATATGAAATACTTCAAAGTTCTAAGGCATTCATGGCCGTTGTCAGTACAAGATATAGTATGATCCGGGCTTGTGGGGTATGGTCTACTGGGCTTCTACTATAAATGTTAACCCTTTCAGACCCGAATTGTTTTGCTACTTATACCGTAATTGCTCTAATTCAAAACTGAGTTTCTTGAGGCGGTCTGAGACAGTTTCAAGTAACTGACTTGAATAGCCATGATTGTTACGGCGACACATAGTGCACTGGCCAAGCACTCAAAGCCGAAGGTTGTGAGTTCTATTTTCGGCAACCGCAGTCAAATGTGCCTGTGGTAAAGAGAAGGCTCAAGTAGAATAATCGGTGTGATAGCACGCTTGGATGCTGACAGGGTATCATTTGACTGCAGCTGTGTGGATTTTGTTTCTTTTCTTTAAAAAGAAGTACAATGTATATTGTGAAAGAAATATTTTTTTAGAATTCAGAACGTAAAAAATGTAAATGTTTAATTCAATACGGACAGTATAACAAGAATATAGCAGAAAAAACTGTTGAAAGCATTACAAATAGGAGAAAAAGCTAATGTCCGTTACAATGGACACCAGGACTGAAAGGGTTAAAATAACTTCATTGTGCTTTTCCCAAAGAAAGCTTCAAAATACTTACTATTTTTTATTGACTAGTGTAATTTTTCATTGTCAAAGAAATGTACTAAATATATGCTATTATTACTGTTTAGCAGCAAAGAGACCTCCAACGCCTGTGCATCGAATCAATCATCCAACAACGGAAGAATGCAGCATACCTGTTAGTGCATCAAATCCTTCGCTGTCACCTCCTTGCTGGCTCAAATGGTTCCCTGCTTTTTCTATCATATTTTATTATACTCTAGGAATATTTATGTTTGGTGTAAGTAGAAGCAAGCCATTTGCTGACTGTCTCCTGTTTCCTCTTGATTTTACTGCAGCTGGAGGTGTAGGTTTAACTTCCGGCACTATAAGAACAATCTATGCAATATATCTGGAAGGTGCTGTGATACTTGCTGCAATAGCAGTTTCCATCTTACAAGTATCTGCATCTAGAGGTCTCACAGACCTGGGTTTGAAACTTGGACTGCTCACAAATTCCTGACTGCGACATGCTGTTAAGCTATTGTGTTATTCTACATAACTACGAAAGTTGGTCCTTCTATAGTCTAATATATATTTCTGCATATGCCATTCCTTCCTTGTGTGAGTATTTCAACAAAAGCCACATGACTGGAGTCATAGTGTGCGCTTTTAGTTCCAGCCCCATCACAAACCAATCTGGCTGTTGTTTTTTGACTCTAAATGTGCAAAAGCTAATGTATAATTATGGCTTAGAAATTTCAGCTTATGCAGATATGTTCAGTCGAGCTGACATTCAGATCATTTACAAAACATCACTTGCTAATATATAACATAAACATAATATAATAGATAGCTATCTAATGAGTATGAGCATTACAGTTTCTGAATAATTTAAAAGAGAATAAATATTGCTCTGTTAGTGGTATGCACGATACCTGTGGAGATAAAAATAATTTTCTTTATACATCAAAAGAAAGTGAATGGAGGAAGTAATTTTAATTGTTAAAAATAATTGCTGATTAATGTATAACCAGCACAACTATTTCTTATAGGAGAGTGTTGGTAACAATGTTTATTACTGTGATGTCCTTTAACGAAAACTTGTTGATATATCAGAGAATAATTTAATTCAATATTGTACCTGGTTTAGATAGGTGAAACTGATGTCTTTCAAGGGCATATCCAAGGCATAAGTCCAATAGATTTAGATCTCCATAAATTACTTCTTTAATCATTTATTGTTTCATATTGGTACCATTTGTATGGATTATATTTAATTATGCTATTAAGTAGAGCTGTAAATTCTTGGTTATTGCAGGAAACATAATTAAATTTAATATGTTTTTGAGACCATGATCTACTGGTGAAAACTGTGGACTCAGTAAAACTGTGTGGGTTCTCATTGTATTTCTTGTGTAACATGCACATGGACATCTTAAAAATGTACTGCAGTCAATAAAATGTATACAGATGCAGAAGTTAAATACCGTGATGCATTTGAATTCAATTTCTTTTGTGAGTTGGAATCGTAACAATAAAAATGTCACTAAGTGGCAATATTAATATTTCAAGACTTGTATCTCTCATGAGTCATGGATGCCAACTGGGAGAAAATATTGCAGCAGTCATATGCAATTTTTAGTCAGGAGGATTTTGTAGTCATTCCCATACTCTTGTTAATAATAACAAGCACCCAAAGAATTAAAGAGTCAATGAATATATTTTCTAATTAATTTAAATGGTTTTATAATTATCATATTAAATTAGTGAATATTAAGTTCATATAGACAGTAAATAATTTTTCCATTTATATCAGTTTTATTTTTAGCATTGTTACACACTGAACTATTACTCTAATAAAAATGTGTTGTAATAAAGTATAGACTCTGGAATGAAGTGGTTTACAGTTTTACAGTAAAGTTGAATTCTGTACCTCTGCCCTAGAGAAACATTTATTTGCTATAGAATTCTTGTCCAAGAGTTTTTCCTTTCTCAGTGAACATTTAGTACTCCATGTAGGTTTAGGCAGTTCTTAGTCATAGTTGATCTCAGACAGTTTTTAATTTTCTAAGACTCAAAAGTAACCTTTCTTCTGCAGAAGTTGAAATAGGGATCATTAGTAGCAGTCAAATGAATTTGAAGCTCTGGAAGCATGTTTATGATTTCCACAGTTTTCTGCAGAATATCATCCACAGCTGATAACATTTTAATTTCTGGTTTGCAAAATATGTGTTTACCATGAAATCCAGAGTGTTAGAGTTATAGATAATTCACAGTTATACATATTAAATTTAAATGAATACAACTGAGTTATATGTAATTAAATGAGCATAATGCATAATAAAAGAAACTCGAAATGCATTTTCTTTAACCCTGCTGACAAATGCACAAGCTCAGCAGGCGGCTTTTGTCCACTGAAACAAAAGACAAAGATGTTAGCTCATATAGGTGCATCTTTCAGCCCAACAGTGTTGTAATAACAAATGAGAAGTAAAGATAATTTTTGGTATCTGTTGTTTATTATTGAACAGCCATTTTGTATTTATTTTGTATTTCAGTTTCTTTTAAACAGTGATGGAGAATAGAAAAGGAAATGCTATACGCTAGATCAGAAAGTATAATTCATATAAGAGGTGACACTTAATAGACACAAAACCCAGACTGAAATTGCTTCTGATTTGCTAATTGCTTATATATACTATGTACAGTCAGTAGTGATGGAAAACCGTAGGAGAAACTTATCCAGATAACTCACCCTGACCGAGATTCGAACTTGGGACCTTTTGAATACAGGCTCTGTATAGAATAGAATTGAATTTATTCACTGATTGATATACAATAAGTATATATGGCTTCATCAATCTTACATAATATTACTACATGGCAAAGCGAGAAGGCATATCAGGAAAAATTCACAACACAGAGATGTTTACCTCAGCTTATCACACATACACGGTGGGTCCAGTGTATGTGTAGTCTGTTCAGTTGTAATCATGTCTTCTGAACAGCAATGTGTCATACATCGGCAGGCAGGAGAAAACATATCATATAGACTAGACACACGCAGCTTCCAATCGCTCTATTTGTGTTTTGTAACTTACTGTACATCAACTTACTAATATTTCACTCTTCTAATCAACCAGATAAGATCTGTTAAGAGACGATCACAGCGCTGGTTACCTGAAGGTCGATACGCCTCAACGCTCTGTTGAGTCATATTTACAGTATACACATAACAGAAGAAATTACATAAATAATAAACAGGTTACAGTTTTCCAGATAATCATTTACACTATAAAAGTTATGTTTTAGCAAAACCTGCTTGATATTTTTCTTAAACATTTTGTCTAAGAATGCCTTGATAGATTTGGATATCACTAATTTGGGTAGATACTACATCAGTATGAAAAGTTGTAGTGAAAAAACTGTAAGTTCATTAATATATTTTATAAAATGAGTTGCATGAAACTAATGAAAGAAAACCGAAACAAGCCAAATTAACTGAATAGATTAGAGTGGGACCAATTTGTAAATAATTTTTGCTTTGTACATACATATCTTTCTTTGTTGTGTGTTAAGTTTTACTCATACAGGCCCACTATATCACTTAAAAAAATGATGCACTTTCTAAATCTCATTTGTAAGTAATTCTGAGTTATAGGTGCCTTTCCTCTTCCCCTTGGTATACACATAAATCAGCTTTAACTGTATTACCAAATAGGGTAGAGTGATTAAAGGAAGTATTTGATGGATCTGTAATTACAAATGGTGCTAGCTACCTGTGATTCACATGTGTGCAACAGTAAAATAATGGAACAAGACATTTAATCATTGTTGTAACAAATGTAGAAACAATATTTTCTAGAAGAGGGGAATGAATTTCCTATAATCTCTAATATTTCCTTCTTTTTCTTCTATTTCATGGTTATAAAAAAAAGCCAGTTCCACTTCGGAGGCACTCTTGTCATCTTTTCCTGGAGTGATCATTTTAAAGGGTATAATCAGTTGATTTACTTGTTTATTAATGCATACAATGAGATATATTGAACTTTAAGTGTATAAGTTACTGAAGACAATTAGATTGCACGGCTTCAATATTTTTATTTTGGATAATTAGTGGGAGGGACCTTGAGGCCAACCTGCATATGCCCCTGGCAGCCATGTAAAACTTTTAAAACTTATCGACCTATTATCATTTTTATTTCATTTGTGTGTGACAGCTATTCAATAATATGAACTGTTTAAGACATACATTTAATCACTCTGTATGAAAAAAAAAATGCTTAAAAGAGTAATTAAGTATTATTTTTTAAAAAACAGATGTGTGAAATGTAACATTCACTTCTTGTAAATTTATTTTATTTTATTAATTTGATTTTCCTTGCCTCTGTGATCTGGTGTTTAACATGTTAGCCTTCATATCAAGGAGCTTTGGGTTCAGAGCTGGTTGGATGACAGGAATTGTTCTTTAAACAAAGTTAATTCTTGTTATTATGAAGCAAAAGGTTATAAACAGTGATGTATTTAACATTTGAAAGTAATTCAAACAGAAATATCACCCAAAATATCCTTACTTGGACATGTTTCGGAGAATGGTTTGACCCCATCCTCAGCAGTTATCTGACTGATTGGATCCGTGGTTTCCTGGAGTGAGCTGGTTGTCTGTGGTGGCATCTGATGACTGTGAAATGAACTTCCAAAGCGAGTTTTCAGGCGGAAATTCAAAATTTAAAGTAAGCTGTTTGTTTTTTATAATTATAACTTTTTATAATTATAACATCGAGTTCGGCTGCATAACTGGCTGGCTTTAATAGTTTTATATTTGGTACAATTTCATGATTGGTAGACCAGAAATGATGGGCTATTGCTGATTTTTCTATTTGTTTGTATTTCACACATCTCATATGTTCCTGTACCCCAATTTGTAAACTTATTTTGGTTTTTCCTGTGTAGAACTTATTGCAGTCTGAACAGTTGATTTTGTATATACCTGATTTTCTGTTTTCAGGTATTGTGTCCTTCAGGTTGTTGCATAATAAGTTTTTTAAACTGAATTTATTTATTGGGGCCAGGGTGATGTTGTACTTCTTGAATATCTTGTTGAATTTATGATGTACTCTGGGATGATATGTGAATTTCCTGAAGTGTCTCGGCTTTTGATTCTGCCAATTTTGTGGTATCAAATATGTGTTTCTGTTTCTTGAATTTCCAAATTTTCTTTTTCTTTTAATTCTTGTTCTTCCTAGAGTCTGGAAATATGAATGAGAATGTATTTATTAACCAAAAAAGTAATATGAAGTAAGATGAAAAAAAACTATTGGTAAGAAAAAATAAAATATATATATGAACAATTAACCCATGGTGTAACAGCCCCAAGCAGGCCAGAAACTGCTGGCCTCATGCCCGCAAATGCAGGGCCATCGTCCAACTCTGGGCAATTATCCAAACCGACACAGGGAGGAGATGTGGTCAGCATCAGTGCACCCCCAGCTCTGGCTTTCTAGACCAGGGTTCACTACCTAGTGTAGCTCCTCTGTTTCCTCATAATTATGTGTGGGCACCCGTCTTATATCCGGTACTTGAAACCTGCACCCTCCAGGGTTGGGATTGATCTCAGGTGCAATCCGTGGCAGGAAACCAAAGCACAACATTGTAGCCCATTATGCCACATTGGAGGACATAACAAAACAGTTGTGAAAATGGTTTTAAGATTTTATTCCAAGCAAACAGGCACTTGAGTTCACTGTTTTAAATTACACATGAGTTAAATTACAATTCCCTCTCACATCCTGTTATTGCTTATATAAATACTAAAACTAACCCAATGGCAATAGCAGTTCTTTAAGGTTGCCTGGCTGCTGCATACACACCTCTTCCCATTAGAGGCATCATAAGTGAGGTGCAGTAATGGTGGGTGGAACATGGTCAGGTCTCTGGTCCCTCCTGGCTGTTTCAGGCTGTCTTTGCAACCAAGGATCACTGCTTCTCAATCAAGTAGCTCCTCCAATGGCCCATGAGTGCCCTAACAAATCTGAGTGCACTCCAAATTGATTTATATATTATGTATAATGAAAATTGTAATAACACTTTCTGTATCATTTCATAAAAGATATAGTCTTTTATTCTCTTATTGATGGATGGTATATGATGGACAGCCTCAAATCATAGAAATACGGGCAGTGGGAAGATCAGAATATTTGTGCTAGCAAGCAGGCATTATGTTACAGTTGATTATTTAAATACAGCAGTAGTGGATGCCACTGGCAGTATTCCACCACTGGCTGTCTTTCTACCTCTGTTGACCTAAATTTCCTCCCGCTTCCACATTGTTGAACATCAGGCAAAAGGGTATGACGTCAGTGCATTGAGTTATGTAGCATATGCTGCTTTGAATGTAGTTCTAACAGTAATGAAACCATTGTCAAAGGAAGAATTAGCTACTGAAATATGAAACTGCCATAAACTCTATGTAATAAAGTGAATAGCATAATTAAAAATATCTGTAATTCTGTTAATAAAGTTCGCACTCAGTAATAGTACTGTACAATTTATACAAAAAATATTTATGCATTAACCTTGGAGAGTATTATATTTAGTTTCTTTATACTTATAGAGATTTCTTTTATCCAACCTGCATATATTCATACTGAGCAACCATGTTACAGTATACTTTCTTTAAAAGGGTTGCTGGTATCAGCTAAAGCTTTTAAGTGAAATCCTAAATTTATTAAATTTAAAGGGAGTCCTTAATTAATGTTTATTTTCTGGATATGTCCTTGATGTTACCATGTAAATGAGTAAATAGAAGTAAAAGTGTACTGAAAACAATGAAGGCTTCCATAGTCAAACTGATGTACAGACGTTTAACCTGGCATACTCAGAATTAAACCTATGTATTAACTTTACGCTACTTTTTTGTACCTATTGTGTCTAGAAAACTAAAATGTAGCAATAAAAAAACATCAAACATTAATGAAAGAAGTACTGTAAAGGGTATAGTAAAATGTCTAAGGCGACCATATATTTAGCAAGAGAAATGTAAAGATATGAATGCATTAGCAAACCTTAAAGTAATAAATTAAAAGCTATTAAAAACTTCTAGCACAGTGCATGACAGAGATTCTTCAAAAACAGCTAAAACTATCTGTGCATGTTGCTTACTAACATTCTTAGAGAAATGCTGAACATAGTCAAAAAGATATAAATATTTATTAAACAAGTTGAGATTAAAGAATTGACATGCATGCAGTAAGAATTAGCATGAGCTATAGTGAAGGAATTACGTAGAAATCTTAAAAGTAATTTCTTGTTACCACTCGTTACAGATATCATCTAAAGAATATCTATTAATAGTTATCCCTTTAGTATGTGCTATGTTCTTTATATTATTTGAAGGATAGTAAAATTAAGAAGTGATGAGATCAATTTTTTCCTCTTTGAAGTTTTCAGTACTTAGGTACCTATTCTAAAGTTTAGAAAATGCTTGGTTAGTTGGTTGGGTATATCACTATTTAAAGTATAATATGTGATAAAATTCTTCTGAAATTCAGCATGTGTGAAAGCTATAATATTCCCAAGATATGAAATCTGAGTATTTGAGGTAAGATCAACATAATTTGGCATTATTTTAGCTAATTGTGTCAACCTGTATTTCAATGGTTCAGTTTTATTACTTTACACTCTTATTTTACTCTTGTATTACTTTACATTATTTATTGTGACAAATAATTCAAATCTGTGTGCAAAAGCAGTCAACCCTTAATATGACATTCTTTAATTGTGTGTGTGTGTGTGTGTGTGTGTGTGTGTGAGTGTGTGTGTGTGTGCGCGTGCGTATGCACATGATTTTGTGTGAGTTTGTGTGCACATGCACATGTCTGTGCATGTACATGCATGAACCCATTTGTTACTCAAAGTTTAGCATCACATTCTGCTTCTTGTTTGCCAATATTTTGAGTTTAAGTCTGGATCCAATTTAAGCTGTTCACAGGTTAATTTCATTTCATTTATTTATTCATCCAATTTAACTTATACATGTTGTGGATTTTTCAGTATTTTAAAAAGTTAATTGTAATATTGTGAGAGTTAACAATAGTAATAAAAAAAATGTTTCATATTCATTTCTTCCTCTTTATTTAATAAGGTAATATAGAGATGGGCGCAATCCAATTTTATGTAAATATTTGGTGAGAGAATCATAAACCTGAACATGGCAAGGAAGTTTTAAATATTCTTGGGAAAGAAAAAAGTTCCATTATAATTAAATCTGAGGTGGGGCAATTTCATGAATATCTATGTATGGTATCCTTGAAAGAGACTGAATTGAAGTTTATTTAACTTGCGAGTTGTAATATATCAAAATTTTCTGAACAAAGAATGAAGATTTTGCTAAAATACTTATTTAGTTTATGATCATCCATTCTTTGAGACATTGACAATTTATTACTTTAAATTTTCAAATATTTTATACTCTTTTTACTATAATAATTATCAATGTTGTGTTTCTTCCTCATGGACATCCAAAGAGAACAATGGTTGAAAGCCATTAGATTGCTACCCACTTTTAAAAGATCTGACTATTGCTTTAGGCGACTGTATTCCCTTTGCACTTATAAAGGGAAACTCATAATAAAACCATTTTTAATAGCATATTACGTACTAAGAAAACTGTATCAGGTCGAGAATGCATATTGGAAACACTAGGCCTGCAGGGCCGACAATTCCCAAGCATTCGAGATCTGATAAGTAACTTAGTTTGTGGTTAGTCAATTACTGTTTGCAATACTTGAAAAAAACTATAAAAAGCAATAATAAATCAAAATTGTTACTATTCTGTTTGGGTATTACATCATTTCCTATTGATACCATAAGTATCAAAAACTAGAATCGTAAATATTAATGGCCTGTTTCATCCTTGTTACCTCGGCAACTGACAGATGTACTGTAAATTTAGCTTAAATAACCAAATACGTGTTCACTAGCCCGCCTCGGTAGTGTAGATGGCAGTGTGACTACCTCACGTTCAAGAGGTCCCAAGTTTGAATCTCCGTTGTGTTCTTTTTTTATTTTTTTTTTTATTTACATCCTACAATGTTAAGTCATATCGGACGATGAATGGAATGAATGAAATGATGCTCAAATGAGCCCAGGGTTCATAGAGCTTAAGAGTTACCCGACATTCATCTTTCAGGATAAGGGAAAACCCCGGAAAATCCCTATCCAGGTAACTGAGCCTGACCGAGATTCGAATTCGTGACCTCTTGAACATGAGGCAGATACTCAACCACCACGCTACCGAGGTGGACTGAATCTCGGTTAGGGTGAGTTACCTGGATAAGGCTTTTTCTGGGGTTTTCCCTTATCCTGATAGGCGAATGTCAGTAACTTTAAGCTCCATGGATCTTGGACTCATTTGAGCATCATTTCATCCTTTTCATTTATCATCTGATATGATTTAACTTTGGAGGACATAAATTACAAAAAAAAAAAAGTGTTCACAATGATTAACTTAAAATTCAAGAATTGCAAAAACTATTTTTCTCAATTAACATGAAGTGGATAAAGGAATAAGCTTTTCATAAGAATAGTTTGTAGAGGAATGGGATGAAATGAATGTAACACAATTTCTTTCTCAAATGATCTCAGATATGTTAATCTTTATTTGAAATGTTTGGGCATAATATAGCATTCTATATATTTATCACAGATAAAAGGTAAGAAAACATAAAATACAGGAGGGAAATTGGAATGGTTTTTTATTGTACATAACCTTTTAGGTTTCTTAAACTTAGATATATTTGTATATTTCATATCCTTTTTAGTTTAGAGGATTTAAATGAATTACCCAAACTACCCAAACTTTTCAATTGACTTAAACAGACGAGTTCAACTTTCATTGTCAGTTAAATGTAACATTAAATGTGTGCAGAGAGAAAGGTTGGAGGCAAAGACAGAGTGAGCAAGAGAGAGAGAGAGAGAGAGAGAGAGAGAGAGAGAGAGAGAGAGAGAGAGAGAGAGAGAGAGAGAGAGAGAGAGAGAGAGAGAGAGAGAGAGAGAGAGAGAGAGAGAGAGAGAGAGAGAGAGAGAGAGAGAGAGAGATTTTAAGGGTTGACTGTAGGTATTTTGTGCACTGTAAAGAACATTTCTAAGCTTATAAGCTAAGTATATTTCAACTTGCTTGCATGTAAATTGTTATACATATGGTTATTTTTAAAATATTCAATTATTGTCATTTTAAATATGAATATTAATTATAAATAATGTATCAAGCACTGCCCATATTCTACTGTGCTTCCTGTTTGAGTCAGAATAAACTCAGCCAGACTTTTTGTTAGTTTTTGCTGTAAAAATAAAATCTTCACTGTGCAGTGTCTTAAAAATCTGCTAAACTCTGAGCATCATTTTGTATATGTATATGTTAAAAGAAACTTCTAGTGATTAACACAGCATATGCCTGAAATATCTCTAATATGGCTCATTTCAAGATTCTAAATCTATGCTTCCAAATTTTTGAATGATTGTCTTTCACAACAGAATTCAAAACAAATGTATAATTTCAAAAATAAATATTTGAAACATAAACATATAACAGTGTTAAATTCATATGAATAGCTTTGTCTATTAGTTCGTATTATATTTCATAATGTGTACAATCATAGAATGATGTTAGCCTGTCTTCAACGATATATTGGATGGCTTAGCCTGTAACAGACATGTGGTCTGCAGTTATTCTTCTGTGTGCATGGTAATGCCCAAGCTAGATATTTTATGCATTAAACTTAACATTTTTTCCAGCTATGGCAAACTGTTGCATTGTATTACAAGACATTGTATTCACAGCTTACACAGCATCTAAAGTTGCAACAACGAAAGCAAATTTTCTGTCCAAAACCACAGAGAATAAGAAAGAAAACAAAGAAAAATAAACATACATTTTGTATACTTATTTTTTTCTATACTTAAGCTGGAAATTGGATATAAATAAATAAAATTTTCTTATCTTAACCATACAAATAGCAGTAAGTTTTGATAAAATATCCTATTAAAATTTATTATGCTAAAAACATTCAATTATTAAATTTATCTTTCCGTAATAATTCTGAAAGTAAATGTTATTAATTTGTTAATAATCAAACAGGTGTATGCTATTGTATGGATAATGCAAGGTTTAAGATGGACTAGGAAGTTAGTGCATCCTTTCTCAGTCTTATTTTTCTTTGAAATAGCAGGGACAAAAATAATTTAGTAAAGCACTTTCTGAGGAAGAAGCAGAAATCACAATGTACATTCTAAAAATATCACCATTTAAGCATTTAACTTTAGATGCTAATAGTGAAATCAATCAAGAGTGGACTCATTATCATTCCTATGCCAGGAAAATGCTTTGTTCTTAGCAGTTCTTTATCTTCTTTGTTTATAATGTAAACAAGATATACTCTTGATTCTATTTGTATAGATTATTTACAGGGGTGGATTTATGGACTTGTGATTGTAACATGTTATGAATAGTGAAGAAAGAAAGATCAAATTGGATGAAAGATGTGATCATATCAGAACTAGTAACTAGGATTACGTTTCTGTGAAAAGATATGCTTATACTTCATTGCAGAAGTGGATGCTTGTTATTATCTTCAACATTAATTAGTATGTATTATTTTTTATTAATAAGATTTACCTTTGTGCAGTACGAATGCCTATAAATCCGCCCTTAAGTGCTTTATTTTTGTAGCATAAGTTTCAACAGGGTCATTCACAGCACACAGAATGTAAGGCAATAAGTTTGCATGGTATAGATTTATGGCTGTGAATATATGTGTGAATCTTTTTGACAGAATATCATATAAGTTACCATACAGTTGAAGATGCTTCATATAAGGCTGTGTTTGTTGATACAGTGCTGTATCAATCATTTATAAGTTCTTATAAGTTATTCACAGGGATGAAGTCCATTAATTAACATTAGGTATATATTGGGAAAATGTGAATTTTCCTTATAATTAACTAGTAGCTCAAGTATGTAGATAAATACATTTCTGACAAAGCATATTAATAAAACACCTAAAGATTATAAATAAATGTTATATTTTATGTTACCCAAATATTTAATGTATAGCAATAATGTGCAAGTAATGTTACAATAAAATGATTTATTGTGGCAGCTAGCTTTTCATTATTCAAACACTCTTTATTGACATTAGGACACCTGGTTTTTTGTACTATTAGAATTAATTTGAACCCTAGTAATTATGGACTGTGTTTAATCATACTTTATTCCAATTAATTAGTTGATTTTTTATTTATGGATGCTCTGGCTTCCAAAGGAAGCCATGGTAAGGAATTTTACACCCAAAAAATCCATTGCTCTCCCCCAGGTTTGGAATCATGATCTTGGGAACAAGAAGCTAACTGTTACCCCTAGACCATGAAGGACAAACCACTCTATTATACTGAGTAGAGCCAGACTGAAAAATTCAATTCCATATCCGTGATTTGAACCACGGATCTCCTGCTTTCCGTGCGGTTGTTCTAACCAACTAAGCTACTATGGCCAACATGCTGACATGACATTAAATTCTCCAACTGACTCATATATTTCCCAGTAGACCACTAGAAGTTCTCATGTGCTATAAGACATGCACCTTTTGTTGTGACTTACTATGCTGTAAGTACTTAGTCCCAGGATTCATAGTTAAACCAGTATGTTATTCTGGTAAATTCTGCATAGTAAGTCGCAACGAGAGGTGCATGTCTTATAGCACATGAGAACCTCTAGTGGTCTACTGGGAAATATATGAGTCAGTTGGAGAATTTAATGTCATGTTGGCATGTTGGCCATTGTAGCTCAGTTGGTTAGAGTAACTGCAGGGAGAGCGGGAGTTCCGTGGTTCAAATCCTGGCTATGGCATTGAATTTTTCAGTCTGGCTCTACTCATTCAAACCTTAGCCTTCACACGGCTAGTGTGGAAGAAATGATTATTTCCACTCTATTATAAGCTATTTGTTATGAAGAATATTCAGAAGTTTTACATATATTTCATCTTCTTGTGGGGGATGCTTATTAGCATAATTTTTTCTCTGTCAAGCTTTTAATTACCTTCAACATAGCTTCCTACTTACAGCTTAGTTAAACAAGGAATTGAATGTCATGTGAAAGGGCATTGTTGCTATTTCTAAATGCAAGCATTGTTATAATATGTAACTGTTAATATAAGTTTACAGGTCACTAAGTTTACATCGACCATACTATGAAAGAAGCATAATTCTGCATACAGAACACAACCTCAGCAGGCATTTTATGTAGATAAATAACATCAAGGGTCACAGCTGATATTCAGAAAACTACTCAATTTTAGGTGAGTGCAGTCAATACAGAACATGAATTAATGTCACAAGAGGAAGCAGCTGAATTTTTTTTTCTTAACCAAAAACAGAGATTAGATTCTACTTAGAAGTCAAATTGACCACTGCCTCTTATGTTCTAGGGTTAAGGAGACATCACAACTGCTAGGTCCGCCTCGGTAGCGTGGTGATAGCATGTCTGCCTCACGTTCAAGAGGTCCCGAGTTCGAATCTCGGTCAAAATGAAATTAAATGTGTAGTGTTTAACGCCCGCTTTTACTACATACGGCACCGCAGGCGGTGACACTGATGATACATGAGATGAAGATGGAGCACCGGTGGAATGAAATGGCGGGGGAAACCGGAGGTCCCGGAGAAAACCCGCCCCAGCGCCGTGTTGTCCACCGCAAATCTCACTTTGCGGTCGTCTGGGATCGAACCCGGGCCGCCTTGGTGAGAGCCAAGCGGTCTAACCACTGAGCCACGGCGCAGTCAATCTTGGTCAGGGTGGGTTACCTGGATAAGGTTTTTTCTAGTGTTTTCCCTTATCCTGAAAGACGAATGTCGGGTAACTCTAAGCTCCATGGATTCCGGGTTCATTTGAGCATCATTTCACCCATTCCATTCATCGTCCGATATGACTTAACGTTGGAGGACGTAAATTACAAAAAAAAAAAAAAAAAAAAAAATCACATGTGCTTAGTGAAAAAATCACTTCTCAATTTTGTGTAAAAATTCTCTGTAATTTGTTGTTTAAAATGATACATGCCTCATAAGGCATTCAAATGTCTGTTTAAATGTATCTTTAAATTGTTTAACTTCAAGTAGATGTAAACATGAAAATTTTCTTTCTAGACACTAAAATATTACATTTCTGTACTGTCATAAACATTTTTATCATAAACTACAAGAACTTGGTTCTTAAATGGTGTACTATAGCACTGCCATAGCAAAGTAACGATTTTGAGGCTTAAGGCTTACACCGCAACCCCACTTGGAACTCCAAATGTGTTAAAATGGATGTAAACTTGATCAAACATAGTCCCTAAACCCTACTACTCTTAGCAACAAAGATTACCTACTTTATTAAGATTTTACAATGACTGACTTCTGTTTCCTAATGTTAAATAACCTCCATCAAAGTATTAGATGCAAGAGAATGAATACCGGTGTACAAAGGGTTGTTTAAAATACTGAGCTCCAATCCTTAATATTTTCTTTGTACCTATGGATAAGTTATGAAACAAAACCATGGAGTATTCAAGCTTTTGACTTGTATTAGTAGATCCACAAACATTAAAGAGTTCATTGTGGTGTAATATGACTGTATTTTTCATGTTGCTAACGGAAGAAAAGCATTTTTATTTTTGGCCATTTTATTACAAGTATCTAAGTGGATATACAGAATGTCTCAAAATTATATTGACAAACTTAAGGAGCTAATAGATAACATTATTTTAAAAAGACAACTTTTGTTAATGAATGCGTTTTGGTACTCTTAAGTGCTAGACAAGATAATATCATTAGTACCTGCCACCTTGTTTGTTAAGCATTTACAGCAAAATAAACAATGTAAATAGTAGCATATTTATCATAATAAGGCACATAATCATAGTCCAAGAAACAAAACAGAACACACAAACAAAACATGATCTCACTGTTTGCAGTTAACCACAGCTTTACCTTTTAAAGAACTGTTGGCATTCTGCCCATTGCAATGAACACAAAAAGTGCATTGGTGTGTCATATTCTGCCACTTTCTCACAAAGACACCCAACTATTTCTCTTATTTAGCCAGCTGTTCCGGCTATTCATACCACAAGCTCTTCTTCAGATTCAACAGGCGTTTCATACATTACAGTCTTCATATATGACTACAAAAAGAAGTTAGGTTAGGTAAGGTCCAGGGAACATGCCAGTCAAACAATGTCTGCCTTGGGACAAGTAAGGTGACAACATACTTCTGCCCAAAATTGAGCTGGTGCCATGTTGAATCCATATGTCCTGTTTGATATGAAGGGGAACTAATCCCATTAGATCAGGCAAAACTTCATGCTCGAATAGTAGTAATTGTGAGCATTGAGTCAGGACTATTAAGTTATCTGCAATACCAGAGCATATGCTAATATCAAATCTCATTTGATGTGACTTCTGAAATGTAGTATGTGGATTTTCGAAGGTCCAAACATATGAATTTTGTTAGTGTTCACATGTGTGAAACTTGATCTCTGAACATGATATGGGATGCAAACTGTATGTCATTTTGAATTTTGTCCAGATACCATTTACAAAATTGCTGTCACAGAGGATAGTCTTAAGGTCTCATTGCATGGGTCTTTGTAAAATGCAAAAGATATAATAACATTTCCTGCAGAATTCTTCCCACAGGGCTGTGATTTAGATGCAAATTTTGAGTGATGCCATGTGTACTGGCTGCAATATTGTTTTCAGTTCACCCAGACACAATTCATTCTTAGGATTTTGTATAGCCGCACACCAATAGTTAAACAGGCTAATGTTTTAAATTGATTGAGTCAACCTGAAAAATTCAATGTCATGGCCAGGATTTGAACCACGGATCTCCTTAATGTTGAAGCCTGGGATTCAAGTACTTACAATAGTTAATGTCAGGACGGCACGTCAGCCATGGTAGCTCAATGGGTAAGAGTGACAGGACGGAAACCAGGAGATCTGTGGTTCAAATCCCGGCCATGGCATTGAATTTTTCAGGTTGACTCAATCTATCTAAAACCTTAGTCTATATACAGCTAGTGAGAAGAAATGATTAATTTCCATCAATTAACTTAAATGAATAAAACATTCTCAATAATCACACTAAACACATAAGTGCAGTGTTGTCTTTCTGCATATTTAGAAAAATGGCAATAAAGGTGATTGTGATCTGCAAGGCAATGCTGCACTGTAAGATGTAAATAGACTTTTGCTCCATAAAACTAATAAAAATGTGCCCACATCTACTTTTTATCAGTGTATTATGATTGCTGTCCACACTGTGGCTGAGCAGTTAGACCACTTGACTGTCACCAAGGCAGCCCGGGTTCAATCTCAGGTGAGCGCATGTGAGATATTTGCTGGGAAACACGGCACAGGACTGGGTTTTCTCCTGATCTCTGGTTTTCCCTGACATTATTCCACAAACTGCTCCATTATCATCTTTCCTATCATACATGTCTCCCTCATTCTGTCATCCACTTCTCTCGCTCTCACATCAGGCATCGAGCTGATCACCCATCTTGCATCCTCTATCTGATCCAGAATTTCTGTTCCTCAACCCAATGCCTAAAGGCACAAGGGAAAGAGGAACAAAAATTCCCTAACACTGCTATAGTGGTTAAACTAGAAATTAAAGAAGAAGTTTATGATTGCTACTTTTGTCGGATTGCATGCCCATGTTGTGATTTGTAACTGAAACTTAAGTAATAAAGTGTGAAGGCATCAGAACAACCTCTTAACTAGAGTACATACATGTTCATTCTGTGTTCACTGCATAACATTTAGGGTGATCACACAAGAAGCAATGTAATATAGACTTTTGTTTCAAAACAAATTGATTTTGGCCACAAACATGGAACTTTTATTCATAATACTAAGAGAGAGATGACGATGATAGTTAATTAGCAGAGGGTTTTACTAAAAAATAATAATCAATGTTCTACTACCAATTTTAATAAAAGTTTACCCATACACATATTTTTATACCAGTTTCAGCCAAAATTGAAAAACCTAAACATATTTTACTCAAATTTATGCCTATGAATATAATTTTGATAAGAAATCACTTGATATGACTTCAAGTTTCATGACTTGTTTCATGCTTTTGAATGAACAATGTAGCACTAGCAGGAGCTACAAGCAGTGGATGCACCTTAATGTATTAAACCCTCCTGGAGTCAAATTTTAGGTTGTATCACTGGCTGTTGTTTAACATGTATTGATATAAACTATAAGGGCAAAGTCACAAATACTGCACATCATACATTTCTATGCAGATGCATGATTGTATCTGGTGTATTACTGACATAAATGTTTCTGAACACATTTGTACAGTTAACTAATTCACTATTAAGACAATTCCATTGAAATAAGTATATCAGTATAAATATTAAAAACAGAAGCATTATTAACAGTGAAGTATTCTTCATATTTAAGTTTGATTTATGAGTCACTATGTTTACACTCAACTTCACTTACTTGTTGTTGTATAATTGAAATTTTTTCAAGATCATTCGATCTCATCCTCAGTAGAGGATATACAACATCCCACTGAGTGAGGATGAATTTTTGAAAGAACAACAACACATAAAAGACATAGCGGTATTAAATGGATTCAACCCAGCCACCATAAGGAACATGATGAAGAGAAAAGAAAAACTGAAGATAATATAAAAAAATACCACTCTCACACCACTTAAAAACACATATTGGCAATATAGAAAATTCACCCACCATCCATGGGCTTTTAGAAAATTTGAACGAATCTTCAAAAGACTAAACTTAAAACTAGCACCCCAAAACAAATTCAGTCTGAGGAACCTGCTAAATAAACCACTGAAAAATACAATCCCCAACAATTTGAAATCAGGAATTTATCAGATTAATTGTGAAACCTGTGAAAAAAGCTACATAGGAAAAACTAAGAGAAACTTGTTAACCAGGCAAAAAGAACACCAGAGGAACATTAAGTTGAAACAAACGGAAAAATCTGCAGTTTCACACCATTTTTGGACAGAAAACCACAACATTGGCCACAACATTAAACTGTTAAAATCTTTAAGTTCACCCATAGAATTGGATATTTGGGAAAAAATATTCATAAACAAAAACCGTGATAAAGTTATAAATTTTGAAATCCCGGCATTAAATGAATTATTAAAACTTAGTGCCCCTAACACCAGATGGCAGAGTGATCGGAGCTCCGTAGTAGTGGAAGAAGAGGAAGGTTCATTTAGTCACCAAACAGCTGAGGATGAGATCGAATGATCTTGAAAACGTTTCAATTATACAACAACAAGTAAGTGAAGTTGAGTGTAAACATAGTGACTCATAAATCAAACTTAAATATGAAGTATATCAGTCATAAAAGCTTTTTTGTTTTATTTTCTGGAAAAGTTTGATATCCATCTTATAAAGTAAATGTGGAAAAATGTTGATACATTCTTTACTAAAGGGAGTCAATTAGAGTAGCAACCTAAAGTATTGAGTAAAATCTGCTAGTTTGCTGATGTTGGGGTTTTAGCTTGGCATTGCTTCCCATCATGGCTAACTGCAAGTGAGGAGTAACAAAGTGTCTTTTGCTTTTGTTGTTTGTTATTTGGCGGTGAAGGATGATGTAAGGTGGTAAGCATCTGAAATATTTGAGTGAACAAATTGCAAAACACAAGGCAAGTGCACTTCACTTACAAAATGCCTGCACATAAAATATCAATCCAGAAACAAAATGAACTAGCCACTAAAACTAGATACATACTGAACAGAGTGTTATGAGTGCATAAAATTTTATAGAAACCCTCTTTTAAATTCTTGTACGCAATTCAGTTTTATACATTTTGGTTTGTACGGAGTACATTCATGTGAAATGAATGTTGAAATAAGACTTATGTCTCAATAATACAAAGATGCCATGGTAATGAGCAGTAGCGTCTTGACTTTGATGCTTGACTTTTACCCATGTACCACCTATGTATACACTGCTATGCTCGTCCGCCTCAGTAGTGTAGATGGTAGCGTGTCTGCCTCACGTTCAAGAGGTCCCGAGTTCAAATCTCGGTCAGGGTGAGCTACCTGGATAAGGCTTTTCCCAGGGTTTTCCCTTATCCTTATAGACGAATATCGGGTAGCTCTAAGCTCCATTGACCCTGGAGACATTTGAGCATCATGTCACCCATTTCATTCATTGTCCGATATGACTTAACGTTGGAGGATGTAAAAATTACCAAATAGAGAAACTGCTATGCTCACCAATTATATTTTGTTATAGGAAATGCTCAGTCGCATTAGAGCTGATGATGTGAACGATGGTTCATGAAACATGTCCTCAATATAGGTACTAAGTGAAGATGATGTGTAAAAAATATGACTCATCTATAATTTTAATAATTATTTTGCTTCACTGTGGTGTTCCAATGCAGTTAAATTTCGGTATAAACTCAGTTTTTTTTTTGTCAATATTTGTGGATTCACAATTTTCTCTTCACCAAAATGCAGTGACCTGTTGTGTTCAGTTTGCGACAAATGCATTCCAACTGCTTCCACAACAAGTTGGACCTTTCAATCACAGATTGTGAACAACATTCATATAGATATAAAAAAAAAAAACTTTATTTACTACATTTTTTTGAGAAGATTGAGCAGAAGGATGGATGGGATGATTTGGTTTTAAGAATTTTCTGAATAATTCAGAATTGTTGTTTCTTCTAAATTTTTACTACTACAGTATGAAATATGCTAACATTCTGACATAATTCAGATGCACAGTGCCGATAATGTTACAGTATCCCGTGCTTTGCAGTATTTTGAATCACTTGTGTCTGAAATTTGTGAGAACAATAGAAGATATCAAGTTGATGATAACTTCACTCCTCCCTCAAGAAAGCGATCAAATTATGGCTCTTTAGTGAGCATGAATTTAAATACAAAAGAAGTGTGAGACGTAATGGTCAATCAAATGAAAGGATGATTCTAACAATCTCACAATCTCATATATTCAATACTTTTGCAATTATTGATCTAAAGAAATTCATCACATTCAGAGAAAATTTCCCTGCTGACTCAGTGAGAAAATTCACATCAAATTAAAATCCCTTATCTGCTAAGAAAAGTTAAATGAACTTTCAGTGATTTATCATAATGATATATTCAAAGATATCTCTTCAGGCAAAGAACTCTTCAAGTTTTTGATACAACAGTCTTTTGAGAAAGCATTTCCCAAAAGACTGCAAACTGCACTAACAACTCTAGCTTATACAGTCAAGGTAAAGAGAAGTTCCAGTACATCAAAAAGAATTAAGTCTTTCATTAGGAACATCATGGGCCAAGATAGGCTTAATTGCTTGGCTGTTTGTTCCATTCACAAAGAGGAAATTGTTGAAGTCCATAACTTAAAACACAGAGTGAATGTTTGCTGCCTACAAGAATAGAGTGCTAGAATAGATTTTGTACAAGTAACACTGCCACTTGATGAGTTCCATTTTATATTTTATTATTAGCTATTTAATGTTTGAAAAATTGGTTGTAGGTGGCAATGGATGAGATATCATGCTCCTAGGGTTGGGGACCATGAAGGCTGTCAACTGTTGCAAATACTTGGGATCAATAATCGAATCATCTGGGACTTGTGAAGCAGATATAGATAGGTGAATAGAGCTGGCCAGAAGTGCAGTGCACTCCCTACATGGGGTTTTCTGGAGTCAGGAAGTTCACCTATGTACCAAGAAGCTTATCCTCAATGCTGTGGTATAAAGCATTATGATGCATGGTTTGGAAGGTTGTCATCGACCCAGCGGAACAGGCAGAGACATTGTGCAGTAGAAATGGATGGGCTCAGGTGAAGCTGCAGAAAATCCAGGTTGGATAGAGTATGTAATGAGACCATATGGGAGATCATTAATCAACCTGAGCCAGTTGTCGACCAAATAGATAGGAGAGCCTTGGAGTGGCATGGCCACCTCAGACGAATGCCCAAGGATAGATGGCCTGAAAAAGCTTTGAATTGGTCGGTCTCCAGAGGGCTGGAGAAAGAGGGGATGTCGCCGCTTAACTTGGAGAGGAGGTATCATCAATGTCATGCAGAGATGGAACCTAGATGATATATTGTGGGAAGACCAAAGGCTTTCAGAGGCAACCCCTAATAAGGGGAGATGCCCTTAAAAGTAAAAATTTAAAACATGTGTGATGTCCTAACATATTTCTGCTTCTATGTTAGTGAGGTTTATTGTTAGGTTAACTCTTCGTTCTAGTGTTTTTGCTACTGTGGGAAAATATTGTTTTGTTTCTTCTCCTTTTGTTGTGTTTTACCATTTTTTTTTCCATTTTTTGAGTGTCTCTTGTCATACGTTTTTGGGATTCTGTTATACTTTTCTATGCTATCATTTGTTGTTGTTTGTTTCGCAAGTTTATCTATGATTTCATTTCCTTCTATTCCTATGTGGGCTTTTACCCATCCTATTCCTATTAACCTTTCTTTTTTATTTAATTCTCCCAGTTTGCCTCTTATAGCTAATATCAGTTGGTTATGACTTTTGTTATTGAGTAATGACTGCAGTGTAATTTTGCTGTCCGTATATGTTGCTGCTGTTTTAAAGTTAGCTTATGCTATTGCCATATTATATATGGCTTCAAGTGTCTTTAAGATTACAAGTTGGTCTGCTTGGTTATTTGAGCAGTTTTTGTTTAATTTGTAATTGGTTAGTTAATTCTGTGTTCTTGTAGATTTCCACTCCAGAACCCACCCTTTGATCTGCTTTGCTTCCATCAGTGTAAACTTTAATGTTTTAATCTCAAAAACTATTTGTAGTTGGTTTTTTGATACTCGTCACTTACTTTTTATATTAATGAGAGACTAGTTTCAAAGGCATTCACCTCCATTTTCAGTCTCTTTCCAACTGGCATCTGTTGTTATCTGCTCTCTCTGGTGGTGAAGCTATGAACTTTTTTGTCAAATTATCTACTGGTGGGATTTCAAAGTTCATTACATGATCCTTATTTTTCCATATGAATATATTTTCCCATGTTGTCAATTTATTTTTTCAATGTTTTAGTTTTCATTTATGTTTGTTTCTTATATTGCTGGAATATCTGACAAATGTGACCATTTCTTGTAAAATAATGCAGTGTCTATTTTCCATTCTGTGTTCTGACTTGTTTGTTTGTACTCTGGGTGATATGGATTTTCAGTATAATAGGTGTCAGTCCTGTTATTATACAGAGACTTCCATGGATGTGGTTCAAAAAGGTTTAGCTATTTTGATATTTGGTAGCCTTTGTACTTTAATGCATTTGACACAATTATATTTCTTGTTTAGTGCATTTATTCAAACTGGTGCTGCCTAGGATAGTAAAGGTAATGTTACACCCTTGTACATAGTCCTTAGGGTTTTGTGTGCAAGTCCTCAGTTAAATTTTGCTGTGTTAATGTGTGTGTCAGTTTTGTGGTTCTCTCTGTAACATATTGGATATGCTGATTGAGGCTGAAGATTTTATGAAATATTATTCCCAAGTAATTTGAAAATGTAACCAGTTCTATTTCTTCGCTATTTAGGAAGATGCTTATATTTTACTCTTCTCTTTGCTTTCATGTTATTAAAAGAGATTTTGACTTTTGTTGATTGAACTTTAGTTTATTGTCTGTAGCCCAAGCTTCAATCTTTTTAAATTCTATGTTGTAATTTTTTGCTTCTAAGCTGCTTCTACCTCTCACCACTGGTATCAGATCAAAAGCAAATGCGACAACTTTTGTGTGAATTGTGTATTGTATGCCAAGGATAGAGTTGTATTGTAAGTTCCAAAATTCTGGCCTACAACACGATCCTTGAGGGCATCCTTTGCTTACTGGTTTCTCTATTCTGATGTTATTGACTGTAGGGATGCAATTCTCTGGCTGAAGTAACTCTTTGTAAGGTTGTACAGGTTGCTTGGGCATTTGTATTCTTTGAGCTTTAATTTCTATTTTTTAATATTTAATGCTGAAAATTTTCAGCAATGGTTCAAAATAGTGTCAGATTGAGACAAAACTGATTTTTGACACAGATTTTTGAATGAGCATTTCTAATTCTGGCCCCCTGTAACTGCAGTGCAGCTCTCTTGTTGAAACTACCTTGACATACACCACTTCCTTATAATGTCACAGGGTGAAATTGGAGAAGTCTTATCAAAAATATCTTACATCGAAAGATGGAAATTAAATTCGTCACAGAATAATGGAGATAGTTGCCGTACTGTGGTAAATACTTAAGTGACGGAAAATGAAGAGAAATGTTAATGTGTATAAAGTAGAATTTTGATGAGTATTGTATGGTTAAATATACATAGAAGTTTAAGAAAAAAGATTAAAGCAAAGACATTTTTGGTCTTATTAAAAAAAATAAGCATAGAAAGGAGAAGAGGGCAGAAAAGAACAAAAAATTAAGGTTATGAAGCACTATTGCTTAGACTATTTTTTCGATTTAAATTGTATATTACTGCAATTAAGAGCTAGATACGCGAATGTAAGGAAATGAATGATATAGAAGAGTAGGTACTTATGCAGAAAAGACGAATGGACCTTTTTAATTAACCCGTACCCTTTTAAGAGCTGTTCAGATGATTATGTTAATAGCTTTTGAAATCGTGTGGCATATACTAATACCGTGAAAGTAACATGTCAAACCAAGGGTATTTCTCATATTTTGTCATTGCGTGAACAAGTTTAGAATTACAACCCTTGCTTTACATTATGTAGTGGTATATTCATTATGCGTTTCTTTTTATGTTGGCGCTTATGGTATATTTTTAGTGTTGGCAGCTCTAACACATTATTGGTTAATCAACTAAAGTCTCATGTGCCAACATGGAGGAAGTAGACAATATAATAATACATTCGTTACGACAAGTTGGTTGGTTAGTATGTCATTTCATAATTGCAGGTTACTAGAAATGCATATTTATGAATGAAAATGGAATATACATGAATGCTTTTAGGATATTAAATAGGGTTTTCTGCAGTACATGTTTGTGGGAGGGGACTCAGTGTTACCACTTTTAAGTGTCATGTGCGATGTCTGTCATTATCATAGAATAACTATTTTAGCGATATAGAAGATGACGTTGACAGCCTGAAAAGTTTCACGACAGAACTGGTAGTTGAAGCGGCAGTAAGATGTTTGGACGTTATTCAGCCGGGTTTGGGGCTCCCGCATTCCTTACCAGAATCAATGTCTGCAAGATTTCGCATTGGGGCGAGCATAGCTCAAGCTTGCAAGGTAAGAAAACAGTTTTCAGCTTAAAAGTACGTTAAAAACTTTGCATCTGTAGTGTCTTAGAAACTTATTTTTCTCCCTCTTTTGTATGGCAGAGCATTGGATATGCAGGAGACATTGGTTACCAGACATTCCTGTATTCGAGCGAGGCAGATGTGCGGAGAGTTTTGATGTTTCTGATCGAAAAACTGCCAAAAGAGTCAGAGAAAAGCATAGTTGAACCTGCAGGTAAGGAAGTACAGTACAAATGAACATAAGCAAAGTTTAGCACTCGTTAGTGCTCTTAAGGTATAGTCTGGCTTTTGCAGTATATATCCTGGCAACATTCCATCATGTGTAAATACTTCTTTGGTAAGGTTATCAGCAGGTCTTTTTCTTTAACATCCATGGAATATTTTGATTCAATTTTAGTAAGTTACCTTCTGAATAGCAAGTCAAGTGTGTTGTTGGTCTTTGTAAATATTCCTTATCTGGTAATGAAGTTGTGTGCTTATAAATTGCTTATAAATTTATGTGAACGTTCAAAACAGAATATCACGAAAGAAAATATTTGCACAAGTTAGAGATAATATTCCCAGACAAACATACTGCTTCAGATGCAAGATTTGCTTATAAGATAGAAGTTGAAATTGAGCTTTTATTTATAGATGCTTTCTAACAGTGTCCCGTTCTATATTGGGCATAAACGATCTTTTAAGTTTGCTCATAGGATTCTTTATCAGGTTGATGTTTTTTTTTTATTTGCATTTGACCGCTTGCTTTACTTTCCTTCCAAAGGAAGAGATGATAAGTATGTTTTACACCTGAAAAAAATCCATTGGCAGCTCAGCCAGTTTGAACCCGTAGCCTTGAGAACCAGAGGCTAGCATGTTAATCGTAGACCAATGAGGATAACACTGCCGGATAAAGCGAGAGTAGGGAAAATAGAATATGAAAATAAATGAGCAGAAAAACATACTTCATTACAATTTATAGTAACTGGACATATTTTAAGTCTGTTTAAAAAATTCGATTTTATCAAAAATGGCTCTAATATTTTGGTTAAAATTCCTAGTGGTTAAGACATTTTCGTAACAAATGAAATGTATATGCTGAATTTTCTGAAAATAGTCTCTGAAGTCATCTTCATTCTGAATGACGTTTGTATAACTGCTGAAGCTTAATAGATACAATCTGTCTCTCTCCCTTTTCCCTGTCCCTTATATCATCAAACCTATTGTTGGGAGTTCTTCAGGTTCCATTAGCCCAGAAAGTTTGAATGAGGGAGCCGAAGCATTGACCTGATAGAGGAACCAGGGTTAACGATCCAGTCCATTGCCTGGGATGAGAGTGAGAGAAGGGGATGAAAGCATGAGGGTGGAATGAACGATAGGAAAGATGAATGATGGATTAGTGGAATTATGTAATTAGTGGAATGATGACAGGGAGAAAGCGAAGACCCGGAGGAAACACACCCCAGTGCCGTGTTCACCACAAATCTCGCTTTGCAGTTGCCTGGGATCCTTGATGAGAGCCGAGCAGACTAACCACTCTGCCGTGGCGTGGCCACTTGAATACAATCTTACTAGGCTTAAAAATGTAGGTGTTGTTAAAGCACACATTTTATATCAAATACATTCCTTTTTTGTATAGTTAACCATTTCTAAGGTATTTCTTGGTTTCTATTTTTTTCCCAATCTTATCTTGATCATCCAAGGAGAATGGAGTTTCAAAGCAATTACTTAGCAACCAGGTGTTAAAAGATTTGGCTGTTTCTAAAAACGTATTAGTTTCTCATGATCCCATTGTACCTACAACAAAATGTGCAATGAAAAAATTTCTGCAAATGTTAATCTCCGTAAACATGAAGTAGATGGAAGAATAAGCATTTTTAAGAATTACTTTTACAAGAGTAAATAGAAAGCACCATATGAATGCAACACAGCAAATTTTGAAGCTAGGAATGACACCTCAGTACTTATGATATCAAAGTGTGTCAGCTTTACAGTTGACAACAGGATTATAAACATTGTAAAATAGCCCACAGGCCTAAGTTTCGCATGTTGGTTTTGAAATTATATTCTTTGCATGATCATAATAAAAAAATGCAAATAGGAACTTAGCTCTCAAAATGGTATAAATAACACTGAGCAACAATGAAAATATTTCGGGCTTAAAAATAGTGAATTTATATGTATTTCCATCTGCTGAATTAAAAAAATCACCGTAAAAATTATAGATTAGCTCTTGTTTTGAAGGTAAAGTGACATTTCATTTTTTAGAGTGAAGATTTTAAATTTGGGGGAATGTGTTTTTTTGGGAGTTGGCACACCCATCAAATCAGAGAGAAATTTTGAAAATTATGTGATGCAAAAGTTAAGGAAGGCATTTTTGTTGGATCACAAATAAGAGAACTTGTAAAGGATCCTGCATTTGACCAAGTTTTGGAGAGGAAAGAAAAGGAAGCTTGGGAAGCCTTCAATGACGTTCATGGATTTTTAGGCAACAAAAGAGATGACATCTACAAGCATTTGGGAACAGTGCTTCTGCAAAAACAGCGTAACCTTGGATGCAGCATGTCCCTTAAGATCCATTTTCTCCACTCCCACCTAGACTTCTTCCCTCCTAGTTGTGGAGCTGTTAGTGATGAACATGGGGATAGATTCCATCAGAACATTTCCGTTATGGAACAAAGATATCAGGGCCGTTGGAATGAAGTAATGTTTGCAGATTACTGTTGATCTTTGTATAGGGATTCTGCGGAACGCCATCACAAGAGGCAAGCTAAAAGACGAAGTCAATAGGCCACCACATGATTCTCTTCAGACACGACTTTCTGCGAAGTATTTTTCCAGCAATTTAGAACTCTTAGCATATAATTACCAGTTAAAAAAATCAAATGCACTTTCATTGTTGTTAGCATGTATGCAATTACAATGTATCCTTTTCTCTCAATTCGTTAATATGTAATACTTCCACTTTGTGTACATCATAGAACTAGAGCTAATAAAATTTTTTCATTGTTATATTTGTTTTTCTTAACCCAAAATTAGTAGGAATTGCCTCATGAAGTGCTCGAAACATTCAATTTTTTTTTTTTTTTGTCGCCTAATGTAATTAAACATTTAAAATAATAACAAAAATATCTCAGAAGGGTTAGTGCCATAAATATTTCTTTTCATATAAATTGTATGTTTTAACGAGATGTACATTTTTGGCATATTAAGTTTTTGTCTGTTTCATATGATTTATAGTTTATGCAGTAAGATAGTTTATAAGCTGAACAATATATATGTATAATACAGTTATGTAATGCATATTGTATAACGTAGTTTTATAATATATATTCTGTATTATAATACATTTCATACACATTTTGCAAAAATTTAATCTATATAGGTTACTTGACAAGTAAATATCTTAAGCATTTATAGTGTTTAATCAAAATCATTAAAGTTATTTTTGAGAAAATAAAGGATTCTGAAATATTATCCTTGTAAAGAGTAGTTTGGTGAGAGGAGGATTTTTGTTGAAAATGTGTAGGTCACATTGGAAATTAATTGCTCTTCCACACTAGTTGTATGTAGGCCAAGGTTTGGATAGGTAGAGTCATACTGAAAAATTCTATGCCATAGCCAGGATGCGAACCATGGATCTTCTGGTCTCCGTCCAGTTGCTCTTAACCATTGAGCTACCATGTTCAACATGTCAGCATGACATTAAATTCTCCAACTAACTCATTTTTCCCAGTAAACCAGTAGGTTCTCATATACAATGATATGTGCACCATTTGTGTTGACTTACTATGCTGTGTGTGCATCCAGTTTTTTTCTTTTCTTTTTTTTTTTTCCTCCCTTGAACTGCAACTTAAGATTAAGATGTTAGTCAAAGACAAAACTTGAAATTTAAGTTCAGAAGGATGCAACACAAGGATTTCCAAGAAAATTTCTTCATTCTGAACTGTTCTTTTCACAAAAGATTTTTTGACATTTTCAGTGTTCTTGGATGTGATAGTTTGAGTTAGACTGAAAAATACAATGCCAAAGCTGAGATTTGAATCATGGACTGATAGTCTCCATCCGCTTGCTATTACCACTAAGCTACCTTGGGAACGTGCCAGCATGACATTGAATTCTTCAATGGACTTACATTTTAGTTTAACGTTGTGCTGATACACACTTGCACCACACACACACGCACGCACGCACGCACACACACAAAGATAATACAGTTTGGTAACATCTTCAATCATTGCAGTTTCCATCTTTAATCGTTCTACACACTTCAGTTATTTTATTTTGAGTATTATAATATCTTTGTGAATGGCAAAACGAATTTCATGTTCATGTCATATGCTCAAGTCCTTGCGTTAATGTTTATATGCAAATGGGCTTAATGGTTGGAAATGTTCAAAGTCTTGTTGATATTCAGCAGCTTGGAGAATATGGAATTTTAAAGCCAGCATAGCTTCTAGTTCTTTAACTGTGAACTTTCACTTTGTATGCATAATGATACATGTAATACAGTAGCATGTTCTGCAAGGATTAAAATGAAGTGGACAGAAAAATAAGTTTTGTAGCAGTAGTTTGTATGCTCCTCATTAAATGATAGAGGGCAGAGAGCGTGTGAATGTTACTGAGTTTTTTTATTCCTTTTTTTTTTTTTTTTTTTTTTTGTTTGTTTTAATTCCTGGGTCCTCACAAGATGAATTTCCACCGAAATTTCTGTAACATATTTTTGGTTTGTAATGAAATACTTTAACTACCTACTAATTGTGATTGCCACAGAAAGTAAAAATGAATGCAAACTGTATTGATTTTTAAATGCAATTTGACTGATTAAGAAATTATTTTATAAGTACGTAAATATGTAGTAATGTTTTGAACAATGAATTTCTATTTTATCTCCAGGGCCTTGTATCAAGAAAGCAATAGAGTTTAGAGAGTTCGTTTTTTTATTTTTGACTGCCCTTAATTGGGTAAATATCTGTTACATTTCAGGTTTCTGCAGACATTGGATACAATTCATTTTATTTGACATTACATTTTATGAATATAATGTGTTATATGATATGTACAGCAACAAAACCCAGTGTAATTTATTATTAGTTTGAATACACTGTATTTTACGTGAGAGTTTCAGGCAGGGTAGAGGGAGCTTAGCACCTAAAATAACTATACAAAAGTTGCCAGTTGCAAACTGTTTTCCAGAGCATTCTGGCTGCTCAGTAAAAATCTAGCAGATACATGTAATATTCATTAAGCTTTAACTCTTTCAGTTCTAAACTACTTGTGACCAAAACTGGTTTTTCAGGTTTAATGGCATCTTGTGACCATTTGTGTCTCTATTACCTGTTTCCAGTTACGTAACTCAACTGGCAAGAATTGAACATCATTGGCTGGGGTTTTAGTTTTGAAGGTTAGTGGGTTCGAATTCTTGCTAACGTTCTGTCAAGTCTTGTGGATTAAAAAAAATCTTATATCTCACACACATGACGTTCTCTATCCATTCTTCAACAAAGTATTATTACAAAAACTTACTTTCTTATCTACTTCATGTTAAGAAATTACAGAAATGGTTTTATTACATACTTCCTAGTTTTATAAGGGTATTAGGGTAATACAGGAAGCTCAAGTTATATCTTTTAAGAATGGGTTGCTATTTTATGGCTTTAAAATTATTCTCTTTGCATGACCACAAGAACAAAATGAATAGATATTCCTCTAGAGAAGGGTATGTATTTGAAACTTCAAACCATTAGCAAAGAATATCTCAAATTATTAAATCAACAAAATATTGTGACTTTGTGGGTTCGTGAAATTAGAAGTCCAGTTTGTAGAAATTAAAAATGCTCTTTATTTCCGTAGAAAGACACTTGTACAGCTCTGATATCAGCAGAATGATGTAACATACATGTACGAAACCTTCAAGTCAGTCTGCCATACATCCGCACTGCACCATTTACAACTCTTGTCTTAGTGCTTCTCTGCACATCCCTTCTATTTATACACAAGCAGCTCCTTCTTGCAGTTTGGGGAAGTTACTCGACAGCTCACAAAGCTTCATGGACTAGCACGATCTTTCATGAAGTAGGGTGAACACCAGGGACTGTCCCTGTCTCTTTCTTCCTCTACTGCTCTCTCTCTCTCTCTCTCTCTCTCTCTCTGGGTGTGGCTTGGGCACTGTCTGTCTCTTTCACTCCCTGCTTACCTCTCGGGGTTTGCTTACGAGCGGCAAAACCATGCCTCATGACAATATGTTTGACATAATTTGGTTGGTTTAAAAAAAATATACAGTTTTTTGTATAGTAAGAGTGCCTATATGGTTTGCTAATTATGTAAATTCATTCTGAATAAAGAGGACTTCAGAGCTTACTTTATGAAGGCTCAACTATATATTTTATTTGTTATAAAAATAGCTTAAACAAGTGATCAACAATTTAATTAAAATTACAGGTTTATTTATTAAAAAGTCAATGTAGCTCTTGGTGTTAAATTTTTGGATGGAATACAATACTCCTGCTTACTGTAAATATTAAGCAGTGTAGGTAAAAAATTGGAGTCTCGCATAGTTATTTATTTGATGAAACATGCTTTGCAGCTAAACTAAAAGTATTAATAAAGTTTATTTAGTTTTGAGCCAATATTCATAAATTTATTCAAACAAATCCTCGATCAACTATAATGTGATTCCAGTGTCCAGGGGCAAGCAATTAATCAAAGACTATTACATCAAATTTTGGAATGCACTCTACATAAGCTCTGAATCTGCTACCCACACCAAACCACCATAGGCTCTTCATATCCCTTAGGCCAAAACATGTTCTCACTCGATTTCCAATCAACCATGGCTGCTTTAGATCCTACCTGTTTAAAATTAGTAAAACAGTATCCCCAAAATTCCCAAAAGAGGAAGTTCAAATGGCTGTGCATCTACTAACAAAGTTCTCTAGGTTTACAAGAGAAAGAGCAGCTATATTCAAGTGAACCTCTCTTCCACTGGTTCTGAAGCTCCACATCAACACAAAAGAGCTGACCTGCTTCCTCAAGAATGTCCTCTGCTCCATCAAATAAAATAAATGCTTTGCCTTAATGTCACATATTTCTATAAATGTCCTGTAATGTATCTGAAGGTGAAATATGGGTTGTAATATAAATTTGAACAAATAAAAAAAAAGCCACAAAATATGTAGCTGTAAATATAGGTAGTTTTTCGAAGTTAAAAGCTTTTAGTAGTTAGGTTTTCTTCCCTGTTGATATGCAAATATGTCTATTATAAGCTGCTATTGCATCCTTTCTCTTATTTTGATATAGGAAGGGCAGGGCAAATAGAGAAAGCTGTTGGTGAAGTTCTTCGGAGGCAGCTTTCCTCTCCATGGCTTCCTAGTTACTGTCGGAGAAAAGGTGTGAGATGGCATGATGATGGCACCTGGAGTAAGGAAGGATGTGGTCATTATCAGCCTTTCATCTCATGTAAATTGAGTGTTCCTAAGTCTACTGCTTCAAAGGAGGAAATTCCTCAAGGTAAATATGTATTTTAGTTCAGTATAGTATTGGAGCATGGTCATGATTCAAATAAGGAGCTTGCCATTGTTTATACTGAATTTCAGAGGAACTTGTGGTGGTTCCTTAAGCACACATTTGTGGGAAAACTCTTAATATCTGCAGGTGTCGATATGAATTTAAAGAAAGCAACTTTAACTCATTCAATTTTTTGCATTATAAATTTTCAATATTGTATAGAAAGAATATACTATCTTATGATTACAATTTGATTATACTTTGTTACAATTTGATTGCATTTTTATTCAGTATTTTTTAAAGGTTGAGCTTTACATGCTTGGAATGTGACAGGTCTGAAACTATTATATGCTTCAGTAAGTTATAATAATATAAAAAAATAAGTGAATTTCAATCACTAATTATTGACATTTATTGAATTATATTTGCTTCAATGTTAATAGCTTCAGTGTTTTACTTCTGTTCTTAACCCTTTCACCAATATGGACGTTATATGACGTCCAAGTTAAAATGCCCCAAACCAATATGAACATGTATAGATGTCCTGCGCATACATGCATTTAATACTCATTTAACGCCAATTATTTTAATCTTCCTATTTTACAATAAATTTAAATTAGTTCTATAAGGGATGTAAACGTACCCTCAAAGGTTTCTTTTTGAATTGTACACCTCCAAACCTCGGTAAACACCCAAGGCCACATTTGCAGATTCACACCAAATATTAGTTTCCTTGCGAAATTCTATACATTTTCGAAATGGTTGCGACTTTTTTGGTTGTGGGTGGTATGCTTTTAGGAAAGTGTTTTCTCTCAAGTATGAGGGGTGATGTGGTGAATTTCTTACCCCTTACCTCTGAGTATTATAATACTCAATTAGGTTATGAGCTATTTATACGCGCAAGTACAGTTAGATGAATGTCATTGCATGAATTTACAGCTCTGAAAATTACTAAACTATTGTGCATGGTTACATCCAGTGGTATAAAAATACTTTTTTTGCCATTTAACTGTTTTTCGTAAAGAGGGATAGCTAGTAATAGCTGATCCACATCACCCATATTTGACCGCCACTTCCCCCAAACAATGGAGTAGCGAGCATGCCATCTGTAGACCAGTATATGTCACTGCTACCTATACTAAACATCTCCTTCATAATCGCACAACAAATATTCCAGATTTTCTACAGTAATATTAGAAGCCTGACAATTTCAAATGTGCCATTCATTTAGCTCTTGATAGCTATAAGAAATTACTCTGAACACAGAGAGAGCATAAATAACTAAAATACTGAGCGAAAACAGCTGCATAAGGCTACCAGAAACCTTGGTTGAGAAACGCTCTAATAACAGATGCTGACAGGGAGTTTTCTTTCCAGTGTAATGCAACATATACTCGTATGATTATCGCTTGGTATAGCATAAATAAACTAAAAGCTAAAACCTTGAACAGGAGAAGTCGCTTGTGTAGCTATACATACATTCGTTCGTATACTCACATAACAAAATGATTCAAATATTAGGCACGTTCGGCACAAAGAATGCCTTTTGCTACAGTGAAACAAAGAAGTGAAATTTGAACGATTTATTACTGTAGTCTCCACTTTTTTGTTACTGTAGATGTATACTGTCTTTAACGGGTTTTAAACCAGTTTTTGTTTATATTAAGTAACTTAATAAATACAGAAGATATGGAATTGTATTTATGATGCAGTTTTACAGCATTTAACAATTTAAATGTCTTTTTCTATTTATTGGGTATCCGTTTCTGGCCCCTGAAGGGTTTAAATGGCCATCGGCGAAGCGGTTAAATGTTTTACTCTTCTAATACATGGATACTATTCCCATGGCAGTAAGCAATGAGTATATTGGCATATAATATCATTGCTTCGACATAGCCATGTTACTTATAATTATAAACTTAAGTATTCCTTGTTAGTGAGGTTATAATTCTCAGCTTACATAAGGTATTGTAATCTTAGTCAACAACTAGGTTAACATAAGTAACATTTTTCATTATATATGTTATAAATAATTATTTAAAATATTTAAACAGTCTTAATGGTTTCAATTAACAGATTAATCTTTAATAATTACGAGGTCACTTTAACCTTAATCTACTGTCACAAATGACCCTTAATTATTTTCATATTTCTGTTGAACTTCAGAGTTTTTTTATGTATTATTCTTTTTCTTTTTTTTTTAATTTACATCATCCAATGTTATGTCACATCGGATAATGAATGAAATGATGCTCAAATGAGACGAGGGTCATAGAGGTACCCGACATTCATCTTTTCAGGATAAGGGGAAAAAATCTTATCCAGATAACTCACCCTGCCGTAGATTTGAACTCAGGATCTATTTAATATGAGTTAGGAATGCTACCATCTATGCTAACAAGGTGGGCATTTCAGAGGTTGAATTTCATATGTCCCGATTGTGGCAAGGCTGAAAACTGTTATATATTTGACATATTCCTCTTCTAGTACAAGGATGCTATTCTCACAGCAAAACACATGTATATTTAACAAGACTTCTGTGGTATATAATGTCACTGCACAGTGTAAGATATGTATACTTATAAACTATACAAGTTTATTAAATTTAGAGGGAGTCGATTAATGACACTAAACAGAATTTTCATTCATCGACTCCCTCTAAATTTAATTTATTACAACACCGTTTTCAACACTTCCAAGAAAGGAATTATACAAGTTTAGTTCAATAATAATTGGAAGTTTTTGAACAGTGATGTTAATCACACTGCTAATTGAACATGGGTTATGTTTAGTTTACACTACCTCACTTTCGTAACATCTGAGTGCATTTTGAGAATGTTTGCTCCCATTTTCAGCTGATAACCAACTAGTTTTATTGATGGAGATCTGTTGTGGTGCTGATTATGTATTGGCTGTAATGGTGTGAGTTTGAAGTTCATAATTTGATCCTTTTTCTGTACTACTCTCACAGCTGAATAAGTGGGTCATTTCCATTAACTTCACACTTTCCAATCAAGATGACTTTGTCAATAATGAAACTAATGAAACTAAAATATAAACAAACAGAAAAATCGGCAGTTGCTTTACATTTCTGGAATGATAACCACCACATCAGAGAGAAGATAAAACTACTAAAGCCATTGTCAACAAAACTTGAACTTACAACATGGGAAACAATTTTTATTATAAAAAGCATTCCACATATTCTAAATTTTGATGTGCCATCAGAGAGTGATCTATTGAACTTATGTAAGAAATCTTCCGAGAGAGGGAGCCAATTACAAGAGATCCAGACAACAACCAACTGTGATGAGTCGCTAATCAGCTGAGGATGAGACTGCAACAGTCTCTAAAACGTTCCTGAATTTTTAAATGGACATGAGTGAAGTTACAAGTTTTAAAAGGTATGATTCAATTTTAGTTTTTATACATAATGAAACTCTGTATAGATGAAAACTTCTTTAGCTTCAACAATAGATTCTTCAAACAAACCGGTGGATTAGCTGTGGGTAACCCAATAACACCCTTTTTGACCAACTTATATATGAGTTGTTTATTTGATAGTCAACCTGAAAAATTCAATGCTGTGGTAGTGCCTTGTATATGGATAGTGTGAAGAAATTATTATTTTCCATCAATTAACTTAAACTCCTAATGTTATTTATTTATGAACTGGACTAGAGTAATTGGAGCTGACATGTGTTTTTACTAGAGTTGATGTAGTATGTGCATGCAAGGGAATGCAGTAAAAGTCACACTGGCTGTGTGCCCATTGGCCGAGTTTTGTAACATACATACTCTACATAGACAAGACAAAAAGAAACTTGAAAACAAGAATAAAAGAACATCTCCATTGCATAAAACACAAATATATGCACAAATTAGTTGTGGCAGCACACCTTTGAGACAACCACCATGATATTATCCTGGAAGTCAACCTTCTTAGGACAGCAAGATATCCAAAGAACTCTCATCCATTTGACAAAAAACAGGTATCAAAATATGAACTTTAAACTTCTATTATCTCACAGCTCTGCAAGTTCAAATCATTTGCCAGAGACTTGCACTGTCTATACAACTAGTGGGTTGTTAAGTGAGAAATGGAGCAAACTTTCCCAAAATATGTTCTGATTTTAAACAAGCAAGTGAGGTACTGTAAACATAACCAATTAATAATACAAGTTCAGCTTTAACACACCATTTTAGTGAGGTTATAATTCTCTATGTACATACTTAATATATTGTATTCTGATGGCAACAATTAGGTTGACATAATATTTTTCAATTTACACTGTATAAATAATTATTTAACACATTTAAATAATCTTTCAGCAGTTTTAATTAACAAATTAGTTCCTAATAATCATGTGGACAGCTTAACATTAATGTATTGTAACAAACCATAAACAACAAAAGTGTTAATGAAGTTTTTGGGTCGTTCTAGCAGAAGCATCCTAGGCTCTGGTTCTCGAGGTCGCAGGTTCAAATCCGACAGATGGTGGTGGATTATTTTGGGCATATGGCTTCCTTGGAAATGAAGTGAAGCCAGTGGTCCCATATCATAGATTTATGGCACGCAAAAGAACCGAGTCTGAAAGAGGTTTCTGAGTAAAATTAATCAGTTTTTCATGCCCAATGTAGAATGGAGCAACAATTATAGAGCATGTATAAATAAAACTTCAACTTCAATTTGTTTTTAAGTTTTCAGCAGTTAGTTGCTGTTCTTTATATCTCTATAGGATTTTATAACTGCAGACTCTTAAGATGAGTACAAATGCACAGTATAAGTTGGCATACAAGTTGAGGATCCACACACTTGCAGCACATATATTCACTTATCAATTTTGTTGAATTTCATTTTTTTAGGTTGACTACATGGCATAAACAAGAGCGTGTTAGCTCTCTCTTCTTCCCCCCCCCCCCTCCCCTGTTCACATTACATCGTAAAACCACTGCTCAAGAAAACGTGTGTTCAGTTTATTGGGTCTTAATACTAATTAATGAAAGATATAAAGTGTTACTACATTTATTGCTCTATCCACAGATAATTCTCAGAGTATTTATTTGATCTAGTAATAGCCAATGTATTTGAAATGTTTGTTCTTTTTTATCAGTTTATTTGTTTCTTGCATAATTTTGTTATATATTCCTTGACAATTTTGCTTAAGATTGATAGGAAAATAATCTTATTGCAGAAAAAAATAATTCTTTTGGTAATGTTAGTTTTAGAAAATATTTATTATTATATGTTAACTTTTCCTTTAAAACATCTGTGTTATGGCAATATTTCTGAAAATGTACAATTCTTGCTTTTTCCACATGAGGTAATTTGCTGAGAGAAATGGACATTTAACCAATGCCTAATTTGAAATTTTTTGTCGACAGTTATTTTATTTTTTTTAATAATTTAAGATCAGTACAAACATGACATTTTATGTGAACTGCATGGTATACAGTATGCAATGGTAATGGTAGAGCCATTTAGCTGCCTGCCTTGGTAGTGTAGATGATAGCGTATCTGCCTCATTTTGATAAGTTCCCAGGTTCGAATCTTGATCAGGGTGAGTTACCTGGATAAGTTTTTTCCCAGGGTTTTCTTTATACTGAAAGATGAATGTTGGGTAGAGGTAGATTACTTCCGTAAAAACCCTGGCATAATGCATTGCTTACCTTAGGAGCGACTCTCACCACCGATGGGCGTGGCTTAGGCGTGAGGTGATTGGGGAAGTTCCTCGATGCCGTCCAGCATGTCGTCTGCACATCCCTCGAAAACGTACCTTTCGACTCTGCTGCTGCAATCATATTCAGACGTTGCTGAGTAATTACTTTCCGAATCACTGCTGCTACTGTCGTCATTAACAGTGATCGTTAGCTTTTCCACCTCTGTTTCTAGGAGACCCTCAGTTTTTATATACTTCTCTTCCACTTGGTGAACATGCCGGCAAACTGGACCCCATTCTGCTTCTCCTATTTCACCAAATCGCTGTTCGCACAAACGCCACACGTCTCCCATGTTGAAGCTCACATTGCAAAGCGCAACCCATTCTTTTACATTTGCCCAAATTTTTTCTATGGCATTCAGGTCGGAATGGTACAGTAGTAAGCAGAGAACTATGTGCCTATCTTCTAAAATTGCATCCACAATATATTTCTTATGTTTTGGCTTATGCAACTTTATAAGATCATATAGTTCCGCTTTCAGCATATGGCTTCCAAACGGAATCCTGTGCTTAGCCAACCAGTCTTGCATATCCTGCTTTCTTGTGTTCGCTGTGGGGCACTTTTCTATGGTCACATTACGATATGAAGTGCTGTCTATCACAAGAACAGACATTTCTGGAAGATTGGGTTTTAGTTTTTCTTTAACTGCATTCTAACTGATAAGTTTCACAGATTTAGTGTTCCCAACAAAGCACGTGATAACCAAGTTCACTCATCTAGATGAGGATACACACTGACCTTAGCGCATACAGGTTGACGCATACGACTGGGTGGGAGGGAGAGAGGGAGGAACTGGCATACATGAGGTGCCAAGCGGATATTGAAAACAGGCTCGCCCATTGAACACCCAGGGCTTTTATGGGAATACGGCTACTCTAACTCTAAGCTCTATGGACCCCAGGCTCATTTGAGCATTATTTCACCCATTTTATTCATCAACAGGAGGACGGAAATTAAAAAATAGAAGAAGAAAGTCACTTAGCTATTTGCTGCCATTGAGGAGCAACATGTTACCTTCCTTCTACTCCCTCCCCCCCTGCCCCCTATCTAGTTTTCACTTGCCACCCTGCAACATCCACATCCTGTCACTTTGTAGTTAAGCCCTTTTCAGGGCAGAGGGTAGGTACATGTTTAACCTACCTTGGCTATTTTTCAGTCTACCAGATTCCTGCATGCGTGCATTCAGCTATTAGGCATCAGGTTATTTTTCCATGTGTTGTGCTCTAGATAACTTCTAGAAGACTTACACTATATTACAGCTTGTATATCAGCTTGAGGTATTGTTTTGGATTATCATTACAGCTTTCCGTGAATATTATGTGCGCCATCTTCCTACTGTGACTGATCAAGTTCAGGACCAGTGTCAATTACTTCCATCCCTTATTACGCTCAACAGTGAAGGCCTTCTGAAATCCTTGCAACAAGATTCACCTGATGGAGATGTTGGGCGCAGTCAGCAGGTCTTAGAGTGCCTAACTAGAGATTTTGAGAGGTGCAGTACAGCCACAGATGAGGCTCATGTAGTTTCCAAACAGGACAATGACAGAAGAAGTTTGGCTGAAAGGAAATCAAGATTTGCTCTGAGTGAAAGGCTTCAGTTTTCTAAGGTAGGTAATTTACATTCTTAAGCATACATTTACAACAATGTTAACCATAGATAGGTCAATAGAAAATAAACCTAGAAAATACATAGTCTATGTACAATAGAAATACTAAATAGTTAATTTTGGTCATGAGATAATACCACTATTTCTCATTACTCAATATTCATACTGATTATTAAGCACTGATAGTTGATGTTTTATAAAACGTTGTAAAGTTGATAGCTTTTTCATAGAATTACGTTCTTATCAGTTTTGTGTCACAAATGCATGTAACCAATTTTGTATTTGTTAATTTTCAAATGCCTTGGCATCACTTTCTGACAGCAATGTGAAACACATTTTTACAATAGACTAAATTTCACTTTGTGTATGAGTGTAATATACTTCTTTAAATTTGTTGTACAGTGAGACTTGACATCACATGACAATATTTTTGTGTATATCTTCTCTGTTACGAAACATGATTTAGTGTGTCATCTAAATCAGCTTTCTTCTCAGTCATTTAATGCTGAATATCACGAGTACCTCCATACCTTTGTCCATTGTTTTTATGTTTTCATTTAGACACAGTCTATGGAATGATGTATTCAATTATTTACAGAAAATGCTCTAATCAAGAACTGCAGTCGAGCAACACCTTAAGAACCCATGCAAAATAATAATATTGTAATCTCAACTCCTTTCATTCGTTATTTAGCATAAAGATAAACATAAAAGCTTTCAATAATAAGCATTAATACGTAGTTTTGAATTCCATTATGTTATATCAACTACAATGGAACTGACATATGGGATCCCACAGGGGTCAATCCTAGGTCCTCTTTGGACCTCTATACACGATATAGCTGAATATGTACATAACAATACAAAATTAATACAATATGCAGACGACACCACTGTCATAGCCAGCAAAACATCAAGCAAAATGCTAGAAGAAACCCTAAATATAATTACAAAACTATTGCAGTACTTTTCTACATTAAACTTAAGTATAAATGCATCAAAATGTGAACTCATAACATTTGGCTCGAAGACACTGAACGCGCCTATACAATTAAATATTGACAGCAAATTGATAAATAGTGTTGACAATGTACAACTACTTGGGGTCACACTGGACAAAAAATTATCTTTTATACCCCATGTTGACCAATTAGCATTAAAACTAAGTAAAAGTGTATTTCTTTTAAAGTGTCTAAAGAACTATGTCCCAGAAGCAACTATTAGAATAATTTATTTCCCCCTCATTCAGTCACACATCTCATATAGTCTGGAGATCTGGGGCAATACTTCGAAACTAAATTTAAACAAAATTTTTACTTTACAGAAAAGAGCAATTAGATATATGTCTAATTTAAAAAAAGTAAAGACTCATGTAGGGAAGCCTTTTGTCAGCAAAAAATGACGCTGACAAGCCTGTACATCTACAAAACAAATTTATGTTGAAATTAATGCACTTGTAAACGAAGTGTGCATACATGGCCTGCATACAATAGAAGAACTGGAAGATAATATAAGAAGAGAAATTTCACTGAGGGAGGTGGCTCAGGTGATAACACTGCTTGCATTCAGAAAGTTCAAACCATATGTACTGGCCAATCTGACTTTTTATCCGTCTCTTCCTTTTTTCTTTAATTTCTTTTATTGTTTTTCTCAGTTGGCAGCAAATCCCAAATTGGACTTTTAAGTTCTACTCAAAGAATAAAAGAAATTAATATAATGACTGGATGTGTAGGCTACCACAGCTTGTGTCTTGATGAGTATCCTTAGCTTCCAGTGAAGGCCTCGTCATTTTGGTTATACTTGCCGATGTTTCGCTCATCATGTCATTAGCTTCTTCTGGGCTCTTATCCAATGTGTTCTTGTTCAGGCTTATATCTCCACAGTTCTCCATGGAGATGGGCAGAACCACCTGGTTTACCAGGAAAATATATGAGTAAATTGGAATGATGTTCAATGGGTAAGAGCGACTGTACAGAAATCAGGAGATCCATGGTTCAAATCCTGGCCGTGGCATTGAACTTTGCAGTTTGACATCTATACATTTTTCCCAATTTTAAGAGCAACACTATAGATATTTGCTTGTTTTAATAATAGTTAATTTTTAATAAATCCTTAATATCTAATAGGTTTTTGAGTTTTTCTTTATGAGTCATAAATCAAACTCAAAAATGAGGAATACTTCACTGTTAATAATGCTTCTGCTTTTAATATTTATCTAATAGGTTATTTTTATACAAGTATGAACAGGTGGAAATAATGCTACAACTATAAGTAAAGAGAACTAAGGTTATAGAGACAGTATCAAACTAAAAAACTGCAAAAGAATAAATAAATAAATAAGAAAACCCTCTTAATTATTAGGGTGGATGTTTATATTTAGACTTGAGTGTTAATTATTGCTATATTTTATCCTTAGATCTTAGTAGAGAGTTTGTTTTGCTTCTCAAAGAAAGAAGAGCATTTTTCTGCTTGTATTCATTGGAAATACTTTTTATTAATGCTTAATTAAATATTTTTAGTTCAATTATTGGATTTTAGGAACCAGTTCCAACAAAGAGAGAACATAAGGTCAATGAAGTTCAACAAAAACCAGACATGGCCAAAAGTGTTGAAAAAAGAAAAGGGAAGGAAGAGGAAATGCAGCAGGTCAAGGAGGAAACAGAAAAACTTCGTGAACGCTTAGAAATTTTGCAGCTGAATGTGAAGAAATTGACAGCTAAGCTTGCTCAGGTATATTGCATTTGATCCTAGAATCTCATTTAGGCATATTCATGTGTGGAATTTTTTCATTAGAATTTTAATGTATTATCACCATAATTTCTCTCAAATGTGTATAGTTAATATATATTTCTTCATTAATAAATCTTCAATTTTTTTACAGTATCTAAGTGTAAATACGTCTTATATTGACAGAATTTTTTTTATTACCTGTAGTAAGTAATGCATTACACCCAACAATTTGATACCAACATTTTTTTTGAAAATAGAAATTTTGAGTCTCCCTGAGTCGCCCCCCCCCCCCACACACACACACCAAAAAAAAATTAAGAAAGCTGTGTGTGTAGGTGTTTCTGTGACAGTGCATGCATAATGGATTAAACAAACTTGGTTTGGATTTCTTATGTGGTGATTATTAGGTTATAACTTCAACTTAAAAGAAACTAATACAAATACATTATGACAAACTTTTGCAAGTAAATTCTACCAAACTTGGTATTCAAATTTCAGTACTTTCCAAAGATGTAGCAAAGATTTTCCAGAATATCTCCTATTCTAAACTATCTTTTAGATGGAAAAATGTTCATCAATTTTGATTTTGATTTTCTCAAAAATGGAAGTAACATATGACAGTTGAACTGTAAATGTAAATATTGACTTTTCTGTGAAGTCTCCTATGTTTTGAATGACTTTTGTATAACTGGCAAATTTTAAGGGATAGACAACATTTTAGTACAGAGCAAATGCTGCTCTTGTTAAAATACACAATTTGTGAAAATTTTTGTGTGGATTAACTATTTCTGATAAATTTCTTGTTATTAGTTTAACTTTCAAATACTTACGGTTTCTCAAATGGGATGTCTTTATTCACCTTTTTCTTGTTATGCCAAGAATATGAATTTCAAAGCATCACATAACACTCCTTTAAAATTTGACTGTTTTACCTATATTTTGTTTAATGAAATGTGTGTATGTGAATTGAAAGTATAGCTGAATTAACAGAAAGTAGCTAGAATAGTTTTAGCAAGTATAGGAGTTCATAGAAGAGTGATTAAATCAAGTGTAGCTCTGTGTGAAAGCTCTGATGCTTGATTTTGCAACATATTATCAGGAAACACACTGTGTAAAAATTTGCATGGATTTACTCAAATTTCATGCCACATTTTCTATTCACCATTGTTCTAATTTCTGACAAACAAGAGAAGTGTTAATGAGTGATCTTTTTTAAAAGATTTTTTTTTTCAATCACTAGAGGTATAAATACTTTGTTTCCAAGTCCATGTTAAAATTTGTTTGAGTAAGGACACATGATGCTCGAAAGCACATGCTGAAAGTTGTCAGTTTCAGCAACATTATGTAATGCATCAGATATCTGTGTGTGTTATTGAATGTGTGCATGTGCTTTTTCAACGCTGCTTTTACTACATGTGGCACTGCAGGCAGTGACACTATGATACATGAGATGAAAATGGAGCACTGGTGGAATGAGATAGCGGGGGAAACCGGAGATCCCAGAGAAAAGTTGCCTGGCACCATGTTGTCCACCACAAATCTCACTATGCAATCATCCGGTACTGGGCTGCCTTGGTGAGAGTTGAGCAGTGTTACCACTCAGCCACAGCATGGCCTATTCAATGCATCAGATATCTCTTCTAAAAGAGAAGCATTTAGAGTATGATTGACTCTATCTCTCACTCCCAGGGTGACCTCCAAAGCAGGCAACCAGGACCATTCATTTATTACAATTTATATGTACTCAACTTGAAAACCTTAAGCAGAGTGGCATGGTGCTGACTGACACTTTTCATTGACCATAGGTAATAGAATGGAAAATGGAAAGTTTAAGTGAAATCATCTATAAGTGCACTGACATGTAATTTATCGGAAGCTTAAGAGTTTAATTCTTGAAAGAAAGAAGCCTTTTAAATCAATACACTTTTATTGCTTTGTGGTTTGTTTGAGTTCGTAAATGTTTAGCATACGACTTGAAACCATAACATAGTTCTCAAGTACACATGTGGGAAAAAATCAGAAACAGTATACGTGAGCAGTTGGTTAATACTTTGATTCCATCTTTTTCAACATCATGCATTATTTTTCTTACTATATGCCAGCTAAATCTATTTAAGGAATGGAAAATTTGCACCATTTGTGTACAAGTTAGTATTTAAAGCTTAAGACATGTTATCATTTCAATCTATCCATTCTTCTGCAATGAAACCTTACTGATTGGTTTGTGTAGTGAACTTAATAATCATGGATAAACACTCAAATTGTGCGTTACTTTCAATCATAGTGTATCGTATCACATGGTTTTTATGTAGAAACTCATTAAAAAAAGCTCTTGATTTGTGCTGTGTCCACTTATAAATTTAAATAATCGAACTTTCAAATGAGCTATTAAGTTAACAAGATGTTTATTATTATAAAAACTTTTTTGCAGGTGAAAGAAGAGAGTTCTAATGAAGAAAGAGCACTGAGGGAAAAAGAAGAAAGACAAAGCATAAAAAAGCGCACATTTGATTTGCTTCCAGAAGCTGATACCAACATACAAAAGCTTCAAGCTTTGGTGGAAGCTACTGCACAAAAATTAGTGAGCTTAGCCACGCAGTGGGAAAAACATAGGGTGCCTCTCTTAAACCAATATCGTGATGCAAGGGAACGCAATTCAAACAAAGCAGTAAGTTTCTCTTAGAAAATTTAAAATCTGAGTTAATGTCATGATGATTGATCAGATACAAAACAGAATGCTATAAGCTGTTAAAGATTGCAATAAAATATAATAATTCGCTTCAATGATGATGCAAATAAGGATTTGCAAAACTAGGTTCTGTGAAGAATTAACCAATTTCTTAAAAAGATAAGTGAAGTTTGTAGCAAATTATTATATTTTATTGGAATGTTTGTATTACTTCACTGTTATTAACTTCTGTTTTTTATGTTTTAAAGATTATATATTTAAATGTCTTAAAGCACATATCACAGATTAAATAACATGAAATAATTAAGAAGTTCACAGGAATTGAAGATGTTAATTTATTATAACCTTAGTATTTACAAACTGTTATTGGAATAAGTGGGTTAGCATGCATTTCCCTTTGAAATTGTTGATAAGAACAACTCAGTTCCTTGGATTTTCATTCAGGTAGTCAAAGATCAATGCCAAAATGACATATTTGTATTATTAATCCTAAATTTCAGAAAATCCATTTGTCCAATGAACAAAAGTTTTCAGGAGTTATTCATAGCAATTGTGCAAAAGTTGTTAAAACATGGTGGATGTGGGAGTTTCTGAAGTACATGAAATGTTTTCTTAGAATTTGTGTTTTAGGCTGCAGTATATTCATTAAAATGGACAGGAAATTATTTGTGAAAATGTTTTCCCATATCATTTTACTGGAGTTAAACACTAAATTAAACTTCAATTCTGAAATTTTTCATTCTTTAGAAACGATTTGCCATTACTAAATTTCTTGGCCCAGATCAGTGGCTTTTTAAAGTAATCTTATTACTTATACTTAAAAGTAACAACCTATTTAAATATGTAGATTACTGGCATGTAAAGGAAAGCTTACAGGACAGAATTCCGGTAAACTGGAAGTGTTGATATGGTCCTGATAATTGATGTTTTTTTATTATTGTTATTGTTGTTATTATTGTTGTTAACGTCCTGCGACATTAAATCATATCAAACAGGTCAGCATCGTTAACAAACAAAATAAATAAAAAGCCCTGATTTCATTATAAAAATTCTTTGTTTCAATAGTATCAGACAAATAAGATCTTAATTTGTCTTATATCTTTTGTAAACTTACTGGCGATCTTTATTAGAGTACAGCTTGTTCAAAGGTGAAGAGGTGAAGTAGAAACATTTTTGAAGATTGTGTCAGCTGAAAGGTGTTCTTCTAGACAGGGGCTATCAAACTTTTCATAATGGGGTCCCTGCTTTAATTTTAATGAGCTGTAGGTGAATTCACATAAGTTTAACATAGGAAACTTGATCTCAAGGCATGAGGCACACAGCTCACCTTAATTTTTGAAACAGTTTTTTATTGAACTAAAGTCTACACTTAATAATATATGGTGTAATTAAATACCTAAGAAATGGTAAACTTTTCATTCAGTCTCATAAGATTGCATATGTATAATATAAAACACATATTGCATGAAATATTTTGCATAAATACCAGTTCATATTCATTGGGAAGAAAGAACTGAATTTTCTGTGCTATAATTGCAAGTACGTGTGATATCCAATTTTTTTTATCATTAAATCAGAGACTAAAATATTCATGAGTCATAGTAGACCGTACAAATTCGTTTCCCATAATTATCAGTTGCTCATAAATCCTGCCAATCACTTCAGACTGAAAGTGAAAAAAATGTTCTATTCTTTCCAAACATAGAGAAATATTCTAGCAAAGTATATACCATTTATTCATTTTTATTCATATGACCCAATGGCGTCTTATGCCATTTTATTTTATTTATTAGTACTAGGCAGTTATAATCATGGATATAACTAGACATTCAGCCCAGGCTCTTTGTCAGACATATCCAGACATACTTAACAATCAACAGACAACCAATAGTCAAAACATCCTTGTTACCACCCAATCTCTCTATTAACGATCTCAACCAATATCTACCTCATAATCCTATTCACTTAACTGATCATACCCATTTCTTCTTCACTCTAAACAAAAATTCACCTAAATTACTACTCTGGAATCATTACAAAACATTTTTCTTATTATTAATGATTTTTCCAGTTTTAACCATCTACTCTGAATAAACTTTTTCCTCCATATGTCCATACGTGTACATTCTATGGCTTGCATCCTCCTTGGCCAGTCAGTTAATGTTACTAAATTGATGTACATGTGTTTGTTTAGTCAGAAAGTCAAAAAAAGGTGGATGCCGTAAGAAGCTTGAGAGAAAAAGGTAGAGAACTGGGTGATGAAGTGCGCCAGAAGGAACAGTTGCATTCACAGTTACTTGCAGAGTATGAAAAAGTTACAAAAGATATAAATAGGTAAGCTCGTTGTTTAAAATTATTTAAAACTGTAAAAAGCATATTACATGTTTAACAATTTCGTTGTAAATTGCTGTAAATAGTGGTGAATGTTAAGAGTTTGCAGTAGAAAGTCCATTAATTCTTATGAATTTATTTTGTATTACAAGTGTATATTGAGATGAGTGTTGTAATTTAAATCCATAAAAGCTGTCTATAAATGGACATTCATAATGGAAATTAAACATAAACATAACAAGTGTAGGAGCTTTATTTCACATTAACTTAGTATGTTTGAATTGCTTCATCTTAACATAAAATAGGCAAGTTTGTAGCTCCAAGTTTTCATGTTCATGTTGATGTCAAATACAAAAAAAGCAGCCAGTCGGAGAAAAATTCTCCATAACCTCATCACATGCTCATTCTACCAGCTTATAGTCAGATTTTCCATCGTCATGTTCTATTTAGATTTTCTTTCTGTGCAAGTTCATGGGCTTGTTGGCATATTTATAAAAATCTCAGCAAAATGGATTGTGGGTTTAACATCCTTTAACCTTCCATTTAAGACTATCAATAGTAACTGATTCTTCTAATGCATACAAACCATATGCAGGCAAACTTAGAAAGGTAGAATCGGAACTGAGAAATTCAGGATATGAACCATGGATTATTTTCTCTACATGTGGCTGCTCTGCCAGTGAGCTAGCATGGCAGCATACCGATACAACTGACTCGCATTTTCCCAATAGGCCACAAGGAAATCTGAAATTCAGGATCATATTCTCCAGTGGCGACTTATAATTAGTAAACAGTGTAGGAAAACCTTGAAAGTGGAATCAGAACTGAAAAATTCTATACAATAGAGCAATGCAGTGGTAGAGCGGCTGTGCATAGAGTGGAAGATCCATGGTTCAATCCTGGCTTGACACTAAATTTTACAGATATTATTTAACCTTGTTCACTTTGATGCACGCTTACAACCCTTTTGTCAAGTGTAAAAAGATCATTTCACATACTATCACTCTAGCTCAGTTGGTTCATGCTATCTTCAGGTGATTGTTGTTTATGTTTACATCTGTTGTTGTGAGTGACAGCATATTCCATTCTCCTTATTCTTAAATTTTATGCTTATTGTAGTTAAAATTATTATGAAGGCAAAAGTACCTGTGTTGCAATTATTTTAAATTTATTGCTCATCCTGTCATCAGTGAACTGAAAGTCTGAATGTTCATAATGAATTGAATTTGGTTTTGGATGACGACGTCATAAGGCTTAATTTTTCACTATGAATTGCTCAAGCTGTGGCAAAGCATTCTTCATTCCTAATGTATATGACTGTTATTTTAAATTTTGTTTAACAGAAATGAAATATCACCCAATTTCTTTTTACTTTCTACTAGGTGCTTAAAGTAAGTTGTATTGCACAAAAAAATTCAGTACCAAGATTTCACTGTGAAAATGATGTTTTGATTTCTCATAACCCCCCCCCCCCCCCCCCGAAATAAATGGAAAAGAAATATAAAAATTATTTGTGGTTGGTTTATTGACACTCGTCACTTACTTTTTCATATATTTATGAGAGACTAGTTTCAAAGGCCCTGGCCCTGGGAAGAGATTGAAAATGGAGGCCAGGGCCTTTGAAACTAGTCTCTCATAAATATATGAAAAAGTAAGTGACGAGTGTCAATAAACCAACCACAAATAATTTTTATATTAATTTTGACGTCACTGTTACTAAATTCCTCCAAACACACATCAAATGGAAAAGAGTTCATGTGTATGTATAACACATATTTATGGCATTTAAGCACTAAATGTTTTTTGCTTGTATACATAGTCATTTTAAGAGAACATCACTTGAAATGAAATTCTTGCTTCTGGCCATTAACTGATTTTTTTTCTCTTATTCCTGCAGATCAGCATACACACGTCGAATAATGGAAATCATAGGCAATATCAAGAAACAAAAAGATGAAATAAACAAGGTATTAAATGATACAAAAGAACTTCAAAAGGAAATCAATAATCTTACAGGAAGACTGGACAGATCTTTTACTGTAGCAGATGAACTAATTTTTAGGGTAAGTTCTGTTATAATCTGTAAAAGAGGTAAAAATAAACTTTGATATGAAATTTGATGGAATCAGACCCAATGAACCAAGACTGCCTAGATATAATGTAGTTATGCAGGGTCAACATTTCTCTTTGTAGTTTCATTTTACAGTTATATAGAACATTTTACATGAGTATTTCCTGAAATTTTGAGTTGACTGGGATACTTCTTTTAAGCTAGGTATAAACTATTTGTGTAATATTCCAACTGGAATTGCATACCTGTGAATTTGCTTCTAAGGTGTACAAGGTAACAGCCAAAATCTCCCAGCAAGATGATATGCCATAACAGCTGTGCATTGACTCTTTTGGAAAAGTGATCTTGAAAATGAAGACTTTCTATGTGTGATGGTTATGTCATATTTTTTAAAAAAAAAATGGGGATTTGTTGTGGATTGTTCTGCAAAAGGTGATTTATATAAAATAGGAAATGTAAAATGGGGTATGCCATAGAATGTTACAACTTATGTAATAGTGTTGTTATTGGTTATTACAATAATATAATTATGTAATGTTGTGACGTGGATCAGTAGGATAGATGTATATATGTGTTTGGAGGAATTTAGTAACAGTGACGTCAAAATTGGAATGAAAACCATGACATTGATCCAAATCCAAAATTATTAAAAGGAGTGATAAATCAAAATAAATTGACAACATGGGAGAACATATTCATATGGAAAAATAAGGATCGCGTAATGAACTTTGAAATCCCACCAGTAGATAATTTGACAAATAAGTTCATAGTTCCACCACCAGAGAGAGAGAGCAGACAACAACAGATGCCAGTTGGAAAGAGATTGAAAATGGAGGCGAATGCCTTTGAAACTAGTCTCTCAAATATAAACAAGTAAGTGACGAGTATTAATAAACCAACTACAAATAGTTTCTGAGGATAGAAGTTCTAGAAACATCGTGTGCAGAGAATCCAAAATATTCAAATAGTTTGGCGTCATTCTGCGCAAGATCACTGTCGGAGTAAGACTTTTTTTTTCCTCCTGCAAGTCTGCAGAAACTTAAACTGCAATGATGCAACAATAATCATTTTATGATAGGACAAAATCTCTGAAATTTAAAATTGTAATAGATTATATTAATGGTTTCTCGGGATAAATTCCAAGATATTTAAAGGAGAGGAATTGTTATTTTCAACCTTAACAGCATAAAATAATTCTCACTCTGATACCACAGTGAGAGATAAGATTCATTGCTCCTGAGCGCCGAGACATCTACAAGAATTCTTCCAGATCTTCACCAAAGGCGAGAATCTACAAATCATCATCATTGTCTACAAACATTGCGCATTTTGCACAATTATACTGTTGCATATGATACCCAAATTTCTTGAATTGTAATGCTTTCTCTGAAGCATTTTAAGAGTAGGATGTATTCAAAAGCTACACAAACCCTTGTAGATGTTAAGGAAATATTTAAAAAATTACATTTAAAATTTTATATAAATAATTTGATTATTTGTGTTATAGGCTTGGAGACTATCACAGAAATGAAGCCATTTGCAGAACATGGTTTTCATAAAGTAAAATGTTACCTTGTTGTGTAAAGTGCCACATCAATGACATTAATGTTGTGTATTTGTTAGTTCACATAAATAATATAATTGATTTTTAAATTTAAAACCATAGTAACTTTCACAAAGGGAAGTGAGTTAATAATGAAAAGTAAATCTATGTTAAAACATCCATATTATAGGACATGTTTCCAGTATCTATTATCATGGCGATAATTTGGTAAGTGGAGCAATATGACTGTTTAACATGTTTCATGTTTGCTGCACCATTGTAAGAAATTGTTTCATTGAGTGGCCTATTTAAGGTAGAGAAGCCTTGATATGTTTAACAAGAAGGTACAATGCGATACTAATGATGACTCCATATATTGTATTCTTTGTGTTCTTTTATAGGATGCTAAAAAGGACGAAAATGCAAGAAAAGCCTATAAACTTCTGGCAACATTACATTCAGATTGTGGGGAACTAGTCCAAATGGTGGAGGAAACCGGAGCCATAATCAGGGAAATTCGAGATTTGGAAGAACAGGTAATGTCATAAAATGTAATGAAATGAAATTTATTTATATTTGACTGCTACTTTCCAATGTTTTGTAAGTTGATTGCTGTGTATTTGTTGAGTTTGTTCTAATACTTCGTTCATTTATCATTTAATTATTTTGTGTTCACCTAACATTTGTAACGGGATTGTATTTTCGTTCATCTTCAACTAATAAGAAGCAAGCCAACTTTTTGTAAGATCCAAGTCGAGTTTTAATCTACTGAGAGTCGTGAGATCTTTTCTCAGGTGTGGATGCGGATTTTTGGTGAAAATAAAATTTAGATGAGTCCAATTTTGTAATATATTATTTAATTATATAATATGAACTATGATTCACTCTTATCTATTATAAATATTGAATAACACTTTTTGAATCTTATTAATTTTCCTTTACAATTACAATCATCGTAACATCTTTCCTCGTTCTCCAGCAAGACACAAGATTCTCACTTTTTCTAGATTATTGATTTTCTTATCCCCATAGTAATTCCCACTTTATTTTGTGATTGGCCGATTCACTGACACGTCATCACACCACGTCATACCACTACTACTTCGGCCAATCACACAACTACATACATTTTTATATATTTATTATTCCTTCGAACATTACTAAACAAAAATACTGTTACAAATGCCCCTCTTCGAAATATATGGAAAATAACCAAATAAAGGAATAAACAATCTGTTTCCATATATTTCGAAGAACAGCCCCAATTAACAATTTTGTTTACAACAATAATACATAACACATACATAAAATATAACAATAAATCAACATTAATTAAAATACAACAATATATTCACATTTAACAATAATATATATGTTTTATTATTATTTAACTATTTTAACAATAAGTACTCCGTTGATTACAAATCTCTTATATCCACACATGCTTCTAGAAATGCTTGTCTTATAGCTATGGGTAAAGGTCGGCTTTTATGTGTATAGGGGGCAGTATCATTCACTTTAAATGTGTGTGTGTATTTGTTACACAGTCCAGGTTTTGAACTAAAGGCTTTTCTATTCTTTAATATACACAATTTCAACTGTTCTTTTCTCGCTTGGTCTAAATTGTATGTGTTTTCTAACTTTACTTGTAATATTCTCTGGAATTCTATTTCTTCCTCCACTTGGCTTCCGCCGTTCTTATCTTGTATTGTATATAATTGGCAACAATGCTTTTCAAGGTCAGTTACATTATTTTGTAATCCATCAATAATTAAATTCTTCCCACAATTTTCATTTTCATCGTATTCAATATTACTATTTTCTTGCAAAAGTATATCTTCCACAAAAAACCTTTCATTATTTATATTATCCCTGTTCTCTTCTTTTCTTCCATCTTCTTCCAATAATTTTATTACTAATAAATCATTTTCTGTCTTAACCTTCATTTCATGCATTTCGAAATTCAATACACTTTGCCATTCATATAATAAATCATTACCCACAATTACATCTCTTGCCAAATGTGGAATTACCAACGCAATGAAATTGAAATTCCATTCACCTATTCGCCCCTTAATTAATACTTGATATTTAATCCTATCCTTTTTCTTCCCAATTGCAGTACTGCAGTAAACGTTACACACATTTAAATATTCCACTTTATAGTTAGCTAACAGATTTTTAAACAATTCCTCACTTATCACAGTAGAACTGGCTCCAGTATCAATCAAGGCTGTATATTCTTTATCCCATAGGTAAATAATTATCTGAGGTGGGTTAACTAATTCCTTATTTTTCTGCAAGAGAGTGAGCTTATTTCCGTTATCTTCAACTTTCAATTCGCCCTGTGTCATCCTCACCGAACCACTTTCCAGAGCACAAAATGATTTGGTTTTTAGTTTTCCATCTCCCTCTGATTATTACTTTCATTGTTGGTTAGGTTGGTGCTATCGTTTATACTCACATCATTCTCTGTGCTTTGTGTATTTTCGACTCTTTCATTTTGATTACTTCTTTCAAATCTCACACCCCTAAAATCTCTTTGATTTGCACTAAATAAACTAGTACCTCTACCCCTATTAAAATTACTTATTCGCTGATTATTTCCTCGATAAAATCTTACATGGTTTATTTGATCATTTCTTCCAATTCTCGTCGACTGATTGTTATGATAATTCCTTTGCACATTATTTTGAACTCCACTTCCTGTTCCGGGAATTACAGATTCATAAGTTCGTCTAGGATCATAACCTCTTCCTTCAAATCTTTGATTTCTCACGGGTGCCCCGCCCCAATTTAAACTCGTCCTATTATTCCTATTATTTGTAGGTTGTGATTCCTGTCGATTTCTTCCTCGCTCAATATGGACGTTATTATAGTTACCATCACAGGATGTAGTATCATTAATGAGGTTATGTGCTTCAAATTCGGATAATAATTCAATCATATCAGAGAAATCGATAGGCTTAGCCACAATTAAATGATTTCTGATATGTGGTGGATAATGACGTATTAGCATGTTGACAATTTCTGTCTCAGAAATTTCGGGATTGATCAACTTACTTTTGTTTGCTAATTTTAAGAAATATTCAGTCATAGAAATCCCTTTTTTAAACTCAAACCTACCCGTTGCTAACTCAACTTTTATTCTTCTTTGTCTCTCAGGTCCCCAAAATCTATTTATAAACAGATTTCTGAAAGTACTGTATGTTTCATGTGAAGCCAAAGTTAACCTTAACCACTCAAGAGCATTTTTCTTCAAACAGCGTTTTACTATTACCATCCGAAATTCATTGGGAATTCTCTTAATACGGAAATATTCTTCCAATTCCCTAAGAAATACTTTTGGATTATCACCTGATTCCTCATCAAAACTTGGTGGACTAATATCATTTAGTGAATAATGTACACATTCATTTTGACCTAGACTGTCGAGTTGTGTGTGTGAGGACATGTTCTGTGTGTTTCTGTGATAATTAATATCATTATCTGGACTCACAAAATCACTACATTCACTTACTACATCACTAGACTTCTGATGATTGCTTAATTCACCTGGTGAGTCACAATCGTTTATATTTGTAATTCTAGACATTTCTTTCCCGTTATTTACTTTTCTAGCCTGTAATGCAATTACAACTTGTGTCAATTTTCCTAAGTTATCCTTTTCTTTTTCAAAATGTTCTTTTACCTCTTTAATTTGCAAAATTACTTCTTCTTTTGCTTTACTTATCTCATCAATTTGTAACTTTATTTCCTCTTGGTGTATCTTACTTTCATCATGTTGTAATTGCATTTCAGAACAAATTACATTGATTCTTTGTTCTACTTTATCTCCTAATTCTTCTCTTTGTTTTTGTGTTATTTCTGCCTGTTGTATCCTAAATGTTTCTAACTCTTTGTTTAATTCCATTCTTATTTCTTGTTTCACAATGTCCTGACCTAACCTAGTTTCCTGTATTATCTCTCTCAACTCATTGACTTCCTTTCTATTCTCATCCTTATTAATCTCTATGATCTGCATGAGCCTTTCCATATTATCCCTACACTCTTTTCTCCCTTCTCTAATCTCCTGTGAAATTTCAGATTTTAATTCCTGTTTTAGCTTCTGTAATAAATTAATTTCTAAGTTACTCACATTTTGTGCTAGTTCCTGTCTTACTCCTACATCTAAATCATTCATTTTCTTAGTTAAATCGTTTACATTTTGTTCTATTTTAGAATCTAAATTACTCATTTCTGATTTTACATCTTTCATTCTAGAATCTAAATTACTTATTTCTGATTTTACATCTCCTATTTCTGATTTTACATCTCTCATTCTAAAATCTAAATTCTTTGCATTTTGTTCTATTTTAGAATCTAAAGTACTTAACATTCTTGTTATTCTTTCCAACATTGACTCATTATCTATGCTTAATCTTGCATCCTCCCTATTCATTCCTACACTATCAGTAACTTCTCCTTCCACTATTATTTCTTTTCTACTCGCCATCTTTTTAACTATTTTCTGATTTCTTAACAACATAAATCTACTACTACTACTATTATTTTTTTTTTTTTTAATTTCACTCACTTAAACCAGTTCTCGTTTTCTTCTTTCTTCTCTCTTCTTTCTTCTTTCCTTTTAAATTCCCACGGAGCTGCACGATGCTTTAATCTCCTCTTCTTTATCCTATTCGAGCCCCACACGTTGCTGCGCCATTTGTAACGAGATTATATTTTCGTTCATCTTCAACTAATAAGAAGCAAGCCAACTTTTTGTAAGATCCAAGTCGAGTTTTAATCTACTGAGAGTCGTGAGATCTTTTCTCAGGTGTGGATGCGGATTTTTGGTGAAAATAAAATTTAGATGAGTCCAATTTTGTAATATATTATTTAATTATATAGTATGAACTATGATTCACTCTTATCTATTATAAATATTGAATAACACTTTTTGAATCTTATTAATTTTCCTTTACAATTACAATCATCGTAACATCTTTCCTCGTTCTCCAGCAAGACACAAGATTCTCACTTTTTCTAGATTATTGATTTTCTTATCCCCATAGTAATTCCCACTTTATTTTGTGATTGGCCGATTCACTGACACGTCATCACACCACGTCATACCACTACTACTTCGGCCAATCACACAACTACATACATTTTTATATATTTATTATTCCTTCGAACATTACTAAACAAAAATACTGTTACACATTTCTAGCTTTTTTTTTATGATTTAAAATCATCATTAATGCCTAAACAATGTGAAGATCAGCTTAGAAGTGCATTTGATGAAAAAGTACCATTCTAAGGCAATTTATAATTGTACAGCACATTCAAAAGAGACTGATTTTTTAATTATGAATTTTGTAAATGATACCCAAGAAGTGCTATTACTGATGAAAATATTGCAGTTTTTAAGAAATGATCAAAGAAGATTGATGGACACCATGTGAATGTATTTGGGTAACATTGGGCACTGCTATGAGTCAAATCCAAAATTTACAGCAATCGTTAGATATGAGAAAGCTGTTGTCGATGGATTCCATATAAACTGACTCCTGATCAAAACCAACAAATTGATTGATGCAGAAAAACTCCGGAAAAATTCCAAGGTGCACTTCAAATTTGGTTTAAAAGATCATTACTGGCAATGAATCTTGGATTTTGTATAATCCTGTAAAGAAAAGTCAACGGTTAAGTGGTACTTTTGAAGAGAATCTAAGCCTGCAAAGTGCAATGAACTCATAATGCTGTTAAGAAAATGATTGCTAGTTCTTTTTCTAAAACAGGCCACTTTTACACTTGAGCATTAGAATCTATGGCACACCATTAGTGCCGATTGGTATGCAACTATCTGTTCACTGCAAATTATGAAATAAAGTTTTGTCAATAGATGTTCAAAATGGAAAAATAATTTTGCACAACTCACCGTTGCATATAGCAAAGTTAACAACTGAGTGTCTGAAGGTCAGCACCATGTATTCTCATGTAGCTCCACAGAATCAAGCAGTAGAACATGATGGAGAAGCTGATTTCTGAAGTAGGTACTTTGGAAGAGTTCATTGTTCTAAGGACTGGTTTATCAAACCCAAAAATATATTGAGGTTAAACAGTAAAAGTTTGTAAATACAAGTTCTTTAAAATTAATCATTGATTGATTTTCTAAAACGTTTAAGTGTTGCCTCTGTTTTTGGCAGTATATTCTTTTCTTAATAGGAATAGGGTAACTCAACCACAATGTCCATATCATATACCTAAGGAAGGCAGAAGCATTCATTTGGAGCTCCTACATTTTTTTTTTTTTTTTTTTTTGTCGAAAACATGGGAAAGATGGGGCAGAGGGAAGTGGGTTAAATAAGAGATCAGGCGGACATTCCCTATGTTTAGATTTAAAAATTCATTAGAATATGATAAAACACATTTTGAAATTTATAGTAAGTCAAAAGAACTAAAAGCCCTTATCTACAGAAAAAGAGAGCAACAACACTTTCAACAGTACATTTAGAAAATTTTAAAAGATCTTCAGAGAGCAAAATATCAGCTTGGTTCCCACAAACAGTTATTCCATTAGAAACATGCTAAATTCAAAAACAAAAGATGTAGGTTAACCAGACAGTTGATCAAGTATATATAAAATTAACTGAATTGTAAAAAATTGTATGTAAGAAAAATCAAAAGAAGATAAAAAGCCAGAATTAAAGAAAACTTCTGAAATATTAAGTGAAAACAAGAAAGAGTCAATATAGCATCTCACTTTTGTAACCCATATCTGGGATCCAAATTTGAAATTAATAAAAAGCAGGCCATAACTAACTCATAATTTGGAAGCACAATAATATTGCCATGACTCTGCCATGGATGTCAATAGATTATAATTTTCTAACCTCGAAAACCGTAAACAGAACAGACTTGTGTGAGGGACATTGCTAGATGGTTAGGAGCTTATGAGTGGGAAAGGAATTAGATGTTTTCTATATAGGAAGGTAGAACAACAAAAAGAATGTTAAACCATGAAGAAAGAATTTAATAAGTGAACTATGTAATTACAAACAAGGCCTCAATGGTTACATACTTGTTCCAATACTTCAAAGGTACCTTGCATGGAGGAAGGGTACACATATCTATCTCTCCATCTTAACCCACCTGTCACTTCATTAACACAACCATTACAAACTATAACATATTCAACATTCTCAAGAACACAACAATATGAAAGCACAAAATCTCTTATACATTTTGAAATCCTGCCAGTTGTCATCTAGTGAAGTTCATTGTTCCACCATCAGAGAATGTTGCAGGCATGTACATCAATGGATGTAAGATGTAGGACAGCTCCTCTAACTAGTCCTTCATAAATTAAAGTAGAAGTACATAATGTTTCAAAGGTTAGGGGCTTTAAGTGGTTTTTTTAAATAAAAGTTTTGTACATTACAGAGAAATATCTAATGTAGTAATGTAAAATACTTAAAATTGTCCAAAGCTTTTAATTTCAAAAAGCAGAGCCTATTGATGTAGCATTCTAGTTGTTGCTAGCATGTGATATTGATCTTTAAGTATTACATCAGCTACCGCTTTTGTATTAAATACATAGTGAATGTAAGAAAATGTAGTGAGAGGTAACCAAATACAAATTGTGTTCAAAATGTATTTTAAACTCTTCTATGTCGCTTTTATTTCTTATTGTACCACAAAAGCACTGTCCCCCTTCAAAATAGGCCCTGCTACTGACAGTGCACTATTTTTCTTATTTCCAATTTTGAAATGCCTCCTGAAATACAGTTTTTGATTTACATACTGTCTGTCATCTCATTGTCTTAAATTTCCTCTATGGTTTGGAAACAACATTTGTTCAATGTGCCTTTCAATTTAGTAAACAGTTAAAAGCGTGGGTAGATTAGTCAGACTGAAACATTCAGTGCCATGGGATTTGAACCATGGAAATCCTGGTCTCCAACCGGTCGCTCTCAACCATTGAGTTACCATGGCCAACATGCTGTCATTACAAATTCTCCAACTGACTCATATGCTTCCTGGTAAATCATAAGGGGCTTTCATATACAATGAGATACACACCTTTTATGGCGACTTACTATGCTGCAAGTACTTATGTCCCATGCTTTATAGTTACCACTTTAAGTTTTTATTTGTTGGAAATTTAATTGTTCTTCCATAGTAGCTATGTGTAGGCTAAGATTTGGATAGATAGTCAGACTAAAAAATTCAATGCCATGGTCAGAATTTGAATCATTTATCTGCTGGTCTCCATCCGGTTGCTCTTAACCATTGAGCTACCCTGGCCAACATGCTGTCATGACATTAAATTTTCCAACCAACTCGTATGAAAGCCCCGTAGTGGTTTAACAGGAAACATATGCACATGCATGCACGTATGTTCTTTATGCTTTTTCATTTTCTTTTTGTCAGTAATTTGACGAGTAGCCTGTACATGTGCTTACTTCAGCACTGTAACTCATTAATTGTTCAGAGTGAATGTGGCAGTTTATCTAAATTGACCACTACATGTGCTCAGTAACCACAGTACACTCCCACTGCGTATTGGTACACTATTTGAAAAGTTTGGTTGTTTTTTAACATGCTTCTTATGTATCATGTAGAAAATATAAATCGCTTCTCAAAATTGTAGTTATATTGCATTGATGTAGATGCAGAATTAAGCATTTCCTCTTCTTTAGAAACAAGAAAAAGAAACAAGCTATTTTTTTGAAATAATTCAGAGAGGACCATTGTACTTCGGTGGTGGCCAGATTCTTATGTGAACATTTTGTGTTCAAAGAGATAATGTTTGTTATTAGAAGCAGATCAAAAAACAACAGTAATTTGCCACAAGGAATGGAGGGAATATGTGATTTTATTTAAACCCAATAAGTGATAAAGGTTTATTTTTAGTACATTAATTTGAAATACTTAATTTGTAGATTAATAACACATTTAATATAATCTCAGAAACTATTTGTAGTTGGTTTATATTAATGTGAGACTAGTTTCAAAGGCATGCGCCTCCATTTTCAAACTCTTTCCAACTGGCATCTGTTGTTGTCTGCTCTCTCTCTCTCTCTCTCTCTCTGGTGGTGGAACTATGAACTTCTTTGTCAAATTATCTACTGGTGGGATTTCAAAGTTCATTACGCGATCCTTTTTTTTTCCATATGAATATGTTCTCCCATGTTGTCAATTTATTTTGGTTTATCACTCCTTTTAATAATTTTGGATTTGGATCAATGTCAAACTGACTGAAACTACTGACATTGATCCAAATCCAAAATTATTAAAGTGAACTTTGAAATCCCACCAGTAAATAATCTGACAAAGAAGTTCATAGTTCCACCACCATAGAGAGAGCAGACAACAACAGATGCCAGTTGGAAAGAGATTGAAAATGGAGGCGAATGCCTTTTAAACTAGTCTCTCATTAATATAAACAAATTAGTGACGAGTATCAATAAACCAATACAAATAGTTTCTGAGATTAATTTTGACGTCACTGTTACTAAATTCCTCCAAACACATATAACATTTAATATAATTATCTTCCAAATCATATGCAGAATAATTAATAAACAGTTGAGAAATATACTTTGATACCTTTAAATCTTGAATAATAAACTTAAAAAGAATTAAGTAATTGATACTTAGATTGCCAAAATCAACAAATGTTAGATTTTTACTTTGGGAGGAGAACAGCTTTATTGAATGAAAAACTAATATGAAATACTTTATCCCACAAAAACAAGTATTTTAAATAATTATAGTTCTACTTCTAATAAAAATTGCATGTGTCCTTTCTAGTGATAAGTACCTTATGTTAGATATTTTACTGCAAATTGTGTGTTAAATATGTAAAGGTAATTTACTTGCCCAATCTAGTTACAATGGAATCCACAAATATAAAATGTTGGAAGGTCATTTTCCCATAATAATGAAGTTAGAAAGTTAGGTCCATTTGTGGCTGCTCTTTGTTATTGTGTACAACATTATGCTTTAGCAACAGATCCATTTGGAAATTTCTTTTGAAGAACTTGAGAAGTCATTTTTATTTTCATTTAATTTTATACAACCATAAATAATTAGATTGAAACAAAAGCTACAACAGGGAAAATGGTTTCTGAGTAATGCAATACTATACATTATTCAATCTGGATGAATGTGGTTCTTAAAAAATTTGATTTATGTGCATTAGCAGGAAAAACTAAAACACACATTTTTTCCCCAAAAACTGAAACTACTGAGAGTGAAGTAATACAAATATTATAATAAAATATGATTGTGACACACAAAAAAATTGTAAACTGAAGAATATATAATTTTTTTGAACAGATAAGTGTGGTCTGTAACATTTATTGTATTTTATTGTTACACAATATTTTAATTAAAAGATTTTCCTTTAATTTAAATAAAGAAAACAAAAAGTTTTCTTTGTAAAGTCTCTTTAGGATAGAAAAGTTAAATGAAGATGTTTGCACTGCATCTATAAAAGATGCTGAACTTTAAATTTTCAAAATATAGTATTTAAGTTTTTATTTTTGAGGTAATAATGGTCAGACACACACATAGACTTTTTTCTCTGACTCATGGACATTTAAAATATCTGTTTGGTCCATTACGATAGTGTGTTTTCTGGTCACACATGAAGTTATTTGGAGTTAATTTGGATGATGTCTTGAATTAATATACATAATTCTGATCTGTTTAATAATTTTGTCTAAAATTTCTATTTTTCTGTTTTAATTGTTATATTTTAGATTGAAACTGAAAGTGCTAAAAATGTTGGAGCCAACCTGGAAAGAATCTCAGCTGACCTACGTCAGATGAAACAGGAGACTGCTGCCCTAACCGCACAGCTGAATGCTAAATCATGATGAAAGAATTTTATTGGTGGAGAGAGAAAGGTAATGGACCAAGTTCTGAGTCAACGAATGAGAACAGACCTATTAAAAGCCCCTAAATTTATTAACGTACTAATAAGAAAGTGTCCAAATGGCTTAGCTATAAATGCGCATATAAGATTAAATATTATGGGCACTAAAATCATGGTGCTGTTTTTTTGTTAATATAAGTAAAGCAGGAGAAAACTAATTAAATTTGGTACAGTGTAATGGTGGCTATTGATGGTCGTTTATATGTGTACACAGTAACTTTTGTACAGAATGTTCATATCCAAATGTTTGAACTATTTAGAGCAAGTACTAAGCCAAAATAGCCTCATTTATGGGTCTACACTTGTTAAAAAATGAACAAACCTAGCCTTTTAACTTTTATTTCTTGTATTATAGTTTCTGTTTATGTGCATTTTTGTGGTCTTATTAAGATATTTATAATCACTGATATGAATATCAGAGATGTTACACACACATGCACAGAGTTGAATGGTATGCATATGTATTATCTTGTGTTATCTACACAATCTTTTTCAGAAGTAAGAACTCTATTTAAGTTCTATGGCCATTTAAGTATAGCGAAATTGTGATTTTTGATGTAAATCTATAGTTTTACACATTCCAAGTTTAAAATCAGTTATCATTCCTTTTCTTTATTAAAATGGTTTTGTACTGTATAGGATAATATTATGGCTTTCAGGACCATTTAGAGTGCCTAAATTAACACTAGCTGTTAAGAGAATAACAAAAGGCCAGTATTTTTAGAAATTATATTATTCTAGGAGTAATTCACATTTAGGAAAAGCTGTTAACGGAGGATACGTTTGGTTTTGTTAAATATTCATTTTCTTTGATCCTCTTTATCATGACGAAACTGGGTAGTAAGTTTCCATTATCTGCAGACTCTCAGATGGTATGTTTTGAAGCTTTCATACACATTATTTATTTCTTAGGATCCTAAAATAGTCTGACTGTATTTCTTAGAATACAGTCTTACAGTATAAGACTGTCCCAAATGCCAGATGACTTCTCATTTCTTTGGATCTAATTAGGGAATTTAGCTCTAAAATAAGGAAGAAAGAAATAGTAACTTAATTTCTTGAAGTAGAAGAAGGAAGGGAAGGGAGTACTCAGACATATACAATTTATTTTTAGTGCAGGGTATTGGCTGCCAAGCCACTGATGGAAAAGGAAATCCTGCAACTGGTATTTTAATTCTTTAAAGAAAAGTTTTGTGTCATTGGAAAACTTCATAGCACTCCCAGTATTATCTAAAATCTGCTTAATGTACCAATATGAAATTAAACATGCTGTAATCTTTCTTTCTTCCAAAACTTGTATGTCTGCATCTCAATATTAAGTTTTTGGATGGCATACAATACCCCATCTGCTATTGATAAGTGATAGAAAATGACTAAAGAGCATTTTCCTTTTTATTCCTTTTTAAGTTTACATCCTTAGTTCTTGCTCCTATACAGCATATGTAAATGCAGTTGCTTAGCAACAGACATATTTTTAGTTTTATTGTGTAAAAACATGTTAAAAATCAAGCAGATAAGTGCAATATGAAAGGAAGTTTTTTTTTAGAAACATCTTTTATGTACGCTGGAATAAAATGTTGAGAAAATATTGCAAGAATAGGAAATGATTTGTGTGAACTATAATACTGTGTCAAATGTGGATAGTTCAACAAAATGAGGAAAATGCATTGTAAAAAGTATTTGTAGTTGGTTTATTGACACTCGTCACTTACTCTTTTTATATTATCGAGGGACTACTTTCAAAGGCCATTGCCTCCATTTTCAACCTCCAATTAGAATCTGTTGTCTGCTTTCCTCTCTCTGGTGGTGGAACTATGAACTTCTTTGTCAGAGAGAGGAGAGCAGACAACAGTTGCTAGTTGGAGAGAGGTTGAAAATAGAGGCAGTGGCCTTTGAAACTAGTCCCTCGATAATATAAAAAAGTAAGTGACGAGTATATAATAATAAACCGACTACAAATAGTTTTTACGATTAATTTTGATGTCACTGTTACTAAATTCCTCCACACACAAACAAGGAAAATGCGTTTGAAATGTGAATATTCAGAAGAATGTAGCATGTGAAATGTTTTGATGAAAAATTGCTTCTATAAGAAGTTAAAGAAAGAACAATGCTGAAACTCATAAGGGAAATAAATTATTTGGAATACAGAATGAAAGGAAACTATGAGAAAGTGAAAGGGAGGAGAAGGGAGGGAGAATGGATTTACACTTCAGGATATGGCATTGTACAGTGTATCATTAAGTTTGTTAATTTTTCTGTAACTTGTAATTATATGCTAGACCAACACAGTATTGTCTAACATTATAGAAGATTCAGGTAACGTTATCTAGTTACATTATACAGCAAAGAGATAATTAGTGGGCATTTTTCTTGTCAGATGGTAGATTAGAATACCACTCATTTGCAGAAGAGTTTTCTAATATGTAATAAGCTCAAATAACTAGTCCCTGATAAACGATATGAATGCACATGCAGTAAATAATGTTGCCTAGAGCTCTGTAACTGTCTCCATTAGCTTAGTTATTCTATTGATGGTTACTAGTTACTCTCTTCACTACTTCGGTAACCATTTTTGGTGAGAGTTAGTTTGTACCTGTTACTTTTATAACCATTAATAGGTAACTAGTTACTGTCAGTCTTCTTATTTCTGTGGCTTATTTTCTGCCCATCCTAACTGGTCTGAAAAAATGTAAAGTATTAGACGAGTTTTTTCATCCGAATAGTTTGTAGTGAATGGACTGAGGAGATTTTGTTTGTCTTAATTTGTTGTTCTGCCTTGGTTATTTGTTTCCTTTGTGCAAACATTTAGGATTGGCAAAAATTTCTTCTCAGTTAAGGTTTTTGCACAGATTCACAATTTCTTCTGTGATATTATTGTACTGTTTAACTTTCTTTTTTTGTTTCCGTACTGTAGTTATGCCTTTCGAGATAATTCCTGCATTTTAATCACATATAAGCTTGCACTAATTACCCCTCAGCAATGATGTGCCTAATTTGGTATACTTAGCAGTAATCCACATTGAACTCCGTTTTGTCTTGAGGATGACGAAGTACAGGAAAGGACTCCCAAAGGAGCTGGTGCAGGAAAAGCTGAAGAAAGGAAAAGTTCACAGCTTACAACATAAGTTTATGGCTCTAAAATTTCAGGACAAAGGGAAGTGTACATACTGAGCGCAATATGTGATGACTGAAAGTAGTATGTTCCTGACAGGAAGAGGGTTTCAAACAGAATTCTAAGTCTGAGTGTAATGATGCAGTGGAAGGTGTAGTTCTTTCAGACGAATATGGTGTGACTCATCCCACCATGACGAAAAGGATCTAGAAGTATTAGAAAATATTTTATCACTGCCTGGACCTTTCCATATTCAATTCTTTAGTCAAATTCCACCAGCAAAGGAGCATGGTGAGTCACCTACGTTTGGTATAACACTATGCATGTGCTAACTTTCCAAACATCTCCAGACCATATCTAATGATTTCAAGCTCACTTGTCAAATTTAAATCCTCCCACAACAAAGAGATAATACACAAGTAAAGGAGTTGTGTGTGTAGCAAAAGATAGAAGGTGTACAAAGTACAGTTGCAATGAATGTAATGTTGCATTATGTGCAGTGCCTTATCTCAGGTGAACCACACACAAGAACAATAAATTGCCTATTGTCAAGTTTTAATGTGCAATATGAATAGTATATGTGTTAGTGTAAATGCAAAGTAAGAAGCAGAATAATTAATATAATTTTGAGTCGAACTAGTATGCCACGCTCCATATATTGCTGGTTTACCTATTTAATGTTTCAGCTAATGTTGAGGATGTTAGGATTCCTAATGAAACATATTCTAGCTACTCAAAGTATAAACTTGAAAGAAGCGTAGAGAGAGTGAAGCACAACTTAGCACAAAAGTCAATCGAGAAGATATTGACACTGCTTCACTCACACTGTTTATTCACAGGACATGTTTCAAGAGCTTTTGCTCTTATCATCAGCTGGTACTCGACTCAATGATAACAGCAAAAGCTCATGAAACATGTCCTGTGAATAAACTGTGAGTGAAGCAGTGTGTCAATATCTTCTCAATTCACTTTTGTGCGATATTCTAGCTATTTTTGAGTTTGATTAATGAGTCACTATGTTTACACTCAACTTCACTTACTATTAGTGAAGTGAAATTGAGTGTAAACACTCATTAATCAAACTCAAAAATGAAAAATACTTCACTGTTAATAATGCTTCTGCTTTTGTGCGTCATTGTATGATGGTCTTTACTTATTAAAAGACAGAGTAATGTGCAATATAATAATCAAATTTTGGAGCTATGCAAGAATTTTTAGGTTTTCAAATAATTTTTTACAGTAGCTAGACAAGATTTGAATACTTTAAATGTTAATGTTTTTCTCTATAAGAAAAGTGCAAGATTCTAGATATGTTTAAAGACCAACAGATAATAAAATAGAAAATAAATGCTGATAAAAGCTTGTTTTGAAGAAAGTAGTATTACAAACTAATAGTAATCATGAGTATTTTCATTTTGATAATTAGATATTAAATGAGTGAATAATTCCTCTTTTAAGACACCTGTTGGTTTTGTGCACAGTCATAAAAATGTTTTATATAACCTAATTTAGCTTTTAATTCCAGAATCTAAATTTTTGGATAAATAGAGGATTTTGAAAGTTCAAAGTATAAACTTGGAAGAAGCGTAGGGACAGTGAAGCACAAATTAGTACAAAAGTGAATCGAGAAGATATTGACACATTGCTTCACTCACACTGTTTATTCACAGGACATGTTTCAAGAGCTCTTGCTCCTATCATCAGCTGATACTCGACTAGTGCAAGTTGTAGTGGTTTCCTCTTTCTCTGTTTTGTCAATAGATGGCGTAATGTACTTGTCAAAGATGTCCGGTGGTGGAGTTTCAAAATTCATGACTCTATGACGATTTTTGTTGATGAAGATTTTTTACCATACGGAAAGGTCTATGGGGTGATTAACATATTTTATTAGAGATTTTTCCAAGTTGATGTCATGTCTAGTATTCAAAAAATGAAAAGCCACTGCTGATTTTTCTGTTTCACCATTTTTAATGTTTCTTAGATGTTCTTTAGTTCTGATGTTAATATTTCTTTTTGTTTTTCCTATATAAATTTTAGGGCAAGTTTCACATTTGTTCTCATAGATTCCTGGTTTTTCTTTGGTAGTGATTGAATTTTTGGGAGGGCCTTTTAACAAATTTCTGATATTAAACCTATTTTGAGGTGCAAGAGTTATGTTGTGTTTTGAGATGATTTTTTGGAATTTGTTATAGGCTGATGGGTGGAAGGTGAATTTTTTAAAAAGTTTTTTCTCTTTTTCTCCTGTAGGTTCTAGGATGGTGGTTTCTTTTATTTTCTTAGCTTTGTTGAGTCTGTTAACTGTTTTGTCTACTAAATTTGGGTTGAAACCGTTGGATATAGCTATTTTTTTTTTTATGTGTAGGTATTCTTCTTGATAATCTTCTCTGTTTAGTGGAAAGCTGATCATCCGAAAGATTAAACTGTTGAAAATGGCATGTTGGTGTTGTTTTGGGTTGAAACTGTTGTTCTTGATGTAATTATCTGTGTGTGTCGGTTTCCTGTAAATACCAAAGGTGAGTTTGTTGTTCATTTTTTTGATCTTGATGTCCAAAAAGGGGAGCACACCATCCTCTTCTGTTTCCAATGTAAATTTTATAGCTGGATTTTGTATATTCAAAAGTTTAAGACCATCTTGTATGAGTTTTTTAGGTACTATTGCAAAAATGTCGTCAACATAGCAATACCACACTTTGAAATAATTTGGAAAAGTTTTTGTGATATGTGTTTCAAAAGCATTCATAAATAAATCTGCCAAGAAGGGAGACAATGGGTTGCCCATAGCTAGGCCTGTTTTTTGTTTATGGATCTGTCCATTAAAGCTGAAAAAATTTTGATTGATACAAATTTCTGTAAGTTGTGAAAGTTCTTCTATTTCTTCAGATGTTATTTGTATTGATTCCAGCCATTTTTTGAGAAGTGGAATAAGCTCATTGGTAGGTATACTTGGATATAAAGAAATGACGTCAAAGGAAACTAAAGCATCTGTAGAGTTGATCTTTGTGTCCTTCAGGAGATTTAACAATTCAAACGAGTTTTTGATACTTAAATTTTCAAATTTTGTGAAGGTTGTGAAGATTTGAACCAGCCATTTTGATAGTTGGTAAGTGGGTGCATCAATGTTATTAATTATTGGTCTGAGGGTAATTTCAGGTTTATGTATTTTGGGTAAACCATATATGTATGGTGTTTTTGGATTGTCTATGTTATTGTTCAATTTATCTCTTTTAGTCATGATTTTACTGTTTTTAATTGCTAATTCCACAGATTTACATGCTTTCTTTAATGGATTGTTTTCTAATTTAACAAATTCTTTTCCATTTAAAAGGTTGTCCATTTTTTTGCGATAGTCTTCTTCGTCCAGTATTACTATTTTGTTACCCTTGTCTGCTTTTGTGTAGATTACCGGTTTTTCATTTAAATTTTTGATTAATTTTTTATATGAATAACTTTTTGAATTTGGCGGTGGAACTATGAACTTCTTTGTGAAATTATCTACTTGTGGGATTTCAAAGTTCATTACTCGGTCCTTATTTTTCAAAATTAATATGTTCTCCCATGTTGTCAGTTTATTTTTGTTTATCACTCCTTTTAGTAATTTTGGATTTGGATCAATGTCATCATTTTCGTTCCAAAAATGAAATGCTACTGCTGACTTATCTTGTTTCATTTTGATGTTTCTAAAGTGCTCTTTAACTTTGGTTTTTAGATTTGTTTTAGTTTGACCGAATCTTTTAATTGATCTTTTGTTTTTGAACTGAGCAATTTTAAAACTGAGTATCTATTAGTAGGTACCAAGATGATATTTTTTTCCTTAAAGATCCTTTTGAATTTATTAAATGTTTTCGGGTGATATGTGAATGCATTGAATATGCTGTTGCTTTCTTTTTCTTTTTGTATGTGGTTGCTTCCTTAATGACTTTCTTTAGTTTAGCTTTTCTAATCTTCGCAAACACCAGACTTTTGTTGTATCCATTTTCTTCTGCTACACATAGCAGAAGTGTCTGCTACACATAGATGAAGTGTCAATAAACCGAGTACAAATATTAAACTATAGATGAGTCGTAATTATTACACAGTTAAATTTTGACTACAATTCCAGGGATGGCTTGATTATTGCATCCCATCTCCTCTGTCTGTTAACTGTTTCCTCAAAGAATGTCAGGCTTATAATTTGGTACATATTCATGGCTCACCAACACCAATTTTTGGGTCATTCAATGTAATTTTGTGCACAATATTGGGTTTTGCTGCATGTCAATTTTTAATGTTTTGTCACGACACATGACCACGTAATGAAACCCATGCTTCGCCTGTGAAAAACGTTAATTTTGGGTCCATAGAGCCATCATTAATGTTACCATCACCCAATTGCAGAAATTTACTTTACTCACAGTATCTGTGGTTGTACTTCCTGAATTATGGTTATCTTACACGGTTTTAATTTCAAAAGTTTAGTGGCTTCCCAAGCGGAGAATTGTGGAACAACCATTTCCTGTAATAGCCTACTCAGAGATTTTCTTACACTACATTCTTTGTCCTGTGTCATCAAGTTTTTCCTGTGAAAGCACATGGTAAGTTCTTTTGGGTTTTTATCAAGATCAAAACCAGTTTCTTTGACTCTCTTTACAAGTTTACGAACTGAGTCTCTGTGAGGCACAGGAATAACCAGGTAGTCAGTCTATAAATAGCTGTGTCATTTCTCTCATGGCTCTTGTTTGCATGTAGGAATCATACATGAATATGTGGTACGATGAAGATATACAGTTTTTGGCATTAGAACAGAACTAGTCACAGTTTGACCACAAAGAACACAACAAGAATCCGCACAAGGAATGACCAAACATACACTGATGCGGAGAAAGATGAGTGCCAGGAACGATGAGCAGCACTGTGTGCATGCACCTACCTCCCACCGGCTGGTCACTGAAAAATAAGGCACAAGAGAATGACTATGCAACCCAGTTAATATGTCCTGCTTGATATGCGTATATAGGAGAGTGACTGTAACTCAAACTCAGGAAGTATGTGTATTTGTTACTGTTGAGTTAGAGAAATCTCATACAACAGTAATATCATGTTTCCAAAAGATTTATCCTCAGATTAAATCAACTATAATAAAGTAAATGGTAGACCAAACCAACTACAAACTGAGATCAGTTGTCGAAAGTTACTCAAGGTGATAGGATGGCAACTAGGACACTAAACCCATCAACACATTTACTCATTGTACCAAAGAATCTACATTGGCAAGTTTTCTTTAAAGTTGAGATACATACGCCTTGTATAGGCTGAAGTTGGAAAAATAGAATTTGATTAAAATGCCTTGTTTTACCAAGAAAATATGTCGGTTAGTGAATTTAGGGTTATTCTGGTATGCTGAGTGTAACTTGTTCAGAGAAGTGGCACAATAAACCAAACATCTGTATGTTATTGAACTTATCAGTCTGATTCTACCATCCCAATTCTTTTATTTTCATTTGCATTGTCTTGAATTATTTAAGTAATTTTGATGAAACAGTATTAAAGTATCTTGCATTTAAGAACAAAATTTGAAACAATTTCAGGTATGTTTCAGGTATGTTTTTATTTCTTGACCACTATTTATGGATGTACCTCTATGTTGAGGACTTCCTGAGAAGTATTGAGCTTATTTAAAATTCACTTGAAATTATAATTTTCAAAAAGTAACTTTGCCTATTAAATGAACATTTAGTAACGTGTAAATTTACTTTACTTTAACATAATTTACTAAAACTGGTTATTTAATATTTCACTGGTATCCTGTACCATTATGATATTGAATTCTGATAGCTATAACAAAATGAATGAAGACAAAAGCAACTCATCTGGCATATTAAGGCAATTGATTCTAGTGAGAGCATCATGCATTGAAAGTAGATAGTTTTAGGATTAAAATGATAAAATGTAATTTATATATTAGTGACCTGCTGTTATAACTTCCTGGCTGGCATAAATTAATAAATGTAATGTCAGGAAATAACGCATAAATACTGCATCAGTAATATTAGTATTTGGGATAATAACATTCACATAGAATATATTGCTTTTAAAATACAGTTCAGCTTTGTGCTGTGTGTTCTTAGTTTCCAAAATATAGTGTTCTTATATGCCAGTATTTAATGAAGAATTAATAATGAAGACTGAATACATTAGTGAAATTTCATGGCGCAGTGTTTGTAAGGTGGCTCTAGAGGAAGTCTGGTGCAGGGTTGGGTCATAGAAAGTATGCTGTGGAAAATATGCAATTTAGGTGTATATAATCTTTTTTACAGTTAGATTATGTTATACCATGTCTCAAAAGCCGTGTGCCAAATGGGAAGTGTATGAATATTGCTTTATGTTCAAATGGCTCTGGAAGCTTATTGTTCATGTTCAAAATGTGCACCATTCACTCGAAGAATGAATCACAAGAGTGTACACAATCCAAATTTTAATCAGTCACCCTTAAAAGTTAAGCTGTTGGAATGCTGTTTATTGTATTGGTGATTCTTTCGTTTAAGACATCCAGATTTGGAGACTCTGTCTGAAACACCTCTTTCACGTAGCCCAGAGAGAAAACTCACACAGTATACGATCAGGTGAATGTGGAGGACAATTGACAGGATCACCTTGTCCAATCCAATGATTTCAGAACATATTGTGGAACTTTCAACGAGTCACCAGAGCATAATGTGATATTGTCCATCAAGCTGAAACCATATCTTTAGCCAGTTATCAAATTGTATATCAAACACAAAAGTATGAGGCAATTCTTCAAAGGTGTGTTGGTGTGTATGGTCTTCAAAGAAGTACAGGCCTACAATATGTTCAGATAGAATACCACACCATACCATAAATGGTGGAGCATCTCAGTCATTAGGAGGATGCATCCAGTGAGGGTTTACTGGGAACCAGTATCTGGCATTCTGTGTATGGGCATGACCATCTAAGATAAACATTCTAAGACCTGTACAAAATTGAATCGAGAATATATTGACACATTGCTTCACTCACACTGTTTATTCACAGGACATGTTTCAAGAGCTCTTGCTCCTATCCTCAGCTGATACTCGACTAGTGCAAGTTGTAGTGGTTTCTTCTTTCTCCGTATTGTCAATAGATGGCGTGATGTACTTGTCAAAGATGTCCGGTGGTGGAGTTTCAAAATTCATGACTCTATGACGATTTTTGTTAATGAAGATTTTTTCCATACGGAAAGGTCTATGGGAGAAAGAAGAAACCACTACAACTTGCACTAGTCGAGTATCAGCTGAGGATAGGAGCAAGAGCTCTTGAAACATGTCCTGTGAATAAACAGTGTGAGTGAAGCAATGTGTCAATATATTCTCGATTCAATTTTGTACTAGTTTGTGCTTCACTGTCCCTACGCTTCTTTCAAGTTTATACTTTGAGATTCTAAGACCTAATAATCATTCATTGCTGAGCATGACATTTCAGAGAAAATGTGGATTCCTTAACAATGTCTATGCTGCAATTTGTATGGTGGTGTGGGTTCTTTTCGGTTCGTTGTCCTTTTGAGTGCTTTGTTAGGGATGGAGTATGAAGGGTTTGACGGTGAGATGGAAAGGTTGGTGTTTTGTCTAATTGTCGGTGAGCTGGGATCTCTTTCTCAGGGTTCGGTTATGAAAAGTCGTGCTTACCGTCTCTCAATTCCTTTATATTCTTTAACCTGGCTCTCTTTACTATCTTGCTAACACTTTCGTTGTCTTCCTAATTTTCCTTTCCCCTTAACGTTTTTTTTACGTTGCTTTGCGAACTCCCTATATTCCCTATATTTGCACTGTCTTCAAGACCATAACTCTGTTTCGCGCTGCGACCTCGGATCCTATTTCTCTCCCAATAACACGCCTTCTTCCCGTCGTAATAAGTACCAGAGTGACGCTCTTTCCCCCGTCGTATTCCCAGCTTCTATTCTAGCTTTTCTCGCCTATCACCGCCCATTTTCTATTCCTTTACTATTTTACGCCTATCACGTGGTTTACTCTACATTTTATTGGCAGGGTTTATTTCTTTAATTTTCTCTTATTGGTCACTTTCGTCTGTCTTTCCTATGCAGCAGTAATATTTTCCACCCCTTTGGGTTGTATGACCTCTCAGCGTCATAACGGTATTCTATCATGCTTGGCTGAATTTCCCTTAAGCTTCGCATACCTTACTGGCATCTCGATGTCGGGGTAACCTTCGAGGGTTTTTGTTCTATTGTTCTATTTCCTGCCTTGTCTCTGTGCTCAGAAGCAACTCCTGTCCGATTTTCCTTCATTTACACTATATTGCTATTTCGAATATTCTTTTTAACTTTATTTCTTATATCATTTATTCCCTTTTTATTCCCATTATGCTTATTTATGATCTCTACTGTTGTATTAATTTCTAGTTATCTTTTCCCTCTTGGAACCTGAGGTTTCTGCTTCAATGGATGGAAATGTGCCGACTTCAATATTTGGTGTTCCAAATCTTTACTAATGCCACTTTCCCTGGCAATGTAGCGGAGTGATCTGTTAGGGCGTACTGTAAGTTTGGCAATCACATCGGCTTGGTGATTTTCATTTGTGGCTGTTGGCCTCTGCAGTTGTTGTTGGCGGCTGTTGTGCCTTTTCGTTTAAATTTATTCATCAATCTGTTCACAGAAGTTTCAGCTCCACATGTTCCGATGTCAAAATTATTCCTCTATAACCTATTTCACCTGCAACAAAAGCAATCTATCATTAATGAATGTCCCATTTGGCACGCAACTTCTGAGAGACACAGTGTAAGATATTTGTGGAATATTAAATTTATTTTCTACCAGTAAGATCTTTATGGGATAAGAATACAGTTTTAAGTTATAGAAAAAATATAGTTAAGGCATTGTGTTTCAGATATAAAATAATGAAAAATCATTAAGTTCATCAAAATATATCTGATGGAAACTGTAGTGCCATTATTTCTGCAGTGTGTGTATGGAATAGGTCAGCTCTTGGGTGTTATGACCAGCTTCTGTGACAATAAAGTTCTAGAATAAATGCTACAGTTTAATAGTTGAAAGTTTGACTACAGTAAAATTGCTGTACCCCACCTATCACTTCATCCTGGAAATGCCTATATATGCATTGAAATCTTCATGGTGAACACATGGAGAATGAAATAAAGCTTCATTCTCCAAAGCAGCTGTGTGCATCAGTCTGTTATGAAAAATGTGCTTGGGCTTATAATTTATTTAATCCTAGTTTATATTTTTTATTTCCATGGTTGTGCAACAAAGAAATCTCTTGGGATGCTATCCACAATGCTTTTTAAAACCCTTTGTCCATAGCAGATCATGAGAATATACAGAATTATTCATACATTGTTCGCTATCACTATCAGTTGTTTCCTAAGGTATTGTGCATTTGTTTCACTATAAGTTAATTTTTTACCTTATCGTCATCATTTACTTATGTAGCATTAGTTTAGTTACATCATTTTTGGGTTTATAATTTACAATAATTGATTTTGAAAATTGTAATTAAAAGTTTAATTTTGATTTTAATGGTGGCTTTTAGTAGATTACAATACTGCAGTGAACAACGCACCACCTAGTGTTACTAACCTCAGTGATGTGTAAACTTACTTTATTAAAAGTAGTTTTGTATACTTCAATATTTCGTTATTGTTACTAGCTTCACTGAGTTCCAAAACTCACTCATTATAATCTACCTGATGAGATCTGAGTTTGCATTTATTTTGGTGATTGAGAATTTGCTTTTCTGTTTTGTTTTGTCTTGTCTTGGGTTCAAAACATCCCATATTCACCCATGATGTTTAGGCACTGAGGAAAATCTTTAGGATCATCCTATCAAAGCTGCAACATTCAGCAACTTATGTATTTCTGTTTATGCACTATTTGAGTTGGGGATTTTAAATAACATTTGCACATTGTTGTCAGTCCAGAGAAACCCATCAGTGGATTGTTCTGCATAGCTCCAGAAAGCAGATGGAGCACTTTGTTTTATAATTTAAAAACTTATTTTGTACAGTTGATTAATTTAGTTAGACTAGGTGTGAATTGATTTTGTGATGGAATTAACTTTTTCATTTGAATTATGTTATATATTGTGGAACTCATGAAAAATGTTAGTGCATTAGATCAAAACAAAATACTTGATGGTGGTAGCCCATTATTATTAAGCCATAGTATTGAAATAAATAACTGTAGTGCAGCAACTTAGAAAAAATCCTTGGGAGAGGTTAACTCACTTGGTCATGTATTCCCTCCATGCTTTCTAACTTCCATAGTTGGGTAGGGATGGCTGTTCTACTCTGCTTCTGAATTGCTGCTGAAGCACCACAGCTCGTCCTCATAATTTTAGCTAGTCCTTGTTTTACTTTATTTTCATCAAATCGTTTACCACATCCTCACATCACTATTGTAATAGCCCAACAATAGGTACATGACTTAGTTGCAACAAGAGAATTACAACAAAAATTCTTAAGATTGTTTGAGACAGGCCAAGCAAAGAGCAAGATGGAGATGGTGTGAAAGCAAGTGTTGCATATAACTAGCAATAAGATTTAATATATTACAGTATTATTTTACAAATGTTACTTTATACTTTACAGGGTATTTAATAGTCTTCACTCTCCATTCTACTTCTTTAAAGAAAATAGTTCCTCGCTAATTGATTTTCATAATGTAAATTACTTCAATTTAAGTTTTACAGAAAAAAATTAGCAGTTTAATTTTTTTACGGTAAGATCAATTGTGCGTCATCTCGAATCTTCATCTTTAACATACCTCTTTCAGATTTGGAATAATTTTAGTTTGAGTTAATGTAATGTAAACAGGATCCTGTTAATTTTTTCTACACTGTAAAATTGTTCCGTTCACTTCAATGACATGCCATGTTTTTTCTTTTACCAGCCCATTTCCTCTTCAAGATAATTCATATAATTCAACAGCTATACTGCTTTCATCGTAAGAAACACACTTTTTGTATTGCTCTGCCCACGTGCACAAGCGTGACAGATGACAGTGACACTTTTGCCCATGTGTTATGCCATATTACATTCAAACAAGTTGTGTGCCCAAGAGTAGCTTACCAATAGGTTTTATTTTGTAGGTTTTGCTTGCAGAATTACTCCAGGAACAGTGTGGTTCTTAGGATGGCAGGAGTATAAGGGAAAATTACAAATAGAGTAGAGGTGATTTATCCTTCTTGAATACTCACACAATCCGTAAACCAAGGAATTTTACTAAGTTGTTGAACTATAGTTATTTGTATTGTGTATTCTATTGTTGCATAATTTTCTACCTATTCTCTTACTTATATGCAAGTTAAATAATATATATCTGTTTGTAATGATCCAACCCTGCTTTTAACATAGAATGTTCCTCCATTGGTATAACTATTTCCGTCACTAATGTGTGTTTAACATCTCATTACCTACTGAGATTAAATTAGGCTAGCTATTTTCTAGGTCAACAAAAGACCACGGAAGTGTCACATTTTTGTATATTAAATGCACTGCGAAAACATCACTGTATGTGATAACTGAGATCATATGAGATTGCTATTTTATAGATTGTGGTGACAGTGACCAATTTGGCTAAGAGTAATTGCCTTGAATTGAAACAGCCATGTCTCTTTGTTATAAATTGCAGAGTAATTGAATATTGTGTATGTACATATCGGAAATATTTGTATGAAAATTTTGTTAACTGTGCAGCAATTTGAGAATCTTGTATAGAGTTTATGTAAGCTTATTGTTTGAATGTAAAGGAATGGTTATTTATACTTGCGAGTATTTTTAATGAAAATGTTCCTTTCTAGTGAGTGTTTGTACCTTTACGCTAGTCTACCCATCCTATCTCCATTCTCTTATATCATGTCTTCTGACACTAGGTTATCAGATCTCTGGAAAATGCAGTATAGTGTCCAGTTTTATGAAAATCTTCAGTCAGCAAAAAACAATTGCCTGTGTAGTACTTTTGAAATTATTAATTACAGCTGGAAGTTAAGAGTTAAGGTAACATACTGTGGAAGGGTTTTGAGGATGGAAACTTACAAACAATAACCATAGTTCCAGTTACTTAATCTGTTTATCCTTTTCGTAAGTAGGATTTACATCCTTCCAGCACAATCAGAGCTAGAGTCAGAGGCTTGTGTTCACCTGTAGCGTGGTAGGAGAATGAGGAATAATTGCTAAAGAGTGCAGGCGAAATGGATGTAAGGAAGGTGATAATGAAGTGACTACTCGAATGAGTAGCAATATACACAGTTAATGGGTGGGGTTCTGGTATTTATCATAGCTAATACTTTCAGAGGGGGTGGACATTTATTGTAACACATTTATTAAAGAGTTGCAATGTCATGAAATGATAAGCTAAAACGTCACGAGGCTGACAGTCTGTAATAACATTGCATGAATCTGCCTCAATACAAGTTATGACATTTGAGCAGTATCATAAAATAAAACACCAGAATTAGGTTATTGGGCTAAGTAAGATCCCTTGTACCTTGCTCCTTGACTTATGTAAACTTTCTGATGTGAGGCTTTTGCTCCATGGATCCTTTGTTCCCCTATGCATTCCAAAAATTCAAATTGCCGGCTTGTAATCCTTGCCCTCCCTCTTATTTGTGTACTTTGCATTCCTCTTGGAATCATTCGTAAATAAACCAGGTAAACCCTGCTAATTCTTTTATCTGAGCTGCATTATAGCATTGTTATTACTCAGAAGTCCTAACCAGTAGTTTGGAGTGGCCACTTACCTTTCAACTGCCTTTTAAGCTAATCAAAATCAAATCAAATTTATTCACCATAAGATTTCCAACTACAGAAATATCGGCTTCGTCAATACAATTTTATATTACAGATTAACAGTAAACACATGAACGTATAAACAAATAAGGTGATGGTATTTACAATTGCAGAAGTTTCAGAAATTAAACCATTCATAGTTAATTGGAGTTTTGCATATTTAATAAATCTGGTATTTCTAATTACTCTTAACAGAAAATTGTTTTTGAAACTGGTAGGAAATATACTGAACTTGTAAGAGTTATTTACCATAGGGGAAACTTAAGAACTTGAGATAGAGACAAACACCAACTATAGTATCTCATTTTAAATAATCCAAACCTGTCTGATAATTCTTAGGAAACAGTCCAAAATCTGAGATCATTAGATTGAATCTGAAATTAACAAACTTTAATTTACTTCTTGCCTATAAATTAGCATTTTTATCTATTAATGATTAATTTAAGTGATGCATTTGCTGACCAAAATAGTTGGCAACTCAATTTTGGTTAACATGGTCTGCTAAATTTCCCTAAAAGTATGACAAATCTTCAATTTTGGCTGAAAAAGTTGGCAAGCCAGTTTTGGGTAGCAGATCCTCTGCTGAATTTCCCTGAAAATCGCTGTTAGCTGTCATATCTTCTACTTAGACTGGCATGACATGAGCAGAATAATCACACCATATTATTAGTTATAATTCATCACGTTTTAATTAACATTTTAAAATTAATGGACAAAATTGGCACTATATTATGTGCTGATGCATTGGCTGAAGTTAACTTCAACTAAAGTAATTTATGGAGATTTGGACACCTTAAGGTAAAACAATTAATTTGAAGCTGGTGTTGGTTAATGTTATTCTAATTTCTTCACAAAGTTTCATAGAAATTTCCTTCATACATTTCATATATACAGGATCGATTTGGTAATTTTAAATACCTAACTGTATTCATACAAATTATGAAAATAATGTTGATTAATTTATTGCCAAAGAAAAAAGTCTAGGAATGGTAAACCAGATAAATGTGCATGCCAAGTTTTTGAACACACTATTTGTTTTTTAATTGATGGACACACTATACTGGTAAGTTTCTCAGCGTCCTTTAATATGCTGTAAATCTATGATGTGGGACTATCAGCTCTATCTCTCTTCATAAAGAAATCGTGCTAAGGATTTTTATGCCCGAAAAAATTCATCACCTTCTACCGGGTGTGAGCCTGTGACCTCAGGAACCATAGGCTAGCATGTTATCCCTAGGCCATGGAGGATGACCATCCTATCAATCCATCGATGTCTAAACTTGCAATTCAAAATGTCTGGAATAAGGGTACAGTGAGGAGTAGCTCTGCTTTATTGAAACCAGTTTCGATCATCTGTTCAATATCAGGTAATTTAGAAAGTCTAATAAAGTATAGCCCACCTCGGCAGCGTGGTGGTAGCATGTCTGCCTCACATTCAAGAGGTCCCGAGTTCGAATCTCGGTCAGGGTGAGTTACCTGGATAAGGTTTTTCCGGGGTTTTCCCTTATCCTGAAAGACGAATGTCGGGTAACCCTAAGCTCTATGGACCCTGGGCTCATTTGAGCATCATTTCACCTATTCCATTCATTGTCCGATATGACTTAATGTTGGAGGACGTAAGAAAAAAAGTATAAAATGTAGTATTTTATATAAGCATACTGGCCCATGTTGGCTTCAAAGAAATGTGGGTCCAACACATCATGTAGACCTCTCATTACACCATTACTCTGGGAGCCATGGGTCATTAACCTCACACTCAAACTGGAGTAACGTATAATTTGAGAATGGTTATGATCATCCAAGAAAAATAGTACTCATCATTGAATATAATGAGTTTTGTGTGCCCATGTGATTGATCAAATTATAAAACTGACACCTATATTGAGAATCATTATGCACTGTGTGAATATATTGCAGCATATATGAACAGAAATGTCATGTTTTTAAAATTTACCAAACAAGATTCCTTGCTCAGTCCATTCTAGCCAGACAAATAGCAAAACCTGATGTTTCCGGGCTATCCTGTTAATAGCATTACAAAGTAACAGTCTTATCCCAACTCTTTGCTGTGCATCCAGCACAGAAGAAATGATCTTTAGTTATTCAAAAGTTTACTTATAGCTTGAAATTATGGTTTTGAAATATCCGAATGCTGCCTGTAAAATTCATGTGCAACCTGCCTCATAGTATTGAGTCCACAAAAAGTACAAGTTGAACTCTTGTTCCGGAGTGAGCATGATTGATTTGAATGTTTTAGCTTATTCTGTAACTAGAAACACATTTATTGTTTATAGATTATGAGAAAACTTCCGACTGTGTTCAGTGGAACGCTGTATGGGACATCATGATAAGGAAAGGAGCACCATCACATTTAATGTAAGTAATAATGAGGATATGTACAAAAGAATTACCATAAAGGTAGACATAATTAATCAAATTAGTCTTCACATACCATAAAAATCAAAATAAGGATGTTCATTATCTTGACTATATTTAACCAATGGTTAGGTAGTTTTGAGAACATTTTAAAACGAATGTACAAGAATGGTGCTCTATTTTGTATTATAATCATGTACTAATAGTTACAGAATCACAAGATAATTTACACATTAAAGTATAAATATTAAATTATAGACAAATTACAATATGAATGTATAAAGTATGCAACATAAATGTTAGCTCAATAAACTGCAGTAATAATGAGTTAATTTCTCTTATCTTTGATATAATATTTAATATCAAAGATAAGTGAAGTGTGTTTCATTATTATAGTTATTGAATTATATTTAATCACTTTAATAGCTTCAATTATTCACTCTAATTTTTAAAGTTTGTGTTTGAAGGTAAACACATTAAGAGCAAGATTTTAATAAATGACAGGTTAGTTGAGCATGCTCCAATATTTAGTTATATGGGATATGATGTAACTTCTGTTTTAGAAGAAAGAGATACTCCATAAATTTACTATATTGTAGCACAATATGGAGAGAACTAAGTCAAGGAAGGAAATATAGTTATCTTATAAAACAAAGTTAATTCCTGTGCTTTTATATTCAAGTTAAACTGTGCCCTAGACATAAGGCAGAATAAAACAATGGGCAGATTGCTCAACTGGGGTCATTTTTCAGTTGTGGTTGAAATGTTTACTTAGCATTTTTACCTCTGCTCTGTAGATTCTGGAAGCGTGAATAGAGAATGAATATGTGAAAATAATAAACTCTCCAAACAATCACAGCAGTTAAAGGAGATGTCAAAAGTGAATCTCCCACTAGTTTTGTTGGTAGCAATTTCTGCTACGATGTATTGCTGTACACTCTTCGTTGCATTGCAAGTACAGCCCAAACATAAGAGTTGATTAAAAGCATTTAAACTTATAGTAAGAATTAATGGCAGCATCATGAACGTTTAGACCGCTCATCTCTTACCAAGACGGTTTGGATTGAATCCCAGGGGCTATATGTGGAATTGTAAGGGACAAAGCGGCATATGGATGGTTTTCTCCAAGTTTTCTGGTATCCTCTAAAATTCATTCCACCAAATGCTTCATCTTTCGTTTCTTCCATTTCACTGATTTCCTGTCTCCTTGCACATCTTTATACCAGGCTTCAGAATGAACACTCATCTTGGCTACTCTATCTGATCCAGAGTTTGTTTGGTTCTCAAATGGAATCTCACTCTAGGCACTGACTTGTAATTCATGGGTGTGCAAGTTCATGGGGTGAGGATGATAAACAGGAAAAGAAGAAATATTAATCAAAACAACAAAATTGAAGGCAACATGTTCAAAGGATGAATGGGGAAAAATTACCAAAAATATTAACTGAATACAAACTATTAGAGAAACCTATACAAAGATCAGGACGTAAAAGGAGAGTTGAGTTTGATTAATGGAAATTAAACGGATTGCACAAAAGGTCCATACCTTAAAATGATAATGATATAATCTTGTAAGCAATACTTAAATGGCTAGAATGGTAGAATGGATTTTTCAGCGTAGAAATCCTTAATGGCTTCCTTCGGATAGTAAAGTCTGTGGTCCCTTGTAGATTGACAGCACGTAAAAGGACTGAGGACTGATAAGAGTCCTCTGAGCAGAATTAAGCGGTTTTTCATGCCCATTATAAAATGGGACGCTGAAAACCTAATCTCTTTCATATAACCTTGCCTCGCTGACCTGTATCACTCCGCATGCAACTACCTTCCCCCTCATCCTAATTGGCTAATGCTTTCACACCATAGGCGGTACCTTCCCGTCACATTTAAAACTGCAGTAAACGTCATAATAATTGCCAGGAAGATAGATAAAATCATACCAATAAGAATAGGAAGACATGCAAAAATGAAGTTTATAATGGAACTGAGCAAGTTGAAACTGAGTGAATGAGCAGTGAAACTGAAACAAGTTTATAATGAAAGGCCTTTACCACTGGGATTTTTAAAACCAGCACACATACCTTGCAAAAATGCTTGTCTTTCAGTCTTAAAAGTCGTGTCACGCCATACTTGTCGTTTGTCCTTCATTCACCCAAATCTCTTGAAGATAGTATATTTTGCGATGTGTATCCTGGTACAATCTGATTGTCCTTAACGTCTTCGCCACACAGCAATATCGCCTCTGGAGTGGTAAGTTTTCCGTTGTCTCAATTTCATGTCGCGATGTTCCTACGCATCTAACACCAGTAAGTTCAGAGCACAGCTGTTCGACTTCTCTCACTGTGAGTACATTAAACACATGCACCACAATTCTTTTTCCCCGCTTTGTAAAGGTTTTCCCTTAATGGCGGTAGACTCTGCCATTATACGTATAATAAGTACACGCGCAATAAACGATCAATAAAATAATTTAGCTCTCGCTTTCGGCACAACACACCTTCGAATGGCGATATATGACTAATCCAGTTCAAAACAAGGTCAGTGCTAAAAGTTATATCAACAAATATGTCAAATCACGTGCTATCGTGCCATATGCTTGAGAGCAAAGGAACCTCCTATTTACTTCGTTTACGATTTAACATGCATTTCAGATAACTCAACTCTGTTGCGTAATATATTTAATTAAAACTTATGAAAATATAAATTTGCAGTTCTCTTCCAACATATAAAGATATATCAGCATATTAGATAACGAACTAATTTTTACCGCACAACAGTCTATACTGCAATAGCAGCCAATGAGAGGTGATAAGGTCACGTGACCGTTAAGAGATATGGGCAAGCTTATGTGAAACAAGGATTAGTAACCTTAATTTCATAAAAAGTCCCGCCTGCCTCTGTCTATACCACATTGCCATCTAAGAGGGTGCGGTTAATTTTGTTATGATTTTAGCATTTTTTCGCCAGTGAAAATCTTTGTATTTGCAATCTTCATTTTGGTCCATGCGATATAGTACAAATCTTAGCAGGATACCTGCTGAACTTAGCAAAATGTATTTGCCTAATACAAGTCAGTTATAAATGAAGGTTATGTAATTTGTCGCCTACAAAATACCTTGGTTCTTTTATGATTTAACAGGAGGAATATTTTGTTTGTTCAGAGCTTTATAAGACCTAGCATTTCGGGGAACCTTTTACAGATGATGAGTTGTTTTTACAGCATCGTCAACAGCTAGGCGGTTTAAAATATAAGAGAAATGAAAGCGACCCGCTTATCTAGAACTTCTCCATTGCGCAAACGGAATTTCTACGGCGCCGTCTTTGCGAATGGTTTATTAGTCGTGATTCTGAAGCAGAATAATAATATGAAGTATACGTCACACCACATCCAGGCGCATTATTCACTCATTTTGACGGAAGCGAAATCTCACGGTAATAAAAGCAAAAGCTCGAGGTAATTGCGGAGGAACTGTTTTCACAGGCAATATCTTCAGTGGAGGTTTTATCTCTAGTAATAAAGTGAGAGCTAAAGATTTCATCTTGAGAGTCCATTTATTTTCCGTATTTACCGAATAACTGCAAAATTAAAGGATGTGGAAAGGAGAAAAGCTATAATAAAATTTCTTAATGTGCTACATTCACGTGGCATTCTCTATCCAGAGGTCTCGAGTTCGAATATCGGTCAGGGTGAGTTAAGGATAACTCACTGGATATTAAGGATCTGGATAAGGTTCTTCCGGGATTTTCTCATATCCTGAAAAGCGAATGTCTGCTGACTCTAAGCTCTATGGATCCTTGGCTCATTTGAGTATCATTTCACCCATTTCATTCATCGTCCGATATGATGTAAATTAAAAAAGACATTCTCTAACCATTCCTATACAAGTTTATTCATCTGCCTGTTTAATGTGTAGCAAGGTGACTCCTTGGTCGTCAACCTCGTCAGTGAGATTTTGAGGAGATTGATGTCCGCGGATGCTCTTGGAGTTATCCTAAAGCTCACGAATATAGGATCTGTAGCAAGGATCTCTTGCTTCAGGGCGTTTTGGGTGGATCAGTTTGTGTACTTGGAAAGAGCACAGTTTTATTCTCTTAATGACGATCGGCTATATTTCAATCACTATTAAAATACAGATTTATTAGACGAACTCGGAATGGTTGGCTTCGCGTTGGCGTGGTTGTTTCTCGCGTATCCTCACACGAATTTTTAGCTAGGCACTCATATACCAACTTTTTGATGGACGCGGTTTCTTCCCGTGGACTATTACGCAACTCTCCAGCTTGGCCCACAGCGGCCAACTGCTTTAATGCACGCGATTTCTGTCCGTGTGCTATCACACAACTCTCTAGTTCGACCCACAGCGGCCAACTGACTTTGGATAGACATTTCTCCCTTGGATAGGTCATACGACTCTTCGCTTTTCCCTTCGGCTCATTTTTTAATTAGTTTGTTGACATATGGCGCCTCCTTTACGAGAACAAGTTCTCCTTTATCATTCTAGACCTCCCAAGATGTCCCTTGTCAAGGCTTGAAAATAAACACCGGGTGCGACCCTTAATATTTATGGTTGCGTCTGCCCTACCTAGGGGAGGAAAAGGACCTCCTCAGAGTCCGTCACAAACTTGACAATATACACACAATTTTTTTTTTTTTTTTTTTAGTTTTACAATACATATATTCCTTTCATTTAATCTTTCATACATTCCTTTAACAGTTAATTAATCAACTCGAGGAAGAGAGTACCGTTTCAAATGTTAATATAGATAAACGTTTTCAGAAATGTTTTATTAAATACTTCGCTATAGGGATAAGGCATAAGGAAAGCCCAGATAAATTCTTTCAAAGCTGGTCGGTTTGTGATGCATTTATTTACTTTTTTTTGCATAACCACGAGAAACGAAGTAAAAAAGAAACGAGCAGCGACTTATCACATGTAAAAGCGAAGCACTTCAGAATTTTAACCAATAACATTTGTGAAAGAGTTAACGACACAAAAATGCAGTTATTTGACGTAAATTATGGTATGTTCTAGCGATACCTACACTTTTTGTGCAGTATTTTTTTGCTTACCTCGTACATTTACAAATTATACAAAAATAATTCAGAATCAAGAAGGCTCCAGAAGCTATTCGGGTCATATATTTTATTTGCCACACGCATATCTTAAATTGTATTTCAATTAAAGTCGTTAGAGCCATTTTTGGGAGAAAAAATTATAAAAAAAAGTTCCATTTAAAGGGTATCTTGAGAATTTTCTTCAATATCTTCGTGTTGCCTCATTAGAAGATATGAACTTTATTATATTTGGTGTTTATCCAGTTTTGCGTTTCTGACTTATCTGTTCATATACATACAAAACGACCTCTAAAAATTATTAAATATATTCTCAAGACTTTTCTAACCACTACCATTTAGTTTTGTAACTGTTACAAAAGAGGCGCGGCTCTGGGCGAATTAATTAGGTGACTCGGAAAATTACTTAACCCAAATTCGCAAAATCAGCATCGCAAAAACGGATCTTATACTGGAATAATGGTTTTTATTTTCGATGGGGCTTCCCTCTGTATATGGATCCAAAAGTTCTTTAAAATTACATTTATTTAAGGCAAAGCTACACTGAAAATTCCAACTTCTATAATAATAAACCTGCCATTAAGAAATTTAGCCACATAACTAGAGTATGATTTTAAACTTGCATGTAAATTTTTATGTTGCTACACCAAATAGTTAATTATCTTTTGAGAAAATATTGTAAAAATTAAAAATGTTCTACGCGTCAAAAAATGTGAGCTTTTAAGTTGAGTTTTTGTTTTCGGCTAGTACAGAGTAATTTTAAAAGATCCACATTCTTAGTTTTTAGAATATTCTTTCAGCATTTGTTCTAAAATATTTTCCATGTGTTAGCTCTCAAAATTTTGAAAACATTAACATTTTTTTATTCCTTAACACTATATAATTTCCAAAGCATGAGAATTAACAAAAAAGGGTAATGTGAAGTTTCTTATTTACCTATTGTGGACCTATCCTTTATGTTTCACCAAGTTAAATGAAAAACTTTAACACGTGAGGCGTTTTGTATACTGAAAAGTGTTAGAAAAAAGTTTCTCAGCAAATCAACTTTAAAGTAATGTTTGTTACTTTTAACAACTGTTAACGGTCTCTTTAAATTGTCACGTGATGGCCTAAAATGGTGCAAATGGTAAAAATAGCACGTCATCTATTACTAAAAACCCTAAGCTACCCAAAATACCAAAAAAAAAAAAAAAAAAAAAAAAATAAATAAATAAAATAAAATTCCATGATTTTCAACATTTTCGGCGAATTTTCAGTGTAGTCTTGCCTTAAAAGAGTCCTCGCTTTCATTATGTCCACGAAATGTCATTTCTTGTCTACTTCCCTAATGGGATACTGCATGAAAGGCGTTTTAAGCTTAACGTTCTCCTTGTATTTTACAATATATAGACGCGAGCTTTCCCTAAGAGCGTCTGCAAGTTTGTTAGGCTTTTTTTTTCCCCAGTTCCTTAAATCCGACACAGTTATGTTCTTCATACCAACGAGTCTTAAATGTCTTGGTGTATTTTGAAGATGCTCCGCTGCAAAGTTTTTCTAAGCATAGCACTGGTGTTGGCCTACTGAGATTTACCACGTCGCGTTTGTCATTTTTCCATAAAGAAAAGGGCGTTTGGAGACACACCAAGTCGTGTGTTGGATTCATTGTAAATCCCTTGTATAAAAAATTAAACACTTCACATATCACAGAATAATCACTGATCACATAAAAAATTACGTTTTTTTACACAGGATGCAAACTGATATAAACAGTAGCATATGACACGCGGGGCTCGCTTCAAGCGGGTTACCACTTCTACCAACAAATTTCTTTTCAAATAAACGAAAAAGTAGAAAGAATCTCCTGTATAGTGTTGGCAACACGAGTTAGTGCGGAATATACGGCTTCTATGAATCGAATCCATAGCCATGGTAACCAGCAATGCATTCTGCCCCACCATCCGTTCCTCTCCCACCGCATGTGTTACGGTCACCTTGGCCTTTTAACAACGAACCACTACGCAGGAAGTAAGATAGCTGCATTATCGGCATGCGTGCGCCAAGAGAGCGGTTCCATTACAAAATATAACTTTGGGAACTTTTATGAAGGAATATTAAATGCTAGAACATAAAACATGACCATATAATTTTAATTAATTGATGGAAATTAATAATTTCTCCACACTAGCCGTATATAGGCTAAGGTCTTTGATGGATAGAGTCAACATGAAAAATTCAATGCCATGGCCGGGATTTGAACCACGGATCTCCTGGTTTCCGTCCAGTCGCTAGAACCCATTGAGCTACCATGACCAACGTGCCGTCCTGACATTAAATTCTCCATTTGACACGTATATTTCCCCGGTAAACCATTAGGGGCTCTAGCATACGAGATACACCGTTTGTGGCGACTTACTATCGTAAGTACTTGACTCCAGGCTTCATCATTTAACTCTTATTATTTTAGTTAATTGATGGAAATTAATCATTTCTCCACACTAGCCGTATATAGGCTAAGGTCTTTGATGGATAGAGTCAACATGAAAAATTCAATGCCATGGCCGGGATTTGAACCATGGCGATTCAAACGCATCAAGGAAGAACCGCCCCTGTTACAAACTATTCCTATGAAATCTTAGGTATCTTTCTATTTATGTTAAACGAAGTAAACAGATGCAGAACATTTCATGAAACATTACATTGTAGGTAAAAAGGTGGCTGCAAAAAGCAGGACTGATAGATGTTAAAAAGCACGTTGTTATATGCCGGTCTTGTAATTCCATGTCCTCCACAAAATTCCGGGAAACTGGACTACATGGCTCTTTAAACAATGACAAGTTTTGAAGAATTATATTCAACAATAACGAATTTCTAGTAAATGTCTCTTGTTCTCCTCTGAAAAATCCAAATAACGTGTTTGTTTTAACGAGATATGCGCTGTTTCTAGAGAACGCTTTTATCTTAAGGGACAATGTCATCAGTTATACAAAATACTTTCCCAATGAATGAATATTTGTTATCTAGGTATCTTAAATATATGGGGTTTTAATAAAAATTGTTAGAACCATTTTTGAGAACATCAGTAATTTTGAAAGTTTTCTTTTTTGGTTTAATTTTTCTTGAAAAATCTATTTTGCAAATTTTGCGAATACTGATTTTAAATACAAAGATTGAAATTGTCACCTGCCTGGCTACCTGAGTCTTGGTGCAGCTAATGGATGGGCTGCTTCAGAAAAATAGTCCGTGCAGAACAATAGATCGCTGCTTCATCGCTCCAGATGTTCGTTAAGTCGTATCAAGTAGGTTTTTCTTCAAGAACGTTCCTTTCTTACTGTAGCATTACTCATTACAGAAATGTTATATATTATTGTTCTGAAGTGGTTTACTTTTTCATGTATTAAGGCAGAGTTGACAGGCGAGAAAATGAAATCTAAGCCATTGCATAGCATCCGGCTTTGAAAAGATTTGACTATCATAATTTCCTTGTTTGAAATTAGCTATGTGAAGAGGAAGTTTTATTACTGACATAGGATTGTATGAGGATCATACTGGAATTCGTGAGCATTCCATTGTTAGAATTCAAATTTCCAACAAAGTGATTGCAGGATCTACAGACGTTACACGTTGTTATATTTACGACGTCATTAGCCTCTGTCAAGTGACCGTAGGCAATACTTCTAAATTCGTTTCAATAGCGTGGCATCATTGAGTTCCTTATTAAAGAGAAAAAGTGTACTGCTGAAATTCTCTTCAGGTTTTAACCGCCTAATGAGAGGTGGAGAGCTGGCATGGGTTGCCAGTTTATTTGGAGACGGGAGAAGTACGAGGGGGTATCGAAAAGTTTTAATTATCACCCTTTAAAAATATGATAGAGAGTTTGTGTTGATATGTGACTGTTAGTTCTTCTCTACGTAGTCATCATCCAGATTTACACATTTTTCCCATCGTTTCTTGACCTTCCATATACCTTGATTGTAGAAATCTGCAGAATTTGCTTTAAACCATTCTTCCACTTCATTAATGACGTCATTTGTGTTCTCACATTGACGACCACACAACGGATTCTTGATTTCCGGGAACAAGAAAAAGTTACTTGGTGCGAGATCGGGCGAATAAGGCGGATGCTCTAAGGTCTAAAAGCCACATTCCCTTATTTTGTCAACTCCAACTTGAGATGAATCAGCTGGTGCATTGTCAGCCAGAAGACGAACACCTTTGGAGAGCATATCGCGTCGTTTCCTAATCAGAGATGCTCATAACTTGTCCAGAAGATTGCAGTAGTATCTGCCAGTGATAGTTTGACCCTTGGCAAGATAATCTCTAAGGATGACTCCACGACTGTCCCAGAAAACTGAAAGCATGACCTTCTCAGTTGACTTTTGCACCTTTGCCTCTTTAGGAGGGGGAATCAGCATGTTTCCATTCCATGCTCATGGTTTTTGTCTCTGGATCATACTGATAGATCCAGGATTCATCCATGGTTACCAGACGATAAAAAATCATCTTCATCTTGTTCCAACAGCATCAACATCTGTCTTAAAAGGTTACGCCGTGTTTGCTTTAGGAAAGGGGCTAGCAAATGTCGAACCCACCGTGCAGACACCTTAGACATGTGCAGTTCGTCATGAATAATTTTCCACACTCTACCATAACAGATGTGTCTCGTTCATGATCATTTGGATGGTTTCTCTTCTATCTTCCAGTATTAAACACTCCACTTTCCTCACTGCAACAGCATCGCCTGTCATTGATGATCTACCAGCTCTTGACTCATCTGCCAGGGACATGTGACCAGTTTGAAAATTCCTTTTCCACCTCACAATAGTGTCATACGATGGGTAATCATTTCCATAAACAGCCGTCATCTCATCATGGATTTTCGGGGAGTTTTGCCCTTCAAAGGCAGGAATTTGATCACACTGCCAGCCTCAATTTTCTCCATCTTACACCTTAGTCACTTCTGGCACTCACTGTAAAAAAACAACACGACTCAAATCACTGAAACTACCAAACTTATGTCCCGAGAGATCAATGATGACACTGAAAATGTTCATCACTCTAGCATTAAAACTACCCGGTGATAGTTACCACTTTACGACACCCCCTCGTATTTCAAAGTTGGGAACACCAGGATCTAAAAGGGGTCTTATGTGGCCGTCGCCAAACTGCCTCCACGGAACGTGACTAAGAAGAATTTGGTGAGTTCAGGCGTGTCGCTGTGGATGAAATCACTGTACAACTTGCAATAGGACGTATAGCAGTGCAAGAAATAATTGAAAGCTTAAGATATCGAAACACTTGTACCCGAAAACCACAAACTTCAGAGATAAACCATCACCCAAAGTCTTGTTCAGAGACTTCAAACTGAAGTGATGGTTTTTCGAACGAGTGTTATAACAGCCAATAGAAACTGGTTACGTCATTTTGAGCCTGAAACAAAAGCCAGAGTATGAAATAGCATCACTTGAAATGAAGCCCTATCGTAAAGGCATGTTCAAACCTGCAGAACGATAGAGAAAACTTGTGTAAAAGGATGGAGATTATATTGAGAAAAGTCTTAGTAAGATAATATTTACATGGTTTGTGTAAAAAGTAAATATTAACATTTTGAAAATGTGATGCTCTTGACTTGAAGTATGAGCACCGAGTGGGATGGCTCAGGCTGTTTCGTCTGTGGCCCGCATTCGGGAGGTCCGAGTTCGACTCACTTGGCCGACCTCTTGACCCATGGGGTAGCCCAAATGACCTTGCTGTCGACGGGCCCTAAAACACCACACACTCACTCACACACACTCCCCATGGGGTTTTTGGTTTTTTCTTCCGGGTCGGCAGTTGAACGCTGGGTAGGTTAATTGCATCCCCCGAATTTCTTCACCTTCCATTTCATCTCCATTATCGTTTCACATCATCTCTCAGATCAAAAATAGTGTTGGATAACATAATAATTGAGCAGAAATCACACTTTAAGTATTTAGGATGTAATGTCTCGTACCAAGGGGAAGCAGATATAATAGAGAAAATAAATAAATTTAACTATATAACAGGCACAATAAAAAGAACATTAAAAAATAAGGCAAGAAAGGACTCTGTAATAAAACTATACAAAACAATGGCAATACCAACTCTGATCTATGGATCAGAAACATGGACACTAACAAAAAGAAATAGTATGAGAATACAGTCATCAGAAATGAAATTCATAAGAGCAATAGCTGGATATACCAAAATTGATAAAAACATAGTCAGGATACTAGCACAGAATTAAAAGTAGAAGAAATAAACCATACTATTGAAAGAAATAGAAATCAATGGAAAGAACATGTTCAGAAGATGAATAATAACAGAATGCCAAAAATAGCCTTAAACTATAAACCTATAGGAAGAAGAAACCAGGAAAGACCGAAGAAAAGATGGGTAGACCAATTTGTAGCCGGAACGGGTTAAACAATCCAAAGCCGTGAGGTAGAAGAAGAAGAAGAAGAAGAAGAAGAAGAAGAATCATCTCTCATCTGGTGGTCTTTCAAGACAGAAGTGGTGGCGTGGAGTCTTGGCGCTGCATGGCAGGATGATATGCTCCTGGTAAGCACTTCCTCCGACGGTAAGACGGTTTCCGGTCTCCGGGCCGACCTGATGGGCCATTTCCGGACGATGACGAGTGGGATGCCGTTTGTGCTGGCCTGCCGGTGGGTTTCCAATTGTTAAATAATACTGTCCCTACCTTCTGCACTCTCATAACTCCTTGGGTGGCCTCATACTTCCTCCCGGGGGTGTCCCACTTGGGGCATAAGTACAACAGATCAGTCTGGTAAATTCTATCCTATCTTATCGGCAAAGCAACGAGTAGTACTCAAAATATCAAGATCAGAATGCATAAGTAGAAGTTTATTTGAAAATAGTTGACTGCAAATAATTGATTAGTGGACTGTGTGAAATAGGTTATAAGCAAATATATATTGAAATTATTTCGGGAAACATTTCGTGATCGGCAGGATGTACAGAATATCGGATAAACACCAAAAACAGAGAAAACAATAGATTATAGTGGGTAAAGAAGTGGTTTTATCATACTAATGAATTAGATTGTTTTTATTTTGTGCTATTTTAGTGCAGTATTTATTTAAATGGCTTTTTTCTGTGATATTATTTCGTTTTATTATAATTTTCTCACTATTTATTTGCTTTATATCCCTGACGTTTTGCATTTTTTATTGGCGGATAGGACAAAATCATAAGAAATGCATGTAGTGCACTCTTGAACTCCCTTAGCATTACATGCGTTGACTTATAAGATTGCCAGGAAAATTAAATATTCCCTCCACAAAAACGAGACGGGTCCTGTTGAGAATTTCCGGCGAATGACAATGGAGAAACATGGCACAAATGCATTTCTCTTTAGAGTTGTATCAAATTTTCATTCTGGAAGAGTCCAAATAAAGAGAAAAGCTTCTGGACTCACCGCAGTAAAACGGAAAAGTTTGTTAATCTGCATGCGGAAGGTTTCCTTAGAGTCGCCCTAAAGATACGTTAGTGTTCTGTTCAAGATTCGGAAATGACTTCCAGAGATTCATATCGAAGACAAATAGCAGAAGGTAAAGGAGTTTCTGCTTTGCTTTTGTTCGTTCATGCTCCCTGCTTTTGTCTGTGTTTTTCTCATATTGAACTCCAGAAGTAGTTTCTTTGTATTGATTTCTAGGAAGCAAATAGCTACATCATCCATGTCTACGTCGGTCGTTTGAAGTAGTTCCAAACATCTCAGTTCTGGTGACCTATTTAAACACGATGTCTGGACTAGAGTACATGTGCTACGAGGAACCAAAATTCAATATATGCATTTTAGTGGGAATATGCCTTTGGAGCTCTCTCTCTCTCTCTCTCTCTCTCTCTCTCTCTCTCTCTCTCTCTCTCTCTCTCTCTCTCTCTCTCGGGAGAAAGGAAAAAAACCTTATGGGTTACATTCAAATATTTCCCTATTTACATCCTATGTCCTTTATTATTTCTCTAACTCATGAGCTGGGTAGGCCGGCCAAGGGAATCGAACCCGGATCTCCCGAATGGGGCCACAGACGAAACCGTCTGAGCCAGGTGAAGACAGGCAGTGGCGGTGTGACGTCAGCTCCACCAGCTCTCACCGCCAAATATGCTCCCGAACGAAAGGCAGGTTAGCGTGTGACGTCACTGTGTTGATTACTGCTGTCGAAGGGGAAGGAATAGTTTGATGTGTGCGGGTAGGAAAGACAGGAAACGTATTGGGTGTTAATAATATGTACAACTTACATCTTGGGTGTTGTAATATTAATGCAGACTGCTTTAATTACACAATTGGTCACAGTTTATAAACAATTACACTTTGGCTCTGTGCTATGAGCAAATATATAAAACTTCATTCGTAGTTTATCTGAACGACAGGCATGTTATAAAGTAAATAAAATATCAAGTGATTTTCTCTGCAAATTTGATGAGACCCATTCAGAACAAAATTAGGTGGACATTTTCCGACACTTTCTGTTTCGTTTTTCTTTAACTAGTTTATCAATGTCAGGACGTAATGTCTAGGAAATCTGTAATCGAAGGCTGCATATTAGATTGTGATCCGACTAGGTACTTCGGAGTTTGGACTTAGCTAATGTCATAATAGAAAAAAATTGTTGGCACAGATATGTCGGGCCATACATAATCCGTGCGGCAAGTGAATACAACCTGGGAAATCTGATTTGGGGGACATTCTTGTAAAAATCAGCCAAGTCTTTCTTGTGTGTATATTTGTCCTTCAATAAATCGCCACATTGTAAATTTAACAGTTCCATTAGGTACGTGGCACCTACATTGTTGTCATCGAGTGCGGTACACCTGACTGAATCCTCAGATTCTGTATTCACAGCACCATTTATATAGACAACTTGATACTCCACGGCTCTTGCCTGACGTCACAAGCACTGCAAGCCTCGCTCCCGACTGAAATACCAGCATGCAGTTCCCCCTCACACTACTGTTACAGCAGCATACTACACGTTAATATTGGCTACACTGAGGAAGCACATTGCAAAGAAACGACCAGAGTTTTCTGGGTCTGGGTGTGGCGACTTCATCATAACAATGCACGGCATTGTCATGCAGTTTCTGGCTCGATTCAACATTACCTATCTAGCACATCCACCTTATAGCCCCGTTCTTGCACCCTGTGACATTTTTTTATTCCCATCACTAAAGGCAAAGCTTAGGGGTATTCGATTTGAGAACTCTGAAGCAGTGCTCAAGAAAAGTAAGGCGATTCTCAAGGACCTGACGAATAGTCTGCAGCACGTGTTCAGGGACTATCAGAGATGCTATAAAAGGTGCATTGAAGTAGGTGGGGGCTACTTTGAAAGAGATCATGTAAACTTTGAATTGCAGTAATAAACATGTGTGGAAAAAAATCAGTCTCAGTCTTTCTTGATCAGCCCTCGTATTTTGAAAGTATAGCTGAAGGATGTGCTTTGCAATTTTCCTGTTGAAAAAGGATTATTGTCGTTAGAAAGGAAGAGATATGGGAAAATAGGAGAATCTGGTAAGGCAGCTCTCTTTGAAGCGTACAACAAACTCAGCATTTTCCTTCTTGTAGGTATGTAGAAGCGGCTCATTACTTCTATTTGTAAACTTTCAATAGGGCTTGTATGAAAGGCTCCCAATGCAATCCTGTTGCAGAGGATTGCATGCAGTCGAGGGGCAGTGGGACTAGCTCTGTTATATACAATACAACCTTAATCACAATACATATTTCTTTACAGGTTCAATGGGAATAGGGACATATAGTATCTTAAACAATGCTCAAATATTTTAAGAGCTGGTTACTAAGTAATGGTTTTGACATTCCATTTTCTCTTTAATTGACCCAAGAGAAAATTCTGGTATGTCATATTCACATACTTTTACTACCACATCTTTAACAAACTATTCTTAAAACATTTATTATTATATCTACATCACTTTAACCGCAATAAATATTTGTAAAAATCATTTCATATATATTTTCTTCTACGTGCAATGGCAGTAGTGGAATGAAGCATATTTAAGAAATAGACAAATATTTGTGATGGTTTTGAAACTTCGTTCTTTTTGCTTAACCACATCACCAGGAGGTGAAAGATAAAGAATAATGGCCTCCAATTTGAGAAAACGTAATGTATTTCATAATGCATCTTGCGGAAATGGTTGATCCCACGAACAAGCTATTCGACAATTTTGGTCTGGTGAGATATTTTGTCTTTCTCGTATCGTTATCAATAACCATAGAAAAGCCTTTAAGAATTAAGTAGAATTCAGAGGCTATACCCTCCCAAAAATCAAGTAATGCCACTCATTTGTAACGAAAGTATAATTTGATATTTAAATCAAAATTGTTAGAACTACTGTTTAGAAAAAATATTTACGAAGAAAGGGTAGTTTCGGATGGAGGAGTTTTCTTTATAGTCTTCGTATGTTATCCTTGGAAGAAGTCAAGCTTTGCTGTTTAAATTGCCTTTTCATTTTTGAGTTACACTGTTAACGATCACATATAGGTAATCGTTTTCCTAAGAACAAATTGCTGATTTAGGGGGCCTCAATTTAATTCGTAAATTTCTGGGTGGAATAAAATATAAATAAAAGAAGGAATGCCCAAATGTTATAAGACGATGGTAGTAGCCATCTTGACTTATAGTCCAGAAAATTGGGTCATGAATAGGAAGGAAAGGAGAATGATAACAGTAGAAATGAAGTTTCTTAGATATGTTGCTGGATATTCCCTCACAGACCATCTGAGCAGGGAAACTATCAGACAATACAAAATATTTGACTTAAACGATAAAATTAAGAATTAGAAACAACATTGGCATGGCCATATAATCAGAATAATAGACCTGCAAAACAGACAACTAGAGTTCCAGAGGAACTAGAGATGTTGGAAGACCTCGATGGCGATGGGAGTATGACTTCTGAGCCGGAACAGATCAAATTGGCCAATCTTGATGAAGGTGCTAAAATACTTTCTCTATTTACTGAAGGTGCGTGTTTAAGCAAACAATCGTGTGGCTGTTATACACCAAGTACCTACTTTTCCCTTAACCATAAAACTGTACCATAAGAGTTCGTTTTCACGTTTTGGGGTCTCTACAGCTTTCGTTGTTTCTGTCTTGGCACATTGAGTTTGTTTTCTGGTTGTTTTAAGGCAAAATTGGCAAATATGGACACGTAATGCCTTTCGTAATTCAATCGTTTAAGTGTCAACACGTCGGAAGGAAGTCAACTTTCTCAAGCAGCCCATGAAACGTGTAATCATAATTATTAAAGAAGAAACCGTGAAGTAATTGCGTATGAACGTGAATGCTCACAGCAGGTCAGTCAGTGCAATGTTTCTCCTGTTCTGGACAACATATTTTGTGTACCGAGGTATGTAACTGTATTACATTTTGTATTGTAATTCCTTTTTGAATAGCCAGTTTATCTTTTCCTTTGCTACGGAGAATTAATGCATTCCACCAAAAGCTTTTATGTAAATAGTGAATGGTTTAGGTCCTATGGATGCAAAATCAACACGTTTAGGTATTATTTTCATGTTTATGTGTTATGTATCTGTCTGTTAATGAATTAGCAACATTGAAAACAGTAAATAACCAGTTTCAAGTTTGAATGACACACGTTTAAAAATACAGGTAAAGATTTTGACGAAATTTTCTCAAAGCATTTCTCAAATAATTTTCTTAAGGTTGAATGACACACAGTAAAAAATACAGGCAAAGATTTTGACGAAATTTTCTCAAAGTATTTCTCAAATAATTTTCTCAAGGTTGAATGACACACGTTTAAAAATACAGGCGAAGATTTTGATTATATTTTCTCAAAGTATTTATTAAGAATTTTTTTCAAAGTATTTCTCAAATAATTTTCTCAAGGTTGAATGCCACACGTTTAAAAATACAGGCGAAGATTTTGATTATATTTTCTCAAAGTATTTTTTAATAATTTTTCTCAAAGTATTTCTCAAATAATTTTCTCAAGGTTGAATGACACGTTTAAAAATACAGGCAAAGATTTTGATGGAATTTTCTCAAAGCACCCCTTAGTTAGAACATTTTTCTTTATTGCTTTTCTACTACACATCTATGGCAGAGAAAATAAGTAAACACTTTCCAAAAATGCATTATCTAGGGATGGTCATAAATACATGTTTTGAGATGTGTTGACTTTCAAAATGGTAATTATTTTTTTACAAAAATTCCACTGTCCATGTATGCTACATAACTAAAAAGTCGTTTTTTCTATTCAGTACTCTTCTTACAAGAGTCTATTCTTTTATCTCATTCATGTTTATCGACCGCTTGTCTTTCACCAAGCCGATCCCCTGGGACCGCAAAGTGAGATTTGTGATAGACAACACGGCGCTGGGCAGGTTTTCTCCGGAATCTCCAGTTTCCCCAGCCATTTCATTCCACCGATACTCCATCTTCATCTCACGTATCATCAGTGTCAGCGCCTGCGGTGCCGTATGTAGTAAAAACGGGCGTTAAACGCTACACTTTTCATTTAATGTTTATCGAGGTTAACATTTGCAAGAATTGCCTTCTTGCGTATTTCTCTCTGAATACAATTGGAATAACTAGGCTTAAGTAATAGTAAACCTTTTAACAGCTAATTATTAAGTGATGGATTTGAAATTTTATTTTATTTTTTCATAATAAAAATATGAAAGACAGTGACTTTCCATTAGAGAAAAATTTAAATATTTGGGAATAGGCTGAGGCGGTTTTGTCTGTGGCCCGCATTCGGGAGGCCCGGGCTCGATTCGCGTGGTCGACCCACCTGACCCATGAGTTTTTTCGGGGTTTTCCCGGATCGCCAGCTGAATGCTGGGTAGGTTAATTACATCCCCCGAATTTCCTGTTCCTCCATTTCACCTCCATTATCATTTCACGTCATCTCTTATCTGGTGGTCTATTTAAGGATAGAAGTATCGGCGGGTGTCTCGGTGATGCATGGCAGGATGATGTGTATGTATGTATGTATGTATGTATGTATTTATTGACTGCAATTGGGTACTACCCGGTGGCAGAGTTAAGAATACAGATCAAATTACAATTACTAGATTTACAACAATAACACAGTAAACAATACAAACATGATATTATTTTACTTTAGTTACTTAAAACATATCTAATTACTTCTCTATTTACATAATATATACCATTATAATTCAAAAGTTAAACTATAAACCATCTAGATTTTTTCTAAATTTCTTCAGCGACAGGGGACAGCCCTGAAAGACTGCTACAGGCAATTCATTCCATTCTTCAATGGTTCTATTAACAAAAGAAAATTTTCCTACGTCGGTTCTGTATCTTCTACCCTTAATTTTATACCTATGATCGTTTCGTCCATAATAATCCGGATTATCTAACCTTACACTAACGTCCACCCATGCCTTTACACCAGCATTAGCTTTGAATAATGCTACCAACCTATGTTTTTTACGCCTAATTCTTAATTCCTCCCATTTAGTCTCATCTCCTTTTATAGGCCCAAAATACTTGCCTCTTTTTATGAATTTTATTGCCCTCTTCTGTATTTTTTCTAATGGATCGATTTGGTTAGCTCTATACGGGTCCCAGCATGCTACTCCATATTCCATAACCGGCCGCACTAAGGCCTTGTAGGCAATTTCCCTGGACCTAGCGCTCCCCTTTTTCAATATTCTCATTACGAAATGTAATGCCTTCCACGCATTCCTAGATGTGGAATTTACTTGTTCGTCCCATCCAGCATTACTTGCCAGGTACACTCCCAAGTATTTGCAGCTGTCCACCTGTGGAATTTGCACCCCTCCCATGTGATAGTTAACAATAATTTTGCCCTTAGTTCTACTAAAAACAATGGACTTACTTTTCGTGGCATTAATTGACATTTTGTTAGCCGCAGCCCAATTACAAATTTCATTTAAATCATCCTGAAGAGCGGTTTCATGCACTGTATTCCGAATTTTATTATAAATGATACAATCGTCTGCAAACAACCTTATCTGGCAGTTAATATTAACAGCAATGTCATTAACAAAATGAGAAACAGTAAAGGCTCTAGTACTGAGCCTTGCGGCACACCCGAACTTACAGTTCCACTATCGGACAGCTCTTTACCTACTTTAACTTTTTGCGTTCTCCCTTTCAAAAAATGTTTAACCCATAATACTACGCGTTTATCAATTCCTGTATTAGCTAGCTTACAAATAAGCAAACTATGTGGCACTACATCAAAAGCTTTAGAAAAGTCAATTACCACTGCATCAGTTCTTCCCCCTGAGTGAAACATTTCCTTCTCCCATAGGTCGGTTGCCGATCTTCCAACCGACTGCTGGGACCACTTTCGAATCACAGTATATCATGCTTAAGATGTTTTCATGACAAATGTATTTCTCCAAAAGTTCTCTTTTCCGGTTAAATTTTGCTTGACCGGTAAATCGCAACAGATGAGACAAAATCTTACTATACAATCGTTGTATAGGTAATTAAAACCTATAATTTATGTAAATTACGTGTGTTATGAAACTAACAATTATTGTAAAAGTAATTAAAGCTGAGGTAGTAAGGTAGTTTTGAATTATGTTGTTGGATTAGAAATAAAGAGAAGAAAGGTTACTGGAATATAGTAACCGTAGGCTTAGTTAGTTAAGGTAGCAAATAGAATAAATCTGCAAAATTTGTAAAAGTTATTCCGGAATCCAGCTATTAGATATGCATTTTTTTATTTTTTGTTCCTGAATTTTCCAATAATTTTACTTTTCTCAAATGAAAGTCATTCACTTTTCTTTTTATCTCTTGTCCATGACAAAGATATTGGATTACTTAGCGATCAGCTGTGCCCTTAAGAAAACAAATTAATTATCGCTCAAAGCCTACTGTATTGCCATACTCCGCTTTCACCTACAGGAAAATTAACAATAAAATAATTTATACAAATGTTTTTTTCTCGATTAACACGAAGTAGAGAGAGGAATAAGCGTTTGTCCAAACAATTTGCACAAGAGTGCAGAAAATCATATCAATGCAACATATAAGAGTTTTCTCCATATCCTTTGTTTAAAGCTTTGCTTTTTCTAACAGCCACTCATCTCATTAGCACCACCGTAGATCCAAATCAGCATATAGAGGTTTTCACTGTCATAATAAAATTTGATTTACTTAATTTCCACGGTTTCTGGGAAGAGAGTTATATGAGAACACAAAACATCTGTTCAAAATGGAAAAGAAAGGTAGCATAATCATAATATTTCCAATCAAAGGAACCACATTGTTTGAGCTTACAGTAGTACCAACTTTTAGAGCAAACATAAGCTCAAGTTTACCTCTCTGAACCAAAGAAAGTGACATAAGTTCACTTTTTGTGCTACATAATTCACAGCAAAAATGGCAGATGTACTAGCGTTTTAACAGTTATTTGAAAATATAGGTAAACAACAATAACATAAATGAAAGTATTAAACCACTCAAGTAACAGGGCTCCCTAGTACTTATGGGAGATCTCAGTTATTACTCAAACGAGGAGTCAGTTTGCATGACCTGCGATTTATCTCTTTAGTGTCGTTGTTTTTAGAATAGGAAGTTGTAGGTCCATCCTTTACCCCTTGACCTTATGGTTGTTCACTTTGTTAGTTATGGAACTAGTATAAAGCTACTCTAAAAATTCTTTCCTTAATTTTAGATTGTCCTACATATGCACTTTCACCTCATGACGTAATGTTTTGACTTAATTATCTTACTAGTTCTCTCCACTAGTAGACCAATATCTTCCTTCACTTTCCCTGAAGGCGTCAGTCCATCTCCGTTTTCGCCTGTCCCTTCACTTGCAGCGTATGCACCTCATATCGTGTTCCACGTGTTGATATACTTTCATCCAATCTTGCCACGTGTCCTCCCCATTTTCATTTGGTCCTCATAGCTTGTTCTACAATGTCCTTCGCTGCTGCCATTCTCTGAATAGTTACGTTGGAAACTTCGTCTTTGATGCATATGCGTAATATCTTGGTATCATATTTCTTTGGCATACCGTGATTGTTTACTCTGTGTACTTGTGGGGGAATGTATTACGTTGTATAGAAAACTAAAGTTATTTAATTTTCTGGCAATTTTGGACATTATAATGTGTACGGTATTAGAAGGCATATGAAATAAGGTGGAGCTAGGAAAATTAACTGACCACGGATCACTGCAATTCAGTAGCTCGCGCGCATGTTCCTTGAAGTTCTGTTCAAGACCAGTGCGTAACGCAAATTGAGTGTAAGGTGCTTTGTGTAACTGTGACAATAAGCACAAAATTCACATGTTTACATATGTTTAGCAAACTGTTAATGCCACTTTCACCAGTGGCGCAGGTACTTAGGGTAAAGTACTCCACTCCCAGGCCAGAAATATTACTTTTAAAGTGTATAGTTTATTTAAGAAGTTGTCATCTGAGAAAGTGCATGACTGGATCTTTTTCACAAAGCCAGGAACTGACGAGCACAGCGTGCAATGGGGTGTGCATACTGTGTCGTTTATTGTGAAATAGGACAAAACCTCTAGCACAGAAATAGGTGAACTTTTATGTATTTTATTTAAACCAGCAGCTTCTCTAGACATCCAGGTACGTTATTTGAATGTTATAAAATAAAAAAATAAAAATCCTGGCGCGACAGCCCTAAGAGGGCCACGGTCTACCAACCCGACTGCCGGCCTCACGCCCACTTAAGCACGGCAGAGTTGGGTGATCATCCAACCGCTACGGGGAGGAGATGTGGTCGGCATTCCGCTCCGGAGCGTTGGTTTTCGTGACTAGGCTTACTTAGCGTAAGCTCCTCACTTCACTCACGATGTTGACTGGGCACCGGTCCTACACCCGGAACTTAAAATCCGCACCCCATGGGCGGGATCGAACCGGGCCACTTTCAATGGCTACGGACCAAGGCTTGCTGCCTTAGTTCCCTACACCACGGCGCAGGACAATATTGAATGTTACAGTTTATAATGTTATTATAATTATCCTTTGCTGCGCGAGTTTACGTTCTGACAATTTCTGAAACGACAAATGTTACTTTCCTATCTTCCGCTCTCTGGCGCATCAGATGGCAACAGGGCAGCCACCGTGTATACGCTTTGGTTCAGCTCATATGCCTTCTAAAACAGCACGCCGTATAATTGATCTCCAATTAAAGTCTTTCCCTTTAGATATAGCACAAAATAAATTATTTATTCTTATTTGTTTATTTATAAGGCTCTTTATCTGGTGTAGTTTTCAGCGGCTCTTTCTATATCAGGCGTGAAAAAACGCTTAATTTTGTTGAGAGACCTCTTTAACAGATGCAAATATTTCGAGAAAAAAAATCAATGCCCTCTATGACCTCGGGATCACGTCCTATATCCAAATTATTCCTTTTGCTTGAGTAAGAAATCATACTTAGAGTACTTTGATTTTATTTATGTAGTGTGCCATTCAGTACCGTTCTTAAAAGCGTGTAGTTCTCTTCATATGAAGAAACAATAAAATGGTAGAAGTTAGGGATAGCACCGATGCAGTTCTACTAATTAAAAAAAATATTTTTAAATCTAATAATTAGGACCACCGCGAATTTTGGAACAGGTACTTCCGGTGCAGGGCGAAGCGTGGTATGGCGTTTATGCAAGCGCTACCTGTATGCATGCAAGTTGCAGAGTCCACGATTTACTGATATCCGGGAGCCGCTTCCCTTAAAGACCCGCTACGCTTCGCTACTATTCCGGTGTATAACGTCCTCAGGAATTTGCTTAACACTTCCTTCACGATCATCATCAACAATAACTGCGAATCACTTTCTCTGTTCTGTACAGACAGTGGTAATCCTGTATGAACTTAAACTTAACCTTTACAATGTTTATATTGCAGGCGGACGCTCCAATACATCACTTGAGTGCAAGTAGGCCGGATGTCAAAGTGCAGAAACCACAACACGATTTAAGAAGAGGTACAGTGACAAGATTAAAACCAGTTTCCGGCGTAGAAAGTTTTTTTCACTCTCTCTCTTCTCTCAAATATCTCAACATGCATCTTCCCCCACCCGCATCTAAATACGAATGAGAGAAAAAAGATCAACACAAGGGTAATCGACGGATTTAGTCATCCTCGCCATCGATTATTTTCTACGTTCTCCTTAGCCAGGGCTTGATATGGCAAGAGAAATCTCTGGACAGAACGAAACCTGCCGGTGCACTGCGAGGAACTGTTACTGAGCCAAGTTGAAGATTTGAGCAGATACCAACCAAAACAGGTAAGGTAACATTTTCATACACCACCTTCCGTATTATTTCTTACGTGCGTCATGTGTAAGAGTTTATGCAAGCGTTTTCATAACCTGGTTCAACCGGAATATCTTAAAACTTTGATTTTCAATTTTATTATTTTTTCTACCATCTACCCGAAATAGGTAGAAGAAGCACTGTATTCCACACTGTATTCTCTGTAAGACTTTCGGAAATATATGTTACTATGTATCCCAAATTACACTCCTTTTAAAAGGTTCCATGTGCGTTCTTGGGGGAAAAGAAACATGTGTATTACGTACACATTACGTTTTTTGCACATTCTTTAACAAATCATCATTACAAAAGCTTATTTCTCTATTTACTCCATGTCAATCCAGATAAACCTCTGCAGAAATTGTTTTATTGCTTATTTTATACACGGGGTAGATGAATGCATTAGGCTTAAGAGGTGATAAATATTTTAAGATCAGGTTGCTATGTAAGGGCTTTGATATTCCGATTCCATCACCAAGGAAAAAATAATAATAGTGACTTTATTTTTGAAAAACATATTGGTATTTGAAAATTCAGACGAATAACACAATATTTCAGAAACAGCACTACGAAATTTTATTAGCTATGCAAAAGTCATACAGAATGACGAGGAACTATTCCAAGACAATTCAAGACATGGATATGTCATGAATATATCTAAAACATACAGGGTGTTAATGAACTTCAAAATATTTTTAGAGCAAGTGGGGTTACCCTAAACACGTAATTTGAGATAGGAGACTTATCGTCTTTTGATTCAAACATGGAAGTTAAGGCTATAAGTTTCTGAAGTGCCAGTACGCCACTGCTAATAACACCACTTGAGTATAAGAGACAAATATGAAGAGACGTGTCAAAGCACTCCCTCTGGAGCAATGGTTATTACATTAGCTTTCAAATCAAGCGTAAAAGAGTTCGACCTAAGGTTTTAATTCTTGTATAAATGAAGGCATTTTACGGAGCAACTTCACCTTGTCAGTGCAATTAATTAAAGTTCTTTCTAACAAAGGGTAAATCCTGCTTAATACTCTCACGTGCTGTACGTCTAAATGGGGGGGGGGGGGTGGGGTGGCTTAAAGGGTGAACGAACTTGCATAAAATAAAAGTAAATGCAACTCTTTACGTCAGCTTTATTAGAAACTGCTCGAAATGGCGACCAGCATTTCCAATGCAAAGTTGACAGCAGCGACTCGTACTCTGTCCAAAATTCCTTGTGTGTGTCGAATAACTTCACATATTGCTATTATTCGGACAGTTAGGTCCTCTTCTGAGATAATAGATGTTTCATACAAGAGACTTGAGGTGACCCCAGAAAAAGAAATTAATTGGTTTGAAATCGGGAGAGCGTGCTGCACAAGCTGCAGTTGGACTTTTTATTGTACTGACCAATCAGATTCACGTTCTTACTTATGAACCACAATTAGAATTTACGAATTGAAAAGACGAGAAAAAAGAACTACATAATAGGAACCGAACGTATGACCTTTGGACCCCCAGATTTTGGCATTGCGAATTGGGCCACCACAGCATTTGCATAAGAATCACTATAGTAAGCTACACGGTGCAAGAAGCCATTAATCGCTGTTCGGTCTCGCACTGGCTGGTGATTAGTTTGAGATTTGAGAGATTTTTTCGGCATTGAATCTTCAGAACGCCAATAATGAACTATTAAGCATCGATATTTCTGTGCTCGAGAAGCAGTTTTAAACACATTCTAATCCAATAATTTCACATATCTTGTTTTAAAACCAACTTATCAGCATCTGATGCCAATTAGGTGTACACAATTAACTGAGTTATGATTATTCGCAAACCTTGCATTACCTATCTACAATCACTGAAATTATTTCGATGTAGTTCATTTATACCCTATTATACTACATTTTTATAGTCATTTTTTAAAAATGAAAATAATACCGAAACAATTTTTATGTAAAGGGCTTTTTGGGATTCCCCCCTTTTTGTGCAATTTTGTATCATATCTCGAGGATGCTGAGTTGAAACACCAAGTGTAGTAATTATTAGATGTTTCGTTTTTGACTTGTGCTGTTCACGAAACTCATACTATGTTTTTTAAAAGTCGAAATGTGTTACCTTCACATGATTCCCTACCTATTCTTCATTAAACTTATAATAATAACCCATGGCGTGACAGCCCTTAGAGGGCCAAGGCCTGCCAACCTGACTGCTGGCCTCACGCCCACTTGCGCAAGGCAGAGGTGGATGAACATCCAACCGATACGGGGAGGAGAAGTGGTCAGCATCTCGGCATCCCCCAGCAGGAACGTTGCTTTTCGTGGCCAGGGCCGCTTACCTAGCGTAAGCTCCTCACTTTCCTCACGATGCTGAGTGGGCACTGGACCTATACCCGGGACCTAAAATCCCCACCACATGGGTGGGATCGAACCCGAGCCGCTTTCCGTGGCCAGGGACCAAGGCATGCTGCCTTAGCCCGCTACGCCACGACGCAGGACTCATTAAACTTACAAAAGCTTATTCTTCTATTTACTTCTTACTAATCGAGTTGAAAGTTTGCAGAAATTGCTCTACTGCATTTTTTTTTTTTTTTTTTTTTTTTTTTTTTTGCAGGTTCATGGGATTAGAAAATTGATAGTCAAATCGTTCTGGAACGGTTCTAATTTTTGAGGCACCTACAGTTTCCGAGATATTTTATGCTATTGGTTTGAATTTTTATACGTATTTCAAGTGGTAACGATCCGGTTTTTAAAGGTTTACGTGATAAATACTCCTGCATCTCTCTTGTAACTTTAAATGTGCAATGAAACCATTTCATCTAATGACAATATATATAGTAAAAACGTTTGTAAGATTAGTTTTAGAAGAGTGTGTGGAACAGTAATATGAATGGAGCACATGAGATTTTGTTCTCTTGTCCGGTTCTTATGGTGTTTGCTTTTTATTTTGGTTTTGTTGTAAATGCGTTCTCTGGTTGCACTCTGTTCCTATATTATGACTTTTCCGGTTTTCATTTGTCACTTCACTGCTCTGGTCTAGTGTAATTTTCATTATGACTTTATTTACGACATTCTATCACTTTACTGATGTGAACTCGTTCAATTTTTCTTGTCAGTTCACTGCATTCACTACGTAATCTCTTCTTCCACCCTTTTCACTCGCTATGGAGTCGAAGACAAGATGCCTCTTCTTTATTGCTTGAGTAGCAACACACTGTGATGTTACTCACTTTATGTCGCACCAGAAACACACACGATTCCTCACTAATTCTCCGCTCACGTACGTCCTCCATGGCTACTGTCAGGCTGTGGTTAGCTTGAAAGATTTTGCTGCGCCCCCAGCCTCAATAGGGTGTAATCGCAGGTACGAATTTCGATGGAGTCTTTTAGGTTGACTGAATTTTGGTAGGAAGTGAGAAAGAGGGAGCAAGTTGCCCCTGGATGCTATTGTTGTAGAACGCAGTACCTGGTATTTGCTACTATTAGAAATTGCTCCAGCGTATTCTCGGGTGCCGGCATACCATGCGCCCGAAGTGTTGTCTTCCTGGGTCATAATCCAGTAAAGACCTAACCAAGACGCTTTGGTGTTACGGCAAAACCACGTAGAATTTTTTAACATGGTGCCTAGAATTTCATTTTTTCCCCCTTAATTTCATCCTCCACGTATGGAAGAGATGAGGTTTCATGGAGTAGTCTCACAGGAAAATAACGACCGATATAATAGATTCGCGAAGGTGTTCACCTTTATACTTTCTAGAATGTTCTGTACAAACGTTCTGGAGGCAAAGGGAAGGGAAACATCATTTTATATGTCGATAGCCCTCCAACGATCTGTCGATGGCGTAAACACTCAACCAGTGTTTGCGCTGGTTGAGAGCGCTACCGCGTCTGTTTATGTCTCCAACAAACTAACGCTAACGCTGATTTACCGATAACCCTGGGTAACTTATGTACCTGTGTGTGTATGTGTGTGTGTGTGTGTGTGTGTGTGTGTGTGTGTGTGTGTGTGTGTGTGTGTGTGTGTGTTTGTGGGTGCGCCCGCGTTGTTTAGTGTATGTAGGATAATCTATAAAATCTTTCAACTGATCAATAATATAGAAAAGAACATTTCTTTTTCACAAACATCTTCCATGATGCACTGCTTCTTTACTTTTTTTTTTTTTTTTACTTTTATAAGTTATTAAAAGGATTTACAAAGCTCTCTCGGTTCTACGAACAGATTAGAGCTATAAAACTTCATACCTTTAGGTTTTCGCTTAATTAACCAAATAAACATACCTAGCAACCTCTTCCTAAAATGTTCTATACTGATTCAAGGTGTCTCAAAATAAGTATAAATGGTGAGATCTCTTATCGAATATTTAAGTAAAATGTAATATAACTTTTTGATTACTAGATGCGTGGTAACGAAAGAACAAGTGATGAAAAACAAGGCACGATGACTTTAAATATGTGCTGAGTTTAAGTGTAAATAAATTAATTTATTGTCCATAATACATAAAATGATTTGATAACTATTATGAGAAAGATTTAAGTCCAAATATTTTTCTGTAGGTCGCTGTAAATTCATAAATGTTTATAAAACACTGCGCCATGTTCAGGATGTGTAACTATACTATTACTGTATTAAGTGTTTGGAAAAGGATTTTGTGATTTCCTTGAGTCAGATATTTATTCCCTACCCACACATATTGCCTTAGTGATTCCAAACAACCGGATAGATAAGAAAATTCTTCAGAAAGGAGTATGATGCAGCTGTGAACAACGCTATAAAGAATCATGGGATCTAGCCTCATGTACAGAGTAGTGAAGGAACGTGAACACGCGATAGATACACTTTCTTGATTAAACTGGTAGCAGAAAAGAAATAGTATCCTTTAATTTGTTTTGATTATTTTACTGGTAAGTTTGTTAGTTTTACTTACATTTACACTTCATGCTAGTTACCTTACAATATAGAATCTTTAAAATATTGCACGGCTTTAGTTATGCGATAAATATTTAACCTGGATGTTTTATCTCTGTAATGAGTTCGTTCATGTAGTACCAATTCATTTTGAATGACGCAAATGCATGCGGAAGATCTTCAGGGGACGAAACTACAATACTTGGCCCAGTCGGCCCGGTAGGAAAAAGCCTGAGAATAAGTTATGCTGTAGAACCGACCCAGGATGGATTTTCAGAGTTTGCTTTGAATAAAATCATCATCGTTATTATTAATTATACTTATTATTATTATTATTATTATTATTATTATTATTATTATTATTATTATTATTATTATTATTATTATTATTATTATTATTATTATTATTATTATTATTATTATTATTATTATTATTATTATTATTATTATTATTATTATTATTATTATTATTATTATTATTATTATTATTATTATTATTATTATTATTATTATTATTATTATTATTATTATTATTATTATTATTATTATTATTATTATTATTATTATTATTATTATTATTATTATTATTATTATTATTATTATTATTATTATTATTATTATTATTATTATTATTATTATTATTATTATTATTATTATTATTATTATTATTATTATTATTATTATTATTATTATTATTATTATTATTATTATTATTATTATTATTATTATTATTATTATTATTATTATTATTATTGTCACCCAATTACCGGAACGCCAAACTAACGACAGCTGAGAAGGGATCAGAGGCATACGGGCCACACCCACTCATCAATCTCAGTCACTAACTGAGGGGTTGATTAGGGAAATGTCACTTGTCGCTGGCCGCCTCTTCCCCTTCCACTTCTCTCTGGAACCTTCGCGGTGATTCACGAAACCAGAGACTTCTAGAAAACAGTGATATTCCTATAAAAAGGGCTGTAATGAGTGAGGACAGTCAGTTCTTGGCGAGCAGCGTAAGAGTGCAGTGCTAGCGTACGGACGAGAAGACTGTGTACGTGCATCGGAGGATTGTACATAATTGCGAGAGCAAAGTGGAATTGTAACGAACGAACTGGTGAATCGTAATTGTGTGCATTACGTAATTCTGTGTAATTGGCAAGTGTTTAACTGTAAGTCGGTGGAAATAAAGAACATTTTTGAGTGGTGCAATTAGACTTTTCATTTCACGAACCCATAAAGTCACATTATTATTATTATTATTATTATTATTATTATTATTATTATTATTATTATTATTATTATCATCATCATCATCATCATCATCATCATCATCATCATCATCATCATCATCATCATCATCATCATCATCATCATCATCATCATCATCATCATCATCATCATCATCATCATCATCATCATCATCATCATCATCATCATCATCATCATTATTATTATTATTATTATTATTATTATTATTATTAATATTATTATTATTATTATTATTATTATTATTATTATTATTAATAATAATAATTATCGTGAATATCATTATCAGTCCAGGTTACGCTACCGCTACGGTACAAAGAGCCCATAAACATTTTGTCCTTGCTGGGAGGCCTGATAAGGGTTACACTCAGCTTCTTGGGACTAATTGACGATCAACTTTACATAAATTGTGGGCATCTTGGCGTAAAACCTTTATTCTGGCTTGCTTTGGAAGGTAAGTAAAGCCGATAATTCCTTTGTGGTAGATTTATGCCACGTAAAATTACCTCAGGCGTCATAGGAGGCATTTGGGAAGAATTAAGCAATCTTTCAGTGTCAGTATAGGATGGGATGCTAACTTCAGCAGTTAATATATATATATATATATATATATATATATATATATATATATATATATATATTACAACACTTTGCCCGGGATATCTGTGTTTGAGTGAATTGAGGAGGCGGAGTTTGCAGTTGCCGTGCTGGTGCATCGTTATCTGCAATTGGCGGAGTTTTTCAGTATCGCCAAGAAGTTCAATAAATTATCTTGAGTTTATTTCCCCTGACGTGGATTTTTTTCTTTATTTTTAATTTTCTCAGAAATTGGGGTAATGATTTTATTTAAAATACCAATTGAGATGCTTATTGATACAAATCATATGTTTAATGTAAATAATTATTTGTTTAGGCGTTTAAGTCAGGAGTTCGACAAAAAGGTTTCATATTCGAACCCGCGCACGAGAACTTGGCCTCTGTGTGCACAATACAGAAACTTAAGGTCCTGGAATTCACCTAAAGCTACTGTGATATTTCTCCTTTATAGTACTTTCTGCTTTGATGACATGTTTGTTCAATTGCCAGCACTACTAGCAAATGCTCTTAAAATATGAGAGCGGTAAAGATATGCCAGAGTTGATGACAATTGCATTTTTTACCTTAGCAGTACACGGATTATCTTGCAGAACCTCAACTGTTGAGTTTAAAACAAAGAATGCTTGTTTGGGTAGAGAGAGAAATATTTTTAATGCTTGCGTAAGTGATACTTTTGTGTTGTTTCAAAATAAGATTGTTGACTGACATGAAAGCAATACCCCCGTTGTAAGACTGATAGCAGCTTAGTTTAGTATTAAGTCACTCACACCAAATTCTTGGGATTTGCTATTAAGCTATTTTCCGTGTACTATTACCACGGATCTGATTCGTAGCAAATATAAGCTTGAATAACCTCGATCTGTGGTAGCCTAGCTCACCCTTCATGGAGCTTAGTCTAACGACCTTTTGTATGGTGTACAGTGGTCATAACATCATACAAAGCTAATTAATTTAAAGTACGCAAATGTTATACATACGTCCGGCCGACCACTGCGCCTCCCCTCAGCCGATCACCGTATTCCCAGAGCGCAAACACTACTGCAACACAAGCCCACGACTTCGCTGCGATTTCGCTGACTCTTGCTACTGGGAAACGCCGGATGAAGAGAATGAAATGAAAGGAAGTGAAGCGGGGATGTGAGATAAATGTTATTCGCCTAGTGAGCTGCCCAAACAGCCGGAAGGTGGCTCATAGGTCTCCAGCGGTAACCGAGGAAGCTTGATCCAGCAGTGGAAACTCGAACGGTCTTCCTCTGACGGAGCCGAAAAGTTTCAAATGTTCCCATCGTAGATTGATACACCACCTCGGAGACGTCCTATAACTAAAGAGAGAGACATATTGAGAGGAAATGAGAGAGAGAAGAGCCGTGATAGAAGACACAGAGTACTGCAGCAATATAAAGCATTTGTAAGAACAGTTTGTATAAAACTGTGTAGAAAAATGAATGTGAGTGCAACGGATAAGATGTTTTTTCTTTCCTTAGCAAGCTCTTGTTTCCACGAATAAGCTTTTGAATGCCTTCAAATTTTTATTTGAATAAGCACTTCTTAATATGAAACCATTCCTAGGCAAAAATATATACAACATAGTATAAGAAGTGTCACCTTTTATATGAATACTGTATGTAATATACAGGAGATGTGATGTTTGAATTTTCATGGATAGAACCAGTGTTACAAATATATCCCGTGAGACTACTTTTACAGCTAATATGAACATCATTTATAAGTAAACTCTATTATTACAAAAATATAAATATTTGTTACAGAGGCTTCACTTACCTTAAGAAATTGGTGGTAATACTTCTTTCTAATGGAAATTAGAAATTATTTATTTTGATGTAACTGCCTTATTTCCTAGTATTCCTAGAGAAAAACTTTTAATTTATTTTAAAAAGTGGTTGAATTCAGTAAATTTACATGAGAACTTAATAGTTGATTTTGTTAAACTTACTGATTTTTGTTTGGATCAAAATTTTTTCACCTTTAATGCTGAAATTTTCAACAAACTTCTGGCTTACCAATGGGTAATCCTCTTTCACCTTTCCTTGCTGATATTTTTATGAGTTTATTTCGGAATTCAAGTCACTAAAGCTTTTCCTTTGATTTTTATAACATGTTATAGATATGTTGTTGATATTTTTGCTATTGTTCCTGATAAATTAACAATGCCTTAAAATTACTAAATTTACAAGAAAAAGCTATAAAATTCACAATAGAAACTGAAATTAATGGATTTTTTCCTTTTCTAGATTTGAAGATAATAAGAAATAATAACAAATTAGATTTTAGTATTTATAGGAAATCTACTCATATTGATAATTACATAGAAAATAAAAATTTTAACCTTTTTACATAAATTTGCTGTTTTTAATAGTTTGATTTATAGATTAATAAATATACCCCTGAATAAAGAAGAATTTAATAAATAATATAAACATATTAATACTGCTTTAATTAATGGATTTGATAAAGACTACGCAAAAGAAGGTTAAAAAATTTAAATATCAAAAAACTGTTAATGATATTTCTACCCTTAAAAAATAAAAGACGATTATAATTTTAAAAAAATTACTTACCATCCTTGGGTTAATAAACATTTTCAAATTTTTTTTAAAGAAGTTGGTATAACTTTAGTTCGTTAAAATACAATATTAAAAATTTACTACATTTTCTAAAAAAAGATTCCTAATAATGAAAAATCTGGTATTTATCAATTTAGTTGCTTAGATTCTGATCAGGTTTATATTGGAAAGACGAAACGTAATTTGGAAACCAGAATGAAAGAACATTTTCGTAACATTAAGTATAAACAAACTGATAAATCTGCCGTAGCAGATCATTTTTGGTCATTTAACCATGAAATAAATCCTGAAGATAAATTATTAAAACAATTAAGTGGTCCGGTAGATTTAATAGTTTGGGAAAATAGATTTATTTTAAAAAATAAACATCGCGTAATGAATTTTGAAATACCAGCAGTTAATTCTCTTTTTAGGTTTGTTTCGTTTTCAGATGTTGGTAATACTAAAAAAACATAAGAAAGACATGTTAATCGGAATCCTTGCCAACGGAGTTGACTGATGATGAAAGCAATCTGTTTTTGAAATCGATCTCCATTAGGAGATATTAACACCAATTTCTTAAGATAAGTGAAGCCTTTGTAACAAATATTTATATTTGTGTAATATTTATTGCTTCACTGTAGCTAACTTCATTTTCCACGTAAACTCTTACTCTTGGAGCATATACCTATCAAATGAATAACCGTATTTGATTTTTACAACATTGGAAAAATGTGCTTCTTACTGCGCATATATTTTATGCACAACATTTGACATTTAGTTTTTGAATCTTTTCCAAATCTTGCTTGTCACAGAACAAGACATAAAAGCTTGTTATTTAATTTAAAAACGATTTTATTTCTTGTGACGCAAAGACGAAGGCTATCGAACCCAGACTTGCTGATCGAGAGGTCTCCACATTATTCAGGTACAACAGTGGATAAACCTGTTGTTCACACAGAGATAAGCGCTCAAGGTGCATAAGAAATTAAGTAGTACCTGGAAGTAAGTTGTCCTGCATATCCTTAATCGGTGCAAGCAACGAATTCATTTGCAGCAAACCGGAATCAAACCGATGGCAGCCAGATACAAAGTAGTGCGCCCTGCTCTCGTAAATTTATAGGCGAGGTTGAGAAGAAAGTGTGGAAGATTTAGTACTCTGGACGTTAACTCGGCGATAAAAGGAAGAAATTATTTTTCTTACTGCTCTGCCTTGTACATTTACATTAAGATTGTCTTCCTGCGGGTCACGAACGGTATAATCTCTCGGCCATGACCTCTGTTGTCATCGCAAACGTTTACATAGAAATGTTTCGCGTTGAATATGTAAACATGTCTCAAGAGAAATGCTTGCTGAAACGAAAGCAGGGTTAATTACCTACATCAGCTTGGCTGCCCTTAAGGGGTCGTCTGCTATTGCGTGTGGCATGGTAATGTGCCATTTGGAAGTGTAGCCAAGCTCTAAATTTGTTTTTGACAGCTTTATTTCTCTATGAGTTGACACACTTACATTGCAAACGTGCTGCAGGAAGTGAAACAGTTAAGTAGATCCAAACAAATCCGTTGGTCCACTTCATTAACATTTAAATAGTGTTTGAATGCGGTTAAGAATACTTTAGGGTCTCTGATAAGAAAACGTTTGAAGGGTGCTCTTCTGTCTGGAGGGGCGAGAAGGGACATCACCGCAAGATGTCATAAATAGATCTGCTACCTATATTAAATACAATCACACAGCATTAGTATTGTGACTTTGTGGGTTCGTGAAATTAAAAGTCCAATTACACAAACTCAAAAATGTTCTTTATTTCCACCGACTTACAGTTGAACACTTGCCAATTACACAGAATTACGTAATGCACACAATTACAATTCACCAGTTCGTCCGTTACCGTTCCACTGCACGCTTACAGTTACGTACACTCTTCCGATGCACGTACACAGTCTTCTCGTCCGTTCACTAGCTCGTCAAGCACTGACTGACTCCAGCCCGACGCGTTGCTTATATAAGACCAACTGTCCAATCTAGAAGGTTCCGGATTAGATGAAATATCCCGTAAGTTCGAGAAATCAAGGGGAGCGGAAAGAGACGGCACAGTAATGTTTTTCCAGCCACCCCTCGTTACCGCTATAAGGCAAATAAGTGGGCGTGTCCGAACGCCTCCGTCTCCTGCTGCTGCCGTCGGCCAGTTCTATAGGGAGTTTCAACGTTCGGGTGACAGTATGCTAGCATTGTTAGCACAATAACTATGTTTTAAAATCTTGTTGATATGTTTAAAGTTTAGTCGTAATCTTTCTCCGACGACGCTAGAGTTGTTGATGTCAGCATATAGCTTATAGCCAAATTCTCGTGAAAGGAACACATTACATGGACACGAAAAAGAACAAGCCGAATTTGTTGCACTTTCCACCTCGTTCAAACAGATAGCATGGGCGTCTTTAGAAGTTAAATCCACTGACATTCAGCTTGGAGTCCTTAAAATTCTCTTCTTTTTGTGAAGCTTGCGATCAAATTCTTTTTAATCCAGTATATATAGAGTAAATCGGAGGGAGATGCCTGTCGGGGTGAGATGCCTTAAGCTTATAGTTACGACGGCTGAAAATTGATCGCGACTCCAACCTGTAATGCACTCGTCAGCGGCAGTGTGACGAGAAAGCAGTGCGTGTTTCATTGTGTTGCCGAATTTGTTGCACTTTCCACCTCGTTCAAACAGATAGCATGGGCGTCTTTAGAAGTTAAATCCACTGACATTCAGCTTGGAGTCCTTAAAATTCTCTTCTTTTTGTGAAGCTTGCGATCAAATTCTTTTTAATCCAGTATATATAGAGTAAATCGGAGGGAGATGCCTGTCGGGGTGAGATGCCTTAAGCTTATAGTTACGACGGCTGAAAATTGATCGCGACTCCAACCTGTAATGCACTCGTCAGCGGCAGTGTGACGAGAAAGCAGTGCGTGTTTCATTGTGTTAGGTGTTTCTTCAATTTTAAACCAACAAATATAGGTAAGGACTGAAAATAGATACCTGGTTAATGGTGCACAGTTATTTTAAAGTAGGTGCAAGCGCATGAATAAAGTAGCAGAGCGAAATTTCACGCATGGTAGGTATGTTGTGGTATAGTTTGCATCCGTTGTTGCTATGCAGCGACCATATTGTTCCAGTCATCAAAAGTGGAATCTCACCCCGATTCTTGTGAGAGATGCCACTGTTTTTTTCCGGGATGACATGCCTACTTTTATTCCTCGCTTATACGGATTTTATTTTCGTAGGAGATGTCTGAAATGTATGTTAAATCTTCAAACAGATGTCAGTGATCTGAGGAATGTCTACAGATGGCTCTGGAACATTTGAGAACTGGCGGAATGAATTGTTTTAAAGCTTCCCAAGAATGTGGCATTCTATATGGAACTCTAAAACGATGTTTGATGAACAACAGAATGCGTATCATATTTTCCACGTGGCTCCTACTGATCATGCAGAAAGGATTCAACCAAATAGGAGAGGATGTACTGGAGCTGTTCTCTCAGAAAATGAAGAGGGACTTGGAGATTTTTCAGAATGAACCAGGAACATTATTTGAAGAAGTTGCCTATGTTGGATCTACTGAAATCTAAACGCAAGAAAAAATATGCTGAAGCTCTCACAGAACAGAATGGTATAGAAGAGGCCAAAATTACATGGGGGCGAATTTAACACAGGAAATCTGCAGCAAGTCAGTCAAAGATTAGAGAGCCAAACAGCTCAGAAAATGCCAGTGTTTATTGTGTCGAGTGTTCTCTCAATTACCACGATAAAAGTGGACCACAGATTGTTTGGATTCAGTGTGTCGTTTGCAGTAAATGCTTGCATGAAACCTGTACAGAAGAAGAAAACTTGTGCAACAGCTGTGCAAAAGAAATCTGATTTCATTTGCATGTAGTCATATCATTTGTTTATTCTTACATCCATTATTACCTTTCGTTTGTGTATTTTATTCTTTATAGTAATAAATATGCTTTCTAAAAGATGTATTTGTATCATAAATGCACAAAAATCCATTTTCTTTATAATATGATTGCCATATCATCCCGATGTTCTGGGCGAGATGCCCAAACTGCACTTTTAATTAAAGAAATCAAAACACACTTAATTAACAATAATAACGTAACACAAACGTGCACATATGTAGAGAAGGCCTTTCAATTAAACTCAACTTTTGATCCCTCCAACCTTAAGTATGGCATATCCCTACGATCCACTCTATGGTTAATTTTCAGGTTATTATGAATTACCCTTACTTTGAGAAAGCTTCAAATTACTAATAGAAGATTTGATTGTACAGCAAGTTTTTGGAAAGCTAGTGAAAAGTGTCTACTGTGTTCCTCATATGACTTTCTCTATTCTTGTGCAAATTATTCTTACAAAAGCTTGTCCCTCTATATACTTCATATTAATCTTAATAAACATCAAACTGCTAATTATACAGAAAATGAAGCTGGTTACAGTGGAATAATAAATATAATACAAATAAAATATTTAGTGATTCTTTTCCACTTATCTTAAGAAGTTGATGACAATTCCTCTATCTTTTCTTATTGAAATTAATTTCATGAGCATTTGTCCACATCTTCAATCAAACATACTTCGTTGTCAAGGATACTATGTATTTACGTATTACCAACATCTGAAGACGAAACAAACCTAAAAACAGAATCAATTGCCGGTATGTCAAAATTCATTACACGATTTTTATAGTTTAGAATAAATATTTTTCCCCAAACCATTAAAACTATGGGAACATTTAACTGTTGTAATAATTTAACTTCGGGATTTATTTCATGGTTAAATGACCAAAAATGATCTGCCACGGCCGATTTATCAATTTGTTTATATCTAATACTACGAAAATGTTCTTTCTTTCTGGTTTCCAAACTACGTTTCGTCTTTCCAATATAAACCTGATCACAATCTAAGTAATTAAATTGATAAATACCAGATTTTTTATTATTAGGAATTTTATCTTTTTTAGAAAATTGTAATAAATTTGTAATACTATATTTATTTTGAGGAACTAAAGTTATACCAACTTTTAATGTAAATTTATATTGAGGAATTAATCCTTAAAGAATTAATCCTTTTAAATACATTACTCCGGTATATGGGTGATTTTTGATTAATTAGAGCCAACTGAAAAATTCAAATATGAGAACCTTAAGTGGTCCACCGGGAAATATAATGAGTCAATTGGAGAATTTAATGTCAAGAAGGCACGTTCACCATGGTAGCTCAAGGGTCAGAGCGACTGGACGGAAACCAGTAGATCCGTGGTTCAAATCCCGGCCATGGCATTGAATTTTTCAGTTGGCTCTAATTATACCAACTTCTTTAAAAAATTGAAAATGTTTATTAACCCAAGGATAATAAGTAAATTTTTTAAATTTATAATAATATTTTATTATTTAAGAATAGAAATATCATTAATACTTTTTTGATAGTTAAATTTTTCAATTTTCTTTTGTATAAAATCTTTATTAAAACAATTAATTAAAGCATTATTAATAATATGTTTATATTATTTATTAAATTCTTCTATTATCATTAATGCTTTTTAATAAAGAATATAAACATATTATTAATAATGCTTTAATTAATTGTTTTAATAAAGATTTTATACAAAAGAAAATTGAAAAATTTAGCCATCAAAAAGTATTAATGATATTTCTATTCTTAAAAAAATAAAAGATGATTATACATTTAAAAAATTTACTTACCATCCTTGTGTTAATAAACATTTTCAATTTTTTTTAAAGAAGTTGGTATAGCTTTAGTTCCTCAAAATAAATATAGTATTAAAATTTATTACAATTTTCTAAAACAGATAAAATTCCTAATAATAAAAAATCTGGTATTTATCAATTTAATTACTTAGATTGTGATCAGGTTTATATTGGAAAGATGAAACGTAGTTTGGAAACCAGAAAGAAAGAACATTTTCGTAACATTAAATATTGTGACTTTGTGGGTTCGTGAAATGAAAAGTCCAATTGCACCATTCAAAAATGTTCTTTATTTCCACCGACTTACAGTTGAACACTTGCCGATTACACAGAATTACGTAATGCACACAATTAAAATTCACCAGTTCGTCGGTTAAAGTTCCACTGTACGCTCACAATTACGCAAATTCTTCCGTTGCACGCACACAGTCTTCTCGTTCGCTAACACGGCGCTACTTCGCTGCTTGCCAAGCACTGACTAACTCTCCTCCAGCCCGACGTGTTGCTTATATAGGGCATACTGGCCAATCTAGAAGCTTCTGGATTAGATGAAATATCCCGTAAGTTCGAGAACTCAGGTTGAGCGAAAAGAGACGACACAGTGATGTTTTTCCAGCCAACCCTCGTTACCGCTATAAGACAAATGACTGGGCGTGGCGAACGCCCATCGTCTCGTGCTGCTGCCGGTCGGTTCTATAGGAAGTTCCGACGTTCGGGTGACAATATAAACAATTGATAAATCGGCCGTGTCAGATCATTTTTGGTCATTTAACCATGAAATAAATCCCGAAGTTAAATTATTAAAACAATTAAATGTTCCCATAGATTTAATAGTGTGGTGAAAATATTTATCCTAAGAAATAAAAATCGCGTAATGAATTTTGACATAACGGCAATTGATTCTGTTTTTAGGTCTGTTTCTTCTTCAGATGTTGGTAATACGTAAATACGTAGTATCCTTGACCACGAAGTGTGTTTGACTGAAGATGTAGACAAATGCTCATGAAATTAATGTCAATTAGAAAAGATAGAAGAATTGTCATCAACTTCTTAAGATAAGTGGAAAAGAATCACTAAATATTTTATTTGTATTATCTCAAACTGCTAACTTTTATATAGGTGGAAGGGAAAGTGGGAATAGAGTAGGCTCTAAGCAATGTGAAATCTTTTAAGATTTGACCACTATGTGATGAAATTCCATTCTCTTTGCATGGCCAGGGGATTAATAAACGCATACATAAAAATAATAACTTCTTATTTGAGGGAAATATAAGCACTGGGAAATTCAAACATACAAGAAATATCGCGGATGTGATTCAATTCACATAAATTGTATTTGACCTAAACGGACTCTACATTTTTTGTAGCAGAATCCAGGAAGAGGTCTTTTGAGGATATCCCCAAAAAGTTCAACATACACATTTCATTTGTGATGAAAATATCTTAAGCACAAGGCATTTTAAATCTAATTCTTTAGAGTTACTTTTGAGAAAATTAGCAATTTCATGAAATTCTCCCTGTAAAGGAGGGGGTGGGGTTTTTCTTGAAAATCTGCGTGACACATCGGTGGAAGATGCTGACTTTAAATACCAAGTTAGTTTAGAGACAGATAGACCAACACACATAAGCCTTTTTCCAGACTTACTTTTTTCTTTTGATTCAAAAATTTTCAAGGCGTATTTCCGGTGAAAAATCTGTATAGACGTTTTAGATGAAATGCAATACTTTGCCTACTTGCTATACTTAATAGACGCAGGCTCCTAAACATTCGTGGGTAATCTAGTTTTCAGAACGACGTATATAGTGTTTTTGTGTCTATGACATATTTAATTGCTGGGCTTGGGAATGCGTGTTTTGACATTGTTGGAAGTCCTGCAGCCATAAACTTTGAGAACTACAGAGAAACTTTTGTTTGGTGTTTCAGACAGCATGATACCGAGGGCGATATTGACCATGATATTAGTGCTAATCATCTCTGGCGTGGCTAAAGCAGGAATGCACTTCATTAGACTCGTACTGCTGGCTGCTGTGGGCCTGGCTGGAATGTGGATGATGCATACCTTAGCACAAGACTACAACCACATAACGAGTGGTCATAAGGCCTTTTCTGGACTTTTCAAACGCTCTATACAACATGGGGTAAGTACTCAACCTTTACACAAATGTGAAACAAACTTAAAACTTTTACATAATATACGGAAATTTGTTTTCCAAACATAAAATTTTCACCTTATGTATTCGTTACCTTTAGTAATGTTGTGGTGATGCATGATGCTTGCTTTCGAGAGGTGCCAAGTTCGATTACCGTTGATATAACCCACTCTGATGTGGATTTTTCATGATTTTCTGGGGCCAGTAGACCAATGCTGTAGTTATCCTTACTACTACCATTTTCTTTCCATTATTTCCCTTGTATTCCTCTCCTTCGCATTTTTATTCTAGTTTTGGTAACATAAGTTGGCAACTGGCGCGGATTGCTTGCTCGAAGGAAAAAATACTCTCCCTGGACACTGGATGCTTGTTCATCACCCTCTCTAGGCAGCTTCAGCAATGAGATGGGTCTTCGAAGCCTAGGGATTTCCTTGAGACCTTGTGGTTTGCCTGCCTGTAGCCGACCGAATGGGATGACTCAGGTGGTTTCATCTATGGCCCGCAATCGGGTAGTCCGGGTTCGATCCCCGTGGCCAGATTGCCTAACACATGGGTTTCATTGAGGTTTTCTCGGGTCGCCAGGTGAATGCTGGGTAGGTTAATTACATCCCCCGAATTTTCTGTCACTCCATTTCCTGCCCGCCTCGGTAGCGTAGATGGTAGCATGTCTGCCTCACGTTCAAGAGGTCCCGAGTTCGAATTTCGGTCAGGGTGAGTTACCTGGATAAGGGTTTTCCGGGGTTTTCCCTTATTCTTAAGGACGAATGTCGGGTAACTCTAAGCTCCATGGACCCTGGGCTCATTTCAGCATCATTTCACCCATTTCATTCACCGTCCGATATGACTTAACGTTGGAGGACGTAAAATTACAAAAAAAAAAAAAAAAAAAACCTCCATTCCCTGTCCAATATCCTTTCACATAATCTCTCATTTGGGGTAGAAGTATCTCGATGCTGCATGGCAGAATGATATGACGCTGGTAAACACTTCCTGCTCCGATAGGACGGTCTCCAGTCTCGCCTAATGGTCCGTTTCATTGTCGTGACTCCTTGGGTCGGCCGCCCTTTGTCTCCTCTCACCTCATCCTCCCTCCCGGGATGTCCCTCTTGGAGCATAGGCACAATAGATCAACACTGGTCACAGTACCAAAGCTCCTCCTATCTATCCTATCCTGCCTGTAGCCCCCTGGACTCCTTCACTTTATCCATTTATCCAGGCGTTGGTAACCCATATATATCATTTAAACCGCATTGCCCGAGCTGTCCCCTCTAAAATGACGGAAATAAAACTGACGCATGTAAAATACTAGAAAAAGCTTCTGCGATTTCTTATTCCTTTCCATAAAATGCTTATTTTGTTTCTATCTTTCTATTCCATAATTTTCCAATGAAATTTTTGAATGTGAAAGCATTTTAGTAACCTTTATGTAAGTAGGTTATGCCGCAATAGTTTCTTATGTTGTTATCAACTTCATTAGCAATGTGTTAATATGTGTAATGGAAAAAAAATTGTCTCCAGCGTAATATCCGAAATCATTCAACTGATATAATTGTTTTATTTATGAAGGCTATAGATTAAATAGTGAATTCAAGATGGTTTAAAATGCTTGTAGGAAAAAGTGTATGGAATTCATATGCAATATCCCTATTCTTTGAATATTAACTATGTGCTTTCTCAATGGGTACATTCTAGAGCCTTTACTCTGGGAAAAAATATCATACACCAAGCCTGATACATTAATCTGGCAATAAAATTAATGTCGTAAATCTTCATTGAATGTCGTCAAAGAAGTAAAACATGACTGGACTACACTGGATTAAGCTAGGGTGGGGTTCGGCACGGAGATTCAAACCTGGTCTATTGTACCTATGATCTCTAGTAGGGCACGCCCGGGAGGAAGAATGGCACGAGAGGAGACAGAGGGCGTGTGTCCCAAGGAGTTACGACAGTGCAGAGGGCAGGGCTCTTACACTTTACCAGTTGGTAACTCCCGGCAGACCAGAACTACCAGCATCTCACACTGATGTGGCCCGGAAACAGTGTATTAGGCAGACCGGAAAACCGGAAACCGTCTTACTGGAGTAGGAAGTGTTTACCAGGAGCATATCTCCTGGTGTGCAATGCCGAGACACCCACCGACATTTCTTCCCTGAAAGAGAACACTAAATGAGAAATGATGTGAAATGATAATGGAGAGGGACAGAAAATTTGGAGGATGTAATTAACCTACCCAGCATTCGTCTGCGAAACCCCCGAAAAATCCATGGGTCAGTTACGTCGAACACGGAAATCAAAACTGGACTTCTCGAATGTGAGCCACAGATTAAACCGACTGAGCCATCCTACTGGCATATTTTTTTTCGTTCCCTTGGCCTAAAATCACACTTGAATTGCCTACAGACTCCTAAAGCCCGCCTCGGTAGCGTGGTGGTAGCGTGTCTGCCTCACGCTCAAGAGGTCTCAAGTTCGAATCTCGGTCAGGGTGAGTTACCTGGATAAGGTTCATTTCGGGGTTTTCCCTTATCCTGAGAGACGAATGTCGGGTAACCCTAAACTCTATGTACCCTGGGCTCACTTGAGCATCATTTCATCCATTTCATTCATCGTTCGATATGACTTAAAAGGTTAAAGGACGTAAAATAAAGAAAATAAAGACTTCTAAAGAGGTTTACATATGTAAACATCAAGTTTATGGGCTTTTTACTTTATCTCGAGTATTTAGTAAACTGAAGAATTACTGTTTTCTATTAAAAACTAACTCTCGATATCAGATTTCACCAGAGATTCACATTTTAAAACTCCGAACCTAAAAACATTTTATGCACGTGTGGTGTGTTGAGTTTTTTTTGTCATTTACGTTCAACGTTAAGTCATATCGGACGATGAATGAACTGGGTGAAATTATGCTCATGAGTCCGGGGTCCATAGAACTTAGAGTTACCTGACATTCATCTTTTAGGATAAGGGAAACCCCCGGAAAAAGCCTTATCCAGGTAACTCACCCTGACCGAGATTCGAACTCGGGACCTCTTGAACGTGAGGCAGACATGCTACCACCACGCTACCGAGGCGAGCTGTGTGTTGAGTGAATTTGTAAGCAATGATGATTATTTTTGACAAACCATAAGACACTGGAACATTATATTAAAATCAAAATGAAAAGTTGATTGAATACTAAACTTGGTATTTAAGTTCAGTATCTCTCAAGGAAGATTCTAAATAAATCTTACAGCTCCAAAAATATGAAAGTGTTTAAAAGTATTTGCACCGTGTGGCGTTGTGCTGCTGCGATAGGCCGGAGCCGGGCGCATGCCAGGAGAGTTGGACGCTTACCAAGAGAAAGAAAGAGACAGAGAAAGACTCCATTGTTGCAGCCGCGAAAGTTCTCGGAAGGTCTATGACTTTCTAGAAACAATGGCTTGGGAGGTATAAATACTCCGCAAGGTTTTAGAGCGGCAGTTGCTTGTTGGTTATTGCGACAGTCGATGATTGAAGTGTACCGCATTGATTTCTTTTATTTTCGTGCAGCAAAACATCGAGTCAGCCTTGAAGACAGTTGATTGTCAATTTCACGTCATTTTACTGCAGCGAAAGTTGTTCTAAATTTCTGCAAACAAGATTTCCGAATCTACATAACCCACGCAGTCACAGTATCAATATTTTCAAACGTGACACTAAAAATTCTGATTAAAAGTCATATGTTTGAGAAATTTTCCTTACAAATGATACATAAATGGAATTTAGTGGGATAACCTCTGAAGCCCTCTTCATTCTGAATGACTTTTGCATAACTGGTTAACAATAAGAATTAGACAAACTCTAACGACACTAAAAGTATTGATGTCAAAAGCTAGCAATTTATGTACATTTTTGTGTATTTTCCAATAAATTAATTCCTATTGGTTTGAATTGTCAAATACTTAAGTTTTATTAACCGGAAAATTATTAGTTTTTGATAGGCATTAAAATATTTGAATATCATATAACCCTACCTATTTCACTATTCTCCTTCTACCTACAAGGAAATGTAGAATAAAACTATTTCTGTACATGTTTACATCAAAGTAGACAGAAAATTTTTTTTTTTGTAAGAGCTGTTTGTTCACATTCGTGAGAGCATATCAGGTCATCCTGATACATAAGATATATTTTACTTAATTACTCGGTAGTGTGGCTTATTCCTTCCCCTATATAATGCCTTTAGGCTAAATATTTAAACTGTTTAGAATATTGTAGGAGAGGGAGGTTAAGAATTTAAAATATATAACATGGTACTGACATTAACTTTATATCAGGGAATTATGGGTTGATTATTACAAATGTAACAGGTTATTACGAAATTGCGCTCCTAAGGGATAAAACACCAAAACGTCTTCCAATTTGTTGCAATTTAATTTTATTGAGCCCCTCAGGGAACTGTGAATCGATATGCCTGTGTGCTTGTGTTTGTAAAAGGACTGAACAGCTAATGGAATTAAATTTGCTTTTATCTTTTAAGCTGAGGGAATAAGGTATATGACCCTTTAAATACTACCCTTTAAAATGGAGATACATCGTTATCATTGCATAATAATGGTTACATTTTAATATACAGAAATATTAAATACATAGTAAATTCTTCATAAAATATTATTTTTTGTCACACACTACACTTTCTTTTTAAGAAAATTGATGAAATTTGAAATGGATATATTGGTAAAGATAGATTTATGCCACACGATGCGGCGACGTATTTGAAGTAGGATTCGTTGTCGTGAGGTTTCCCGTTCCCCTCGGTGTGGCGACGCGGTGAGAAGCCAAACCTTACCTCGATGTAGAAGCATTGAACTCTCCTGTCTCGAGGCCGTGAAGATGATGGTTTCGAAGTTTTCTGTAAATTTACCTTCCGGCAGGGGCGGTTCCTCCATAAGGTTGCAGGTTTGCGTTACACCCACTGATTCTGAATATACAACAGGTGCATTTTGCACCTTAAAGCTGTACTTGTTTGCATTGTTTTATATACAAACATGTTTCAATTACGCTTATCGTCTGTAGCTGCCCATGACCACAGAAGTCGAAATAAACAGAGGTTAGCTGTAGGAGCCGCAGGTTTGCAGAGAAGAGTTAACCTAAGATTTCGCCCAAATGTAGGCTCTCTGAGGGGGTTGCGGGAAGGTGAAGAGATGGGAGTGGCTTCTTATACATTGCTTAAATGGAGGTTTATAAACCTAGCTCCTCCTATTCTTAGCAACGGCTATAGCGTGACATTCAGGTTTAGCTTCTGTGTGCTCTGCTTTTCGAACACAGGGAGAATTTAATTAAATGCATGGAGGTTATTCAGAAGAGAGCTGTGTTATACAACAACGCCACACTTGTTCAGGCTTCTGGGTTTATGGACACTTTGAAAGATTGTAATTTTGTATTCTGGCTGTCTTTCTTCCACAAGATCATGACCCATGTGGACATTTTGTACAATCAGCTGCAGAAACGAGACTGCAATGCAACATTTGCCATCGCCCAGCTAAACGCATTTAAAAGGGAAGTGCAAAAGGTAAGAAATAGCGTGGATATCGAGGAACACGAAGAAACTGCAATTAAGAGGAGAGGAATAGAAGATCACGATGTAAAAAGAAGAGAAGCTCTTGAAGTATGTGACATTCTTAGAGAAGCAAAGGACAGATTTAGCTTCACGGGGCATCTGGTAGCCTTAAGTTTGTTTCATCAAGAAAATTTCTAAGACATTTCCAGAGGATTCCCTTAGAGAAACAATAGGTTCTATCCTTTTATCATTGGAACAAAAATTCGTAGAAAACTGACTGTAATTTACAGTCGAGAGGAATTTCGTGGAATGTCCGACGCTTTGTGCTTGATGGACTTTCATTAAGGAAAACAATTTATGTGCTACATTCAGCGAATATGTCAAACTCCTGCGAGTACTGTTAAATGTCTACCACTGAAGCAGAATGCTGTTTCTCAACTTTAAAAAGAATAAAAACTTTCCTTAGGAACACAATGTCACAGGACCGATTGTCAGGATTTGCAATGCTTTCAATTGAGAGAGATTTTGTTATGAAGATCAGCGACTTCAACGCAAAAGTTATCGATAGATTCGCCAGGTCTAAGGAGAGCAGAGCAGAGACTCTGTATAAATAGGTGAGTCACTACTACTCTGTATTTTATTTTTCATTTGTGCACCACCAATAATTTAACCCACCAGCCACCACTGCCTTCCGGCAGCTGCGGCGAGCGATGAGATGTGAAACCTCAATGTCGTGTTATCGATTCAAAACGGATTTTGCGTTTGCGCAACTATGAAATAAAATTATGAACACCGTTTCACTTTACATGTATTTATTTCTCGACATCTTTTGCTTCACAAGCGACTTTTTCACTGTTATAGCACTTAACTAACTTTTAATTTTCTCCTTCGCTTTGCGAATGATGCAACGGTTTTCCACTTATGTTATTTCTCGTCGCGTCGCGTATTTAGCGTATATTTTAATCGTTTATTACACGTTAATGAACGGTGAGCTCCACTAACTTCCTGTAGTTTTCAAGAGCCTTTACCCAAAAACACGTCTACACGCTTCGAGAGTATAAGCAAGAAGAAGAAAGAAATTTAAGTATAAAATTATTGGTTCTTTTCTCTTTTTCGTTGCTAGGTTACCGAAAAACTAAATTTTGATTGGTCCGACGTCACAATTTGTGTAGATTTAATTTCCGGGATTTTCTGAATTTGGGATTTTAATAAACCTAAGCATTCGTTGCATCATCTACATGGCCTGCTTGGTTATTGATTTACATTGAACTTCAGATGGCCATGTTTACTTTATATGTCCATATATGGAATTTTAAAATATATTTACAGACCAATATGCAGTATCAGCTTTAAATTTCTACAGAATTCAAGAGGCTAGTTTCGCCAAAATTTCCTTTTTATCTTCAGTCACTGTTTTTTGTTTTCATTGTCATCGCTACTGGTGTTAGATGTTCTATTAGTTTATTTATTACCAAACTATGAACATGAAACAAACTTAATGTTAGAATCATTTGGCGCTATTTCTATTTTTAAAATAAATGTTTATTAAAATAAATATTTAAAGCAATTAAAAGGTCCTATAGATTTAATGGTTTGGGACAAAATATTTATTATAAAATGTAGAAATAGCGTAATTAATTTTAAAATTTCTGTAATAGATCTGTCTTTAAGTTTGCTTCATTTTCAGAATTTGGTAATAAATACAACATAATACAACACCTAGCGGCAGTAACGATGACAACGAAAAAAAATTGTGACGGTTTTTGCGAAACTAATCTCTTGAATTCTGTGGACATTTCATCAATTTTCTTAAAAGATAAATGAAGTTCGTGAAAAATAGTTTACATTTTGTGTAATATTTCTTGCATCATTGTTGCCAGCATCTGGTTTTACGTATTATAAATTATTGTGTATGAAATGTGTGTGTGTGTGTGTGTGTGTGTGTGAGTGTGCGTGTGCGTGTGCGTGTGTGTGTATTTAATGCTCAGAATTTGATAATAAAATCATTTTTCTTCTTGCTTCCGAATATTTGCAGACTAGATCTTCTTGATTTTGGAGAGTTTCACATACAGTCAGATGATCGATGTTCATTAAATCGACTTTACCACATAAACAACACTGTGGAGAAGTTGTTAATCCAACCTTGAATAAATGTCCATTCAAACAATCGTGGCCTGTGATTCATCTGAACATTGCTACTGAAGATTTTCGAGGTAGTTCTGGAATTGTCTTTAGTTTGTTTTGGAGATCTTTCCAATTAAGTTTTTCAGAGGAAACTAGATAGTTGTTATATAGTTTTGTGAAAATGTTTTTGATTAATCTTTTAACTGTTTCATAGGGGATATTTTGTTTCGTTGTTTGAGATATTTTGGAACCGTTCTTGGCCAACATAACTGCTTTCTCATTGCTAGAAATTCCACAGTGAGATGGTATCCATTGGAAAACTATACGTATATTTAAATTTTGAAAATGTTTAATCATATTATGAATCTCATTTATCTTTTCGGTTTTTGGACAGTCATTTGAAATAATAGGCTAAATAGCTGCTTTAGAGTCTGTTAAGAAACCTATGTTGGAAAGCTTATTTGTCCAGGCAAATAGAATTTGTAAGGAAGTATAAATTGCATCAATTTCTCCATCAAAACCTGTTAAGTAAATTCCAACATTCTTATAGAAAAAAAAAAGAAAAAAAAAAGGAAGAATTTACAGGTAGCTCCTGCTCCATCTTCTTGATTATAAAGAGAGCCATCTGTATAGATGTGTGTCCATTTGTCAACTGGATATCTTACATTGGATATCTATGTGTATGAAATGTCAATAAATTAATATTTGGGGAGTTGTGCCAAGTTTTGTACAGAAGCATTAGCCTTAGTGGGATCAAAATAAGATATGTCGTTCTAATTTCTTTTAAAATGAATATTATACTTTTTGTTGACAACGTAAAGAATGGTATAATCTTATTAATAATACAGAGTATCCAAAATAATTGTTTAGAGTTATATTTCTATTTGTTTCACTTGTAAAATTCAAGAAGAATTGCAACTGGCGAAGTCAAGATCATATACTGTGTATCGTACGCGTTAAGTCCGGCGGAAGGAAGTAAAGTCGATGGTTAGTAGATTTACGGCACGTTGTAACGGGATTATATTTTCGTTCATCTTCAACTAATAAGAAGCAAGCCAACTTTTTGTAAGATCCAAATCGAGTTTTAATCTATTGAGAGTCGTGAGATCTTTTCTCAGGTGTGGATGCGGATTTTTGGTGGTAATAAAATTTAGATGAGTCCAATTTTGTAATATATTATTTAATTATATAATATGAACTATGATTCACTCTTATCTATTATAAATATTGAATAACACTTTTTGAATCTTATTAATTTTCCTTTACAATTACAATCCTCGTAACATCTTTCCTCCTTCTCCAGCAAGACACAAGATTCTCACTTTTTTTTTTAGATTATTGATTTTCTTGTCCCCATAGCAATTCCCACCTTATTTTGTGATTGGCCGATTCACTGACACGTCATCACACCACGTCACACCACTACTACTTCGGCCAATCACACAACTACATACATTTTTATATATATTTACAATTCCCACGAACACAAAAATACTGTTACAAATGCCCCTCTTCGAAATATATGGAAAATAACCAAATAAAGGAATTAACAATCTGTTTCCATATATTTCGAAGAACAGCCCCAATTAACAATTTCGTTTACACCAATATTACACAACACCAATACAACATACATTGGATGAAATATAATAAATGAACATTTAACAACAATAAATTAACATTAATTAAAATACAACAATATATTGATGTTTAACAATGTTTTATTTTTATTATTATTTAACACACACATAGTATATATTCAATATTGTTTCAATTACTGTCAAGGCTTTTATGTGTATAGGGATCAGTATCATTCACTTTAAATGTGTGTGTGTATTTGTTACACAGTCCAGGTTTTGAACTAAAGGCTTTTCTATTCTTTAATATACACAATTTCAACTGTTCTTTTCTCGCTTGGTCTAAATTGTATGTGTTTTCTAACTTTACTTGTAATATTCTCTGGAATTCTATTTCTTCCTCCACTTGGCTTCCGCCGTTCTTATCTTGTATTGTATATAATTGGCAACAATGCTTTTCAAGGTCAGTTACATTATTTTGCAATCCATCAATAATTAAATTCTTCCCACAATTTTCATTTTCATCGTATTCAATATTACCATTTTCTTGCAAAAGTATATCTTCCACAAAAAACCTTTCATTATTTATATTATCCCTGTTCTCTTCTTTTCTTCCATCTTCTTCCAATAATTTTATTACTAATAAATCATTTTCTGTCTTAACCTTCATTTCATGCATTTCGAAATTCAATACACTTTGCCATTCATATAATAAATCATTACCCACAATTACATCTCTTGCCAAATGTGGAATTACCAACGCAATGAAATTGAAATTCCATTCACCTATTCGCCCCTTAATTAATACTTGATATTTAATCCTATCCTTTTTCTTCCCAATTGCAGTACTGCAGTAAACGTTACACACATTTAAATATTCCACTTTATAGTTAGCTAACAGATTTTTAAACAATTCCTCACTTATCACAGTAGAACTGGCTCCAGTATCAATCAAGGCTGTATATTCTTTATCCCATAGGTAAATAATTATCTGAGGTGGGTTGACTAATTCCTTATTTTTCTGCAAGAGAGTGAGCTTATTTCCGTTATCTTCAACTTTCAATTCGCCCTGTGTCATCCTCACCGAACCACTTTCCAGAGCACAAAATGATTTGGTTTTTAGTTTTCCATCTCCCTCTGATTATTACTTTCATTGTTGGTTAGGTTGGTGCTATCGTTTATACTCACATCATTCTCTGTGCTTTGTGTATTTTCGACTCTTTCATTTTGATTACTTCTTTCAAATCTCACACCCCTAAAATCTCTTTGATTTGCACTAAATAAACTAGTACCTCTACCCCTATTAAAATTACTTATTCGCTGATTATTTCCTCGATAAAATCTTACATGGTTTATTTGATCATTTCTTCCAATTCTCGTCGACTGATTGTTATGATAATTCCTTTGCACATTATTTTGAACTCCACTTCCTGTTCCGGGAATTACAGATTCATAAGTTCGTCTAGGATCATAACCTCTTCCTTCAAATCTTTGATTTCTCACGGGTGCCCCGCCCCAATTTAAACTCGTCCTATTATTCCTATTATTTGTAGGTTGTGATTCCTGTCGATTTCTTCCTCGCTCAATATGGACGTTATTATAGTTACCATCACAGGATGTAGTATCATTAATGAGGTTATGTGCTTCAAATTCGGATAATAATTCAATCATATCAGAGAAATCGATAGGCTTAGCCACAATTAAATGATTTCTGATATGTGGTGGATAATGACGTATTAGCATGTTGACAATTTCTGTCTCAGAAATTTCGGGATTGATCAACTTACTTTTGTTTGCTAATTTTAAGAAATATTCAGTCATAGAAATCCCTTTTTTAAACTCAAACCTACCCGTTGCTAACTCAACTTTTATTCTTCTTTGTCTCTCAGGTCCCCAAAATCTATTTATAAACAGATTTCTGAAAGTACTGTATGTTTCATGTGAAGCCAAAGTTAACCTTAACCACTCAAGAGCATTTTTCTTCAAACAGCGTTTTACTATTACCATCCGAAATTCATTGGGAATTCTCTTAATACGGAAATATTCTTCCAATTCCCTAAGAAATACTTTTGGATTATCACCTGATTCCTCATCAAAACTTGGTGGACTAATATCATTTAGTGAATAATGTACACATTCATTTTGACCTAGACTGTGGAGTTGTGTGTGTGAGGACATGTTCTGTGTGTTTCTGTGATAATTAATATCATTATCTGGACTCACAAAATCACTACATTCACTTACTACATCACTAGACTTCTGATGATTGCTTAATTCACCTGGTAAGTCACAATCGTTTATATTTGTAATTCTAGACATTTCTTTCCCATTATTTACTTTTCTAGCCTGTAATGCAATTACAACTTGTGTCAATTTTCCTAAGTTATCCTTTTCTTTTTCTAAATGTTCTTTTACCTCTTTAATTTGCAAAATTACTTCTTCTTTTGCTTTACTTATCTCATCAATTTGTAACTTTATTTCCTCTTGGTGTATCTTACTTTCATCATGTTGTAATTGCATTTCAGAACAAATTACATTGATTCTTTGTTCTACTTTATCTCCTAATTCTTCTCTTTGTTTTTGTGTTATTTCTGCCTGTTGTATCCTAAATGTTTCTAACTCTTTGTTTAATTCCATTCTTATTTCTTGTTTCACAATGTCCTGACCTAACCTAGTTTCCTGAATTATCTCTCTCAACTCATTGACTTCCTTTCTATTCTCATCCTTATTAATCTCTATGATCTGCATGAGCCTTTCCATATTATCCCTACACTCTTTTCTCCCTTCTCTAATCTCCTGTGAAATTTCAGATTTTAATTCCTGTTTTAGCTTCTGTAATAAATTAATTTCTAAGTTACTCACATTTTGTGCTAGTTCCTGTCTTACTCCTACATCTAAATCATTCATTTTCTTAGTTAAATCGTTTGCATTTTGTTCTATTTTAGAATCTAAATTACTCATTTCAGATTTAACATCTCCTATTTCTGATTTTACATCTCTCATTCTAAAATCTAAATTCTTTGCATTTTGTTCTATTTTAGAATCTAAATTACTTAACATTCTTGTTATTCTTTCCAACATTGACTCATTATCTATGCTTAATCTTGCATCCTCCCTATTCATTCCTACACTATCAGTAACTTCTCCTTCCACTATTATTTCTTTTCTACTCGCCATCTTTTTAACTATTTTCTGATTTCTTAACAACATAAATCTACTACTACTATTATTATTATTATTATTTTTTTTTTTTTTAATTTCACTCACTTAAACCAGTTCTCGTTTTCTTCTTTCTTCTCTCTTCTTTCTTCTTTCCTTTTAAATTCCCACGGAGCTGCACGATGCTTTAATCTCCTCTTCTTTATCCTATTCGAGCCCCACACGTTGCTGCGCCATTTGTAACGGGATTATATTTTCGTTCATCTTCAACTAATAAGAAGCAAGCCAACTTTTTGTAAGATCCAAATCGAGTTTTAATCTATTGAGAGTCGTGAGATCTTTTCTCAGGTGTGGATGCGGATTTTTGGTGGTAATAAAATTTAGATGAGTCCAATTTTGTAATATATTATTTAATTATATAATATGAACTATGATTCACTCTTATCTATCATAAATATTGAATAACACTTTTTGAATCTTATTAATTTTCCTTTACAATTACAATCCTCGTAACATCTTTCCTCCTTCTCCAGCAAGACACAAGATTCTCACTTTTTTTTTAGATTATTGATTTTCTTGTCCCCATAGCAATTCCCACCTTATTTTGTGATTGGCCGATTCACTGACACGTCATCACACCACGTCACACCACTACTACTTCGGCCAATCACACAACTACATACATTTTTATATATATTTACAATTCCCACGAACACAAAAATACTGTTACAACGTAATGGAACCTCAAGCCGATAACTAGATATCTGAATACAATTAAGTGATCTTTCACGCACAATATAGAGTGAAACGTTGAGAATAACGGAAATTAAAGAACACAAATAATCTGCAGTTAATATGTACCTATATGTATCAATTAAATAATATTTAACATCATTAGATAACTGATGTACCGAATTTTAGTACTGAACAAGGATTGTATAGTGCGATCCATATAAACCTGAACCATTTCAATAGGTCATAATTTGTGAACCGATAATAGGACACACGTGCAACTTTGGGAGAATATAATACACATTTGGGAGATTACATTACGCTAGATAGAGTCAACATGAAAATATCAATGCCACGGCCGGAATTTGAGCCACGGAACTTGGCCAAACCTTAGCCTATATACGGGGGTGCGAAGAAATGATTAATTTCCATCAACTAAAATACATTACACTATTTACATCTCATATAAAATGTTGGAAGTGTCCTCCACCAGCATCTATACATGTTTTGCACTCGTCTCACCATATTCTCTGAAGTTTTACGGAGAGTATTCTCGCCAATGTTACTTATTTCGTTTCGAATGCATTCCTTGAAAACATCAATTGTCCGTGGCCTGGTCTTGTACACTCTATTTTTAGATACCCCCACAAGAAAAGCTCCAGTAAGGTTAGGTCAGGGGATCTGGGGGCCATAGACCTTTGGAGATTATTCGATTATCAAAGAAACTGGTTACAAGTTCCATTGAGTCATTAGATGTATGGCACGTGGCTCCATCTTACTGGAAATAACCTTCTCTCAATTCGATGACTTTGTGGGTTCGTGAAATTAAAAGTCCAATTGCACAAACTCAAAATGTTCTTTATTTTCACCGAATTACAGTTGGAACACTTGCCGATTACATAGAATTACGTAGCGCATACCATTACAATTCACCAGTTCGTCTGTCACAGGTCCACTCCTTCGATGCACGTACACAGTCATCCAGTCCGTTCCCTCACTCGGCGCTCCTCACGGTTGCTCGCCAAGAACTGAACTGACTCGCCCACTGCAGGCCTTATATAGGGATATCGCTGTTTCTGGAAGTCTCGCGGTTCAGAAAATAATACCGAATGTTCCAGACGCCAGGGGGGAGGGGAAAGAGGCGGCCAGCGGCCAATGACACTTCCCTAATCATCCCCTCGAGATAAATGGGTAGGCGTGGCCTTAATGCCTCCGGTCCTCTACTCAGCTGTCAGTTGGTCGTGCTTTCCGATAATTGGGTGACAATATCATCCAGCTGCTCCACAAATGTCTTGAAGATACCCACATAAACTTCAGTGTCTACAGTCGTATCAAAGAAAATTGTCAATAGTGTTGTCAGTTCTCCTGGAGCCACTGAGATCATTAAAACAAATTTCTACTTTCTACGAGCTTTCAAAGGGAAATTATGGCCTATTGAAATGGTTTAGTTTATATGGATCGCATTGTATTAAACTATAATAATTATTTATGTTAAGGTTTTTTAGTCATTCTATAAAATTTAATTAATCACAGAGATAAAAATAGGTGCAATGATAAATAACTTATTTTTAATACCAGAACAAGGTCCCTCATTAAAAGACTGGAAGCGAGAAATTATAAAGGACAGTTAAGGGGATCAAATGTAATTGGTCTTAGTTAAAAGCCGTATGGTGAACTTAAAACCCTTGCAGAATTTAATGACATCACCAGGGAAATTATGTGAATACAGAAATCGTAATTGAAATAACACAGGTATAAAGTGTATAAAATACTTTTAAAAATATTACATTTTTTATTACCACTTTTATGTATCCCCTGTAATGAAACACGCAGAGTCACCAACCGCTGGGAATACATAGCTAACGAAGCTGGTAATTGACCAGCATTCACTGAAGTGCGGAGACACGTGCGTTAAGTAGTTGCCTGTGGCTAACTGTCGCATGTTATTTGTAATTTACGTCCTCCAACGTTAAATTCATATCGGACGGTGAATGAATTGGGTGGAATAATGCTCAAATGGGTCCAGGGTCAATGGAGCTTACAGTTACGCGACATTCGTCTTGAAGGATAAGGGAAAACCCCGGAAAAAATCTTATCCAGGTAACTCACTCTGGCCGAGAATGGAACTCGGGACCTCTTTGAACGTGAGGCAGACACGCTACTATCTGCACTACCGAAGTGGGCATTGCATCTTAATGAAAATGATCAGTGGCGAACTTAGGAAGAATTATTTTCTTCAGGTCCATATACCGTATGGCATATACCACTCAAGGAGGCTGGACTGGATCGGACTATGCTATGAAGGGAATTGTGCACGGAGGTCCAAACTTGGTCTGTTGTACTGTATGCCCACGACAAGAAGGCTAGAGGGGTATGAAGGCCAGAGGAGCTTGAACTGTTCATCTGCTCCGGTAGCGGATCTGTTTACTAGGAAATGAGTGAGAGTGCATATGAGTCATCCATGCTGCCAGGTCTAATGTTTGTTGCAGCGTTAGGTATTATGTATAGGTGAGCTATGTGGCAACACTTGTGTATTTTAAACGAGCCTTCCATCCTTGTCATACTGGGAAGGCGAGCGTACATCCCGAGGAGACAGCAAAAGTAATTACGTTGTACATTCCTCTATTGCCTTCTTGTCCTGGGCAATCAGTACCTATGCCCCCAAGTGGGGCACCCCTGAGAGGAAGGATGAGACAGAGGATGGCCGTCCCAAGGAGCCATGACAGTGCATAGGGCAAGGTCCCTAGACTTCACCAGTTTGAAACTCCCCGGCAGGCCAGTAAAACCGGCATCCCACCCTACCGTGGTCCGGAAACAGCGCCACCAGACCGGGTTCGGAGACAGAAGACTATCCTGCTGAAGAAGGAAGTTTTACCAAGAGCATATCATCCTGTTGTGCAACGAGAGACGCCCGCCGACACTTCTACCCTGAAAGAGATCACCAGATGAGAGATGATGTGAAAAGATAATGGAGATGTAATGGAGGGACAGTTAAGCTCAGAGGCTCTACTCCCATTAGTCCTGGACCCGTAGGACCAAGGACACGGGCCTCCTTCTACCCAGGAGCGATGGAAACTCCGGGGCTCTTTCCATAGGGCAATAACTTGAGTCTAAAAAGCCCCCCCCCCGCTGAGCACAACGTCAAGACGGGATGGAAGTGGATACGCCACTTACGCGCGTCAACCCCACAGGGAAGACTACCGATAACCTCGGTGGGGCCGAATGATGATCTAGCACACCTTCTACTAGCTCTGCAGGCTAGTACCCGGGACTATTCAGGCAACCCTCTGCCCACTCCGGGCGGCCGTAGCCTGGCCGGAAGTACCCATTTACCCGTGGGTGTCGGGAACACACTGACCCCTCGAGTCCAACCCAATCCGAACAACTCCCCTACGGGAGGGGCTCGGCATGTTCGGCCCGAGGTTCCTCTAGTAATGTCAGAGGTACCACGAGTGCTAAGGGTCCGCAGCGCCCGCACTTCGGCAGCTGAAGGGGACGGATCCCCTCCCCTACGGAAAGAATGGAGGGACAGGAAATTCGAGGGATGTAATTAACTTAGTACTCACTTCGCGACCATGGAAAAATCCCCGAAAAGACCCATGGTTTTGGTAGCTCGGCCACGGGAATTGAACCTGAACCTCCCGAGTGCGGACCACAGATGAAACCGCCTGAGCCATCCTACTCGGTTTGTAAAGAGTGAGTAAAAAGTAATGAGTGCAACGTGTCAATTCTTTTTACTGACTGTCAAGTATTTATTTCATGTTCCACTTACCTATTGTAGTCTGTTTTAACGAGGCTTCGCCTCTAAAACCAGGGAGAGTCGAAGCACTCCTTGGGTCTTTCCTTAGGGCAGTGCCTCGCCTATCGTAGATAAAGGAATTGATTCCTCCAGACAGTTTTAATAATTATATCAAACTTTGCCAAATTGCAAAAAGCCATTTTCAGGCGTGTGCCTGTGGATAGTATAAAAATGTCATTGGTTCATGGGTGATGTATTTTTACACTTGCTACTAAACCGTGCATGCAGCACCACCACCACTTGCTAACTTCGGTAACAAACTATAGCGTAGTATAGTAACCTTTTTTTAAACCTAATTTTCTTTAGCGGCAAGGCTTTCAGTTAAACGCTTTTGTAGAATTCAATACTTCCCTTGTCAATAGGTGCCATCAGGATGTCAAATGGTCGTTAGCGACTGTGAACAGATTGTTAAACTAATTAAATGTCATTTCAACTTGCTACGGAACATAAAGATCCCAGTTATTGAAATAGATCTTGACATCACGTCATAGTATCAATAGCGTTTACGTACCTGTGTACTTCATGTCTTCCCAGCTATGAATATGCTGCATGGAGAATGAGAAAACATTATTCACTGTTTAATTGAATGCAAAGAAAATAAGGAAATAATAATTGCTCGCGGGATTTTCTCTACTCTTATACAAACTGTTTTTGTAATCCTCTCTCCACTTCATGTTAATCTAGATAAATATTATTCTTTTGCTAATTTTCCTGTTAAGTGCAAGGGGAATATGGGAATAACAGCTTTAAGCGATAGTAAGTCTTTAAAGTGCACATTCGGTCGTGTGTAATGACTTTGAAATTCTGTTTCCTTTGCATAAACAAGATATTAAACGAAATAAAAGAAAGAAAGAGTTACACAGAAAATTAAGCTAGCTACAGTGGAGTAATAAATATTATAAAATAAAAATATTTAGTAATTATTTTCCACTTATCTTAAGAAGTTGATGATACTACTTGTATCTTGTTTATGCGAAATTAATTTCATGAGCATTTGCCCACATCTTCAGTCAACACACTTCGTTGTCAAGGATACTATGTATTTACGTATTACCAACATCTGAAGACGAAACAAACCTAAAAACAGAATCAGTTGCCGGTATGTCAAAATCCATTACGCAAATTTTAATTTTTAAAATAAATATTTTTTCCCAAACTATTAATCAAACTATTAACCCTTTACCACATAAATTTGCTGTTTTAATAGTTTGATTTATAGATTAATAAATATATCCCTGAATAAAGAAGAATTTAATAAAAAATATAAACATATTATTAATACTGCTTTAATTAATGGTTTTAATAAAGATTTTATACAAAAGAAAATTGAAAAATTTAAATATCAAAAAAGTATTAATGATACTTCTACTCTTAAAAACATAAAAGATGATTATAAATTTTAAAAATTTACTTACCATCCTTGGGTTAATAAACATTTTCAATTTTTTTTAAAGAAGTTGGTTTAACTTTAGTTCCTCAAAATATAGTATTAAAATTTATTACAATTTTTTTAAAAAAATATAATTTCTAATAATAAAAAGTCTCGTATTTATCAATTTAATTGTTTAGATTGTGATCATGTTTATATTGGAAAGACGAAACGTAATGTGGAAAACGGAAAGAAAAAACATTTTCTTAACATTAAATGTAAACAAGTTGATAAATCGGCCGTAGCAGATCATTTTTGGTCATTTAACCAAGAAATAAATCCCGGAACTAAATTATTAAAACAATTAAATGTTCCCATAGATTTAATAGTTTGGGAAAAATATTTATTTTAAAAATAAAAATTGCGTAATGAATTTTGACATACCGGCAATTGATTCTGTTTTTAGGTTTGTTTCGTCTTCAGATGTTGGTAATACGTAAATACATGGTATCCTTGACAATGAAGTGAGTTGTCTGAAGATGTGGGCAAATGCTCATGAAATTAATTTCGCATAAACAAGATAGAAGTATTGTTATCAACTTCTTAAGATAAGTGGAAAGTAATTACTAAATATTTTTATTTGTATAAAGAAAGAGTTGCCTAATTGTATTTGAGAAAACTAAGATTTGGAACATTTAAACAAATAGCAAGAAATATTAATGCATAAAAAGCAGAAGCTAGTAATAGTGAAGCAATATTTCTTCTTCACTTCAAGGATTAGACATTTCTACCTGTTCCTTTTTACATTCCAACACCTACTTCCATCTTCTTCTAGGGCATACTATATCTCTTCTTTCGCGAGGATTGTATCTTATTAAACTGGCTTTCTTTCTTCACTCATTCCATTCACACGTTCCTTCCAACTCTGTTTTCATCTATTTTAACCTGTAATTTGTGTATGCCTAATTCCTCTCGAATTGTTTCATTTGTTGAATTCTCGACTGGTGTATTTTTTAACTCTCATAAAGAATCTCATTTCTGCTGCCTGTATTTTACTTTAGCTCCTTTCTTTTAATATCCAGGACTCGCTTCCGTATAGGAGAACGGGACTACCATGATTTTATAATATTTCAATTTCGTTTCTTTCCAGTTTTATTTTCTAAAATTCATGCTGTGGTTCTACATATCTGCTGAAATTTGTTTATCTTGTTTTCTAAATCTTTGTCTAAATCGAAGCTTACTTCACGTCCCAAATATTTAAAACTCGAGTCATTCCAGGCATTTATTTATTTATTTATTTATTTATTTATTTATTTATTTATTTATTTATTTATTTATTTATTTATTTATTTATTTATTTATTTATTTATTTATTTATTTATTTATTTATTTATTTATTTATTTATTTATTTATTTATTTATTTATTTATTTATTTATTTATTTATTTATTTATTTATTTATTTATTTATTTATTTATTTATTTATTTATTTATTTATTTATTTATTTATTTATTTATTTATTTATTTATTTATTTATTTATTTATTTATTTATTTCCAATAGTATTTTTTATCTCATCGCATATTTTCCTCGATGTGCCATTCATTATTTTTTGTTTTCTTTGTGGATATATTTATAATATATTCTATCCCCAACTTCTTTCAACTTGAAAGAAGAATAATGTTATATTTTATTATGCTCCATGTTGAGAAGTCATTTGAAAGAAAGTTTTTCATAGTGTCGCGAGGCTTTTTTTTTTTTGTAATTTACGTCCTCCAACGTTAAGTCATGTCGGACGATGAATGGAATGTGTGAAATAATGCTCAAATGAGCCTAGGATCCATAGAGCTTAGAGTTACCTGACATTCGTCTTTAAGGACAAGGTAAAACCCCGGAAATAACCTTATCCATGTAACTCACCCTGACCGAGATTCGAACTCGTGACCTCTTGAACGTGAGGCAGACATGCTACCACCACGCTACCGAGGCGGGCACGAGGCATTTGGCTGCTGCGAGAGAGAGAGAAGCGGGGAGTGAAAGAGACAGATAGCGCCTAAGCCACCATGCCTACAAAATGGTGAGCGCTAATCTCTTGCCGAGTGAGAGACGGCGTTGGGAGAGGGGGAGACGGAGAGATATCTGGATAGTTCTCTCCTTGTGTCGCTCCACCATGAAAGGCCGTGGAGCTCCGAGAAACCTCGACAACGTTCTAGAAACGATGATTCGGTTATAAAAGCGACTGGACTGGACTGGACTGGACTAGACAGCCAGTTCGGCAGGGAGCTGCGAGGAGTGCATTTGCGAGCCAATGAGCTGTTTGTTGTGTGGACATTTTGACTGTACCGAGTGGAGTCGTGTAGGCATTTGAAGGTGAATTGTTTTGTTTGCTTACGTGTGGTGAAGCCACGAGAGACTGTGTTGGTGTATGTTACGTCATTCTGCTGATATCGGAGTTGTACAAGTGTATTTCTCCGGAAATAAAGAGCAGTTTGAATTTCTGCAAACTAGACTTTTGATTTTACGAACCCACAAAGTGACAATAGTTCCACGATGTGAGATCACTTGTAGTAAACATTTATAAGTTGCGTGTTGAAAAAATGGTTATACGTAGAAAATTATCGTTGAATTAAGTTTCTAATTATAACTTTATATATTAATTTTGCTCTTGTTTGTATATAGTGATGAGGAGTGTTAAAAGTCTTGCTGATGTCATGAATTTGTAATCATTCGATGTTTCCTTACCCCGGTTTGGACCCAGTCGGTGCGAGAAATTCTTGTCTTAGAATCGTTGTCTCGGATTGATTTAAAATTTTCCAAAATGATAATTAGTAAGCTTCTTTGTTCATAACAATTTACTTAATAATCAGTAAATACAAATTATATGATAACTCTTCCTACAGATTCATTTCCGCTGCTGTTCATCTTCTTTAACTCACGCGTTTTCCTGTCGTCCTGAAAATTGTTCGATTTTACTCACATTAAAAAACTATGCCCGCCTCGGTAGCTTAGATGGTAGCGTGTCTGCCTCACGTTTAAGAGGTCCCTTGTTCGAATCTCAGTCTGGGCGAGTTACCTGGATAAGTTTTTTCCAGGGCTTTTCTTTATCCTGAAAGACGAATGTCGGCTTACTCTAAGCCCTATCGACCCTGGGCTCATTTGAGCATCATTCCACCTATTCCATTCATCGTCCGATATGACTTAACGTTGGAGGACGTAAAAAATCTACAAAAAAGAACTATATCCTACTTTGTATTTTGTTTATCTTTAACTCATGATATTATACTTTCCCAGATTCACAGTACAAAAATCTCAACATTTCTTTTAAACATTTTCAAATGTTTAACGTCACTATAAAAGCTAAGGAACATAAAAATACACACACAGCAATTAATTATGTTAAGGAAACTACTATTTTAAGTTATATGATGGAAATTATTCATTTCTTCACACTAGCCGTATATAGGCCAAGGTATTGAATTCATAGAGTGGACATGAAAAATTCAATGCCACGGCTGGGATTTGAACCACGGATCTACTGGTTTCCGTCCATTCACTCTTACCCATTGAGCTCCATGGCCAACTTGCCGTCATGACATTCAACTCTCCAATCAACTCATATATTTCCCCGGTAAACCACTAGGGGCTCTCGCATCCGAGATACATCGTTTGTGGCCACTTCCTATTGTAAGTAATTGAGCTCCAGGCATCATCATTTAACTCTTTCTATTTTAAGTTAAGTGATGGAAATTATTCATTTCTTCACACTAGCCGTATACAGGCTATGGTATTGGATAGATAAAGTCGACAAGAAAAATTCAATGCCACGGCCGGGATTTGAACTACGGATCTACTGGTTTCCGTCCTGTCACTTGGAGCGGTTCCCCTCCTTGTGGTTTAGATTTATATCACACAATGCGGTGACATATCTGAAGTAGGATTCGCCCCGTCGTGAGGTCTACGCCGCACACGCTTAAAAGTTTCGCGCTCCCTCGGTGTGGCGACGCGTGTAGAAGCCAAACCTTACCTTGCTGTAGAAGCGATGAACCTTTCGTCTAAAAGCCCTGAAGATGAAGTTCTCGAAGATTTCTATAAATCCTCTCTCCGGCAGCTGCGGCGAGCGATGAGACGTGAAACTTCTCAGGAGTGGTACGGGATTTCACTTTTAGGCAACTATGGAATAAAATAATTCATACAGTTTCACTTTACTTGGAATCTTATTTCTTGACATCATTTTCTTCTTTACATGCGACTTTTTCCGCTGATGTATATAGCCCTTTAATATATTTTAATTTTCTCCTTTTTATTTATAAATGATGCAACGGTTTTTTACTTAAATTATTTATCGCAGCGTTCCGTATTCGATGTATATTTTAAACGTTTACTAAACGTTCATAAATGATGAACTCCAATAACTTCTAATGGTTTCAAAAAGTCTTTTACCGGTAAGGCTTCTACCCTCTTCGAGAGTTCAAGCCAGAAGAAAAATTTAATAATAAAATCATTGGTTCTTTTTTATGTTTTGGTTGCTAAGTTACCGTAATACTTAATTCTGATTGATCCTACGTCCAATTTGGGATTTCAATAAACCTAAGCATTTGTTGCATCATCTATATGGCCTGCTTGGTTATTAACTTACGTTGAATTACAGATGGCCATGTTTACTTAATACGTCCATATATGCAATATCAGCTTCACACTCTTACCCATTGAGCTACCAATGACCACCTTGCCGTCATCACATTCAACTCTCCAATCGACTCATGTATTTCCCCGGTAAAGCACTAGGGGCTCTCGCATCCGAGATACACCGTTTGTGGCGACTTACTATTGCAAGTACTGGAGCCCCAGGCTTCATTTAACTCTTTATTTTAAGTTAATTTATGGAAATTATTCATTTCTTCACACTAGCCGTATAGAGGCCAAAGTATTGGATAGATAGAGTCGACATGAAAAATTCAATGCCACGGCCGGTATTTCAACCACGGATCTACTGGTTTCCGTCCAGTCAGTCTTAACCCACTGAGCTAGCATGGCCAACTTGCCGTCATTCTATTTCAACTATTCAAACTTTTCTAATCGTGACGAAGAACTTTTAGGTTACGATACATACAATGTTTTAGTCATTATTTTATTTATGAAATGGTCCAGATAATTATCATTCGGGCTTATATTACTTCCGATAATATGGTGAGTGTTACAGCTATAATACGGAAACATTTGAATAGAGTTAAAAATACATCCCTCGCGTAACTTAAATTAAAAGTGCTTCTGCACAAATTCGAACTTAACGATGGACAGAAAAGTAAACTTTTTGCATGAATAGCCTATAGAATCCACATGAAATGGGACAGGCTTTTGCCTATACATTTCTAAAGAGCCGTGAAAGTCAAAAGCTTTAATAATGGATAGCTAAGACTGTCACCGGAATCTGCTGCATTAAACGTGCCACGTGTATTCAAGTGAAAGGCTGGTGAAAGAGATGGAAAAGTTGATCAATGGCAAGCAAGTAGAAAAGCTTAATTCAGCGTGTAGCGAGGTATATGCTGTAGAACGTGGATAAAGGTTGGAAAAGGAGATCTCGCTACACGAAATCTCAAAAGAAACGCCAGAAAATCACAGTATAAAGTAAGAGTTCTAAGGATAGGATAGAATTTCATTACGGAGGGGATTCGGTACGTAGGCCACCATGCCGGACCCATTGTGCCTAGCCCCCAATGGGACACCCCGGGAGCAAGGATGAGGCGAAGAAGACAGAGGGCGGCCGACCTACGGAGCCACGACAGTACAGAGGACAGGACTTCCCCCGACAGGCCAGGACAACGGAAACGCTCCCCTACTGCGGGACGGCAACGAGCCCAGTAGCCGAGCCCCAAAGGTCCCAGGCAGGCGATCCGAGCTCCAAAGATCCCTGACTGGCAGTCCCGAAATGGTCCCAGCAGAGGAGTGGAGACCAGCAACCGACCTACCGGAGGAGGAAGTAGTTTTCCTCAGAGTATATCATCCTGCCATGCACCGCCGAGACAACCGCCGACACTTCTACCCTGAAAGAGACCATCAGATGAGAGATGATATAAAATGATAATGGAGATGAAATGGAGGGACAGGAAATTTTGAGGATGTAATTAATCTACCCAACATTCGCCTAGCGACAAGGGAAAACCCCGATAAAGCCCATGGGTAAGGTACGTTGGCCACGGGAATCAAACCCGGGCCTCTCGAATGCGTGCCACATACGAAACCGCCTGAGCCATCGGCTTGGTAAGAGTGCTAAGGACACTGCTTACACGGCGAGGTTCACATTCAGCAGGTTTGATTCCAACTTGACCTAGAGTTTTTGTTGGTTTTCCATGGTTACTAGGCGAATGCTAGCGTGGTTTCTACCTTCCCGACTTCCCTTTCATTCCGTTTAATTTTGGCGTGCTTGTAGGTTTCGGTGTCACTGATGCTTGCTCAAACGAATAGAGGACTCTTAGTTGACGAGTTGTTTATCGTCCTCTCTGGCAGCCCCAGCAGTGCGACGAGCCTTCGATCCTGAGCTGAGGGACTTCCTCAGGTCTTTGTGGACTTTTTCCCTACGTTTTGTAACATCCTGTGATCCCTTCATTTCTATTCGGCGCTGACCTCCTGATTCCAATGTTGTGGCTTCAGAGTCGTCATACCGATTGTTTTTTGGTCTACCTCATGTCAGCAGATTCATTGGCATGTAAAAGATTTCCTGTGGGATTAAATTCCGGGACACCTTCAGCGCTAATACGATTCTGGTAATTGGCAGCATCACTAACAAACATAATTACTCATTTTTCCCCGTCAAGGAGAGTAGCGATTACAGATCTATACAGGTAGTACTGCGCAAAGTGTTCCCCTTCGTAGTATAACGTAATAGCATCCAACAGCTTGAAGAGTAACTCATAGATCTGGGCATAAGCGAACTTAAATAATCTAAACTAAAAGTGTAATTTTCAGGAGAAATCAATAAGTAAATAAGGACATTTGTTGTTTTTATAAGTGACGTTCTAAAAAAAGATAAAAGATAAGATAAACTTTTTTCACAATATGAGATTTGTACTCTTAATATACACTAGTGTTAAAAGTTAAGCATAACTGAATATTTTATTACCAAAATATCACAATTGTACAAAAGTTAAAGCAAAATGCAATATATTTTTACCAGTGTTTCACACATGATCTGGCATGTAATGGAGTGAGAAATGGCAGACGATTTTGACCTCGGGCCACCATTTCACGCAAACTCAAAATTTGACGATCCTTCCACATTGAGAATGATGGTGCTTAGCGGTAAATATGGGATGTGGTGACTGTGTGGCTACACAGGCCTCGCAGCACCATGTCGTGCTCTGTATAAGGTGGCACAAGAGTTCTCCAGGCAGCAGTTCCCATTCCTCACGCAGAGCATGTCGGAGACTTGAAAGTGTCCTCGGTGGGAGCTGCCGGTCTGCAACTCGTCTTTCTAATGCTTCTCAGGCATGCTCTATAGGGTTTATATCCGGGGATATCGCTGGCCAATCCATTCGCTGGATGCTTTCTCTTTCAAGGTAGTCGTCCACAAGGTGCGCTCTATGCGGAAGTGCATTATCTTCCATTAGGAGAAGTGTGGAAAAACTGCACTTCTGAAAAGTCACACATGTGGTTCCATTACCTCGTCTCTGTACCTCTCGGTATCCACAGTACCACCGTCGAAGATGTACAGATCTGTATGCCAATTGAACGTTATACCTGCCCAAACGAGTGCGCCACCACCATCAAATGGGCGTGTTTCCAATATGTTGGTGGGTTGAAACCGGGTTCCATGCTCTCTCCGGATTATAATGCGATCAGAATCATTGTTCAAACTGATTCTCGACTCATCTGTAACCAGTGCATTTCTCCATTCATTCAATGTCCAATGTTGCAGTTGCTGACGGGACCGTATTGTGTGTTCCAGTGAGCGGGACATATAGTGCTGGACGACTGACATAGGCTGACTGCCGTGAGGCTACGGTATACAGTTTGTCTTTAAAATCCAATGCCTGAGGCGGCTGCAAGCTCGGAACACAGTTGTCTTGCGGGCATTGTCCGATGTCGTGTTGTTGTGGTCAAATATCGGATCTGTTACGACGTGACCCGTGACCAACCACGCACAGGGATCTGTCAAACATCTCCTGTTTCTTGCAACCGTCGCCAAAGCCTGGAAATGGTATTTTGTGGCACATTCAGGGCCCGAGAGACTGATGTCTATGTTTGATGTATCTCTAGAGGTCCGACGATTCTACCCCTGAAAACAGAACCTATTTGCCGTCTTTGTGGCATGTTGGTGCTGTCTCGTGAACATTTTGTGAAGCAGCTACTTTTTGTTTACAATGGGAGAGCAGTAACAAATGAGCCACACACTGGGTCTGATACTGTTTTATTGGTTTATTGCTATGATTTTATTGACCTTTGAAGCGTGATCCCGCTTACATATCAGAGACCACCAGTAAGGAGAGGCACACATTGTGACTGTTCAATGGCGCTCGCTCACCGTTTTACCTTTCAGTTCCCTGTTTTCCATATGCTTAACTTTTGGACACAAGTTGAAGAAGTACACTTGTAGTTTGGGGACAGACAGGAAGAAGTACCATTAGGCGTAAGGGTAATGCATGTTGGAATTCAGCTAAACAAAGACAAGTAAGGAAGGGTTGGTCATTACCCCCAAGAGGGAAGGGGTATTGCCAACTGGAAAACAAGGAGACAAGTTAATGCTCTACCTGTAACACTCTTGTTCTGGACATCGATGGAGGCAGTGGTGTTAGGAGGGTGATGTCAAACTTAGCTATGTGTGCGGGCAATTTGTGTGTGTGTGTGTGTGTGTGTGTGTGTGTGTGTATGTGTGTGTGCGTGTCTGTGTGAAACCCCAAACAAGAAGATAAGCAGTATTGAATAAAGAAAGGGGGAAACAACTAAGCAGCCTGATGTGCTCGACTCCTGAGATAAAAAAGCCATGCAAAGATCACGAGCTAGCTACCAACCCAGAACCCATCCTAATAAAGTCCGTCAAACTGACTCTTCGCTTACTCCCTTCCATCCACCAGTATCCCCTCAAAGTGTATATTGTCGGGTCCCCGTATCCAATGGCTATTTCTTTTCCAAAATAAATGTACGTTTGTTTATATCCATCTAGCTGAAGCATAACTCCAACATAAAACGGTTGAGACGGAGAATACTTGATCCGTCTCCGGGCGATGACAAAGTAGAGGGTAGGATCTCTATTAATTCCATATGAAGCTCCCGATGTCAGCCATTACAACCGACACTTCTCCAGGTTCACACATCGGTCTAATAGAGGGGGAGACTAGTTGTCCGCAGGTCGCCTCGTTTTGACAGACGAAGTCACTGAGAATATTCTTTTTCCCTGCCATACAGTGCCGAGACATTTTGCACAGAGCCCCGTGATTGAAGGGCGCAGTGGCGTAAGGAGTGGGCTGAAGGGGAAAAGAAAAAGAATTTAGAGGATTAAAAGATTCTTCGGAGCGTTCGTCTAACAACTCTAGGAACCCCCCCCCCCCCTAAGAAGAAGCCCATGTGTCAGATAGACCGGCCGTGGGAATCAAACCACACTTCCCAAATGCGAATCGCACTGGCTACTTGAACTGTCAACTTCAGGATCTATCAAGGATATCATCATAAAGAAGCTTTCAACGAAATTTCTCTATCAAACTACACTTTACATTGAACATTATTTGTTATTAAAACAAGACCTGGAGCTTTCCTGGCGACGAATACCTCACTTTCTTCTCGGGCAGCCAGCCAGGTGAAAAATGATTAGATATCAACGTTTTGCTAGTGTGCATCTCTCCCATCATCAGGATATTTATAAAATGTTATAACATATAATTATATTTATAATGTTATTATTTCATTTTCTTAAAAATGGCTCAAAGTATTGTCATTAAAATACCAAATATTTAATATAGCTTTAGTATGAAAAATAAGATTCATATTTTGAATTTTTTGGAGGCAATAGCCCTTGAAGCCCTGTTCATTTTACAAGACGTTTCTATAACTGGTAAACATATGACATAGGAAAAAACCTTACTATACAAAATATATAGATCACTTCATGTCAGATACATTTTCTGTTGAATTAACCATTTCGAGATGTTCCTTGTTCTTCAGTTTCCTATATTTTACTTTTCTCAAACAGAAAGAGCTTGTTTTTTATGCAAAGAGAAAGAAATTTCACTAGCCCTTTAGAGATTAGGCTATTTGAACTGAATTACCTTATTCTTATTGCACCTAAAATGGAAATGTGTAATAGAAACATTCGTACAAAAGTCTGTCTCGATTAATATGAAGTACATTGAAAAATAACCAAAGTAAGTGTACTTTTAAGAAGAATGTGAGAGAAGGGAATATAGCATTTTTAATTATACAGTTTAAATAACTAACACTAATGTTTTTTCTTTCTTTTTTGTGTTCAGGGGTTTCAAAAACACGTTTTCATTGGGATATCTATATAAGATATTTGGGTCATCCACAAATAAAGTTTAACTATGCATATCGTAAGTAGATAGGCGTTTTTCAAGTTATGATAATGCAGACATTGAATTGGATGACATTGATATAAATATTACCATGAGCTTATAAGTAACTAAAGGTAGAAGATTACCACCTCAAGGTTACATGTTTACGTCTCGTCAAACATAAACTAGCCTGTCAGAGAGTTGCGGGGAAAACATCAACACTTAGACCAGTGAGAGGCGGAATCCCCGAAGGCTCTGTACTATCCCCCACACTATTCAATGTCTTTATGGCAGACTTCCCCACAGAGCCACGAGTCGATATGGCACAATACGCTGACGACGTGCTTCTGTTCTGCAGAGACAAACATCCTCAGAGCCTTCAACCCTATACAGAGACACCTCCGTCTCACACAACAGAGGTGTAGGTGATGGCGGATGTCCGTAAATCCGGACAAAAGCCACGCATACCTTTTACTAAGCGCTACACCTCCGCAGACTGCCCCAACTTCAGCTTCCGAGGCTGAAGGATAGAGTGGACTAACTCTGTCAGGTACCTAGGAGTTACTTTGGATAAGGGCCTAACCTTTCGCCAGCACATCAGGGACCTAGCGGCAAGGGTACCGGGAGCAATTGCTTCCCTGTATCCAATGCTGGGGTCGAGCTCGATGCCGCTTGGCCTGAGGTTATACCTTTGGCTGACAATTCCTTTCATGCTTTATGCCTGCGAAATCTGGGGCATGGCCGCAGACAGCTGGTTGGCATGGCTTCAACTTGCACAGAATAGAGGACTGCGGTCTATCTACTCTGTGACCCGCTACTTTCCCACGAGGTTGCTTCATGAAGCCTCGGGTCTTCCATACGTGGAGGATGAAATTTGGTGCCGGGCATCAAAAGTATACGCCAGTTTACCCAACCATACAAGCGCCCTTGTCAGATCATTGGGAGATTATGACCCCACTAGACGTCGCTCTAGCTTACATCGGGTACCCTGCATGGCTTGCGGGCACCCAAGATAACCCAGGAGCTAATCCTAACAGCAACTAAAGCTGAGCTCCAAATAATTCTCCTAAGCTGTTTCACATCAAAATTTTACCAATCTTAAATCAGAAACCAAACACCAGGGTGCTAGGCATTGCATCCTTTGCTTTCAATCTCAAGGTACATTCAATGTAACCTTACACAATAATACCAACCTAAAAGCCCACATGTCACCCTACAAAATCCCAAATAAACCTTAACTGCGGTAAAACCCTTAACGGGTGGGCACGCAGCAAAAACCTTCTGGCTAAATACAGCCAGCCAGCACGACGAGCGAGCGTGCGAGCTATTACCATCACGTAATAATTCTGCTACCTGACATCAGATTGATATACTGACCTCCTAGCTGCCTTTCTGTGCTAGGTCATGACCAGAAATCACTGGTATATATACCAATTATTTTCTGTTAAGTTAAGGTATAACGCACTGGCGGTAGTCGCTTCAAAGACTTCTATATTAGCACATCTGCTTTATTCTCTCTTGCAATTGACTGTGTTTCCATCTGTCATTGTGAATGACATTGGGTTAAGTTTATACATAAATGTTACGTTACGTTAATGTTCAATATTTATTGTGAATAACCCTTATAGCTCTACTAAGAGAGAGGGGAGGTTAAAATCTTAAAATTGCTGTTTTGTCGGCGAAACGTATTAATGATTGATAACATTTTATCCCGATTATCAAGATGTAAGTAGTCGATTTCACTTTGACTATGACACATCGAGTTTCTGGAATACTTAGTAGTAATATATGTTTATCGGAAAAAGATGATGTTTTCGATAAAGCTTTATAATATTCGCCTATTTGGAGAGCTGTAGATTAATATACATGTTATTAAAATTGATTGAGTGATCTTCGACAATAATAAATACGATTAACGCGTGCATACTTTGCAAGAGTAATATTATATATTGTTACCCTGGCGGTAGACTCGCGAAGCCGATGAATAAATGATGGCCGGTGGAGATTCGGGAAACTTCGGGGCCGATCGTTACCGGAAGCGACAGACAGTTGAGTGTAGTGTTTGAAAAATAAACAGTTTTGAGGTGATCTAGCAATTTGTAATGGTGAACGGTGTATTGCTAGAAAAATAAAGTGTAATTTTTGTGTTTGTAACCTCGTCTTGTTACTTCACGAACCCACAAAGTCACAACTGGTGTCAGAAGTGGAACATACGACAGTGGAAGCTGCATTGGCAAAGATTTTAGAGAAAATGGAAGAAATGAAGACGGCAAATGAAAACCTCGCTGCAAAAACAGAAGCGGCAAATAACAGCCTGGCCGCGTAGCTGGAGACTACAAATGACAACCTGGCCGCAAAGCTGGAAGAAATGAAGGTTGCGAACGAGGCCCTCGCCGCCAAATTTGAAGAACAGTTGGCCGGCGTGAGGGATAACGTGACGGAGCTGGGCAAGCGGATGGGCCAAGTGAACGAGCGCATCGAGGACCTGGCGAGCCGCGTTGACGACCTGGAGGGAAAGGCCGACACCAGCGTCAAGTCCCTGAACGCCATAGTAGAGGACGTCGTCGGCAGGAAACTGAAGGATTTGAAGGCCGACGCGCCGGGACGCGACACAACATCTGCGCGCGTCAAACCGCCGAAATATGACGGCGCGTCAACATTTGAGGTCTTCCGCCGCCAGTTCGACACAGTGGCCAAGCACAACAGATGGTCACCGGAGGAGGAGGCCACACAGCTAATAGCCAGCCTCCAGCGACGGGCCGCGGAAGTTCTAAACGCAGTGCAGACAACGGCGGCGCCCAAGGACATCTGGGAGGCCCTGGAGAATCGTTTCGGGAGCCACCGCTTAGCCGCAGCGTACCGCAGCCAACTAAAGGCAAGGTCACAGCAGCCGGGGGAGACGCTGCAGGAGTTAGCCATAGCGATTGAGCAGCTAGCTAGCAAGGCCTTGGTTGACCTGCCACTGGAGTTCGTATCCCAGGAAGCCGCCTACAACTTTGTCGACGGGGTACGGGACACGGAGATTCGTCAGCGCCTAATGCTCGGCGATTATAAAACCATCCACGAGGTGCTGACAGCGGCATTAAGGATGGAGGCGGCCAAGGTAGCATCTATCCCGACGACGAGAACGAGGAGTGTCCGCTACGCTGGAGACAGAAGACCAGCTGTGGGACACCGGCGAATACCTAGTGGCCTGTGTTGGGGTGTGGATAGCCCGGACACCTGCGGAGAGGCTGCCCACACCAGGAAGAGCAGCCGGCAAACGAGTAAGGGCCGTCGTGGAGAGGGGCACGTCGGCGCCATCACCACCATCCCCTCGAGTGACACTGCGCGCCGTCAGCCGGCGTATGGATGACAGCATCATCGCGGACGGTTGGGTAAGAGGAAAGCCGTGCCGCGTGCTGGTGGACACCGGGGCGGCCGTGACCATTATCAGACCTGACGTGGTGAAGGGTTTGCCGACAAGGAAGCCGAGCCGACCATACCAGCTTGTCACGGCATCGGGCGACACCTTGCCTGTGGAGAAGGAGGCCCTGCTGGAGCTGACCTTGGGACGGAGTGCCGTGTGTCTGTGGGTGTTCGTCGCGAAGGTGGCTGAGGAGGTGATTCTGGGACTGGATGCCCTCAGGAGCCACGAGGCGACGGTCGACGTCGGCAGCAAGGTCCTGAGGCTCAACGGAGAAGAGGTTATACTCCGTCAACCAGAAGAGCGCCTTGGAATTTGCAGGGTCATCTTGAACGAAGACGTGGTTGTCCCCGCGAGGAGCGAGGTGATGGTGACGGCGCGACCGGAAGGCCAGACAGCACGTCGGGTCCAGAGGCAGCAGGAGTACGACTTCACCTCGGAACATCGCAGAGGGAAGAGTCACGGTAACGCGGACGCTATGTCCCAAGACCCTGTCCAGAAGAGTGCGGTCAATGCACAAGAGTGGAGGGGAAGGAGCGTGCCGCAGCAGTTCGAGTAGTCACGGCATTGTGATGGAAACCTTGTTAGAAAATTTTGAAAATGATGAAAATGTAGTTAATATAATAGCATATGCGGACGATGTAATTTTTCTGATAGCAGGCGACTCAAGATTACAACTAGAAACTAAGGCAAATTTTATATCATCAAAATTAGCCAATTGGTGTAATGAGACTAAATTGCAAATTGCTCCCCAAAAGTCATCATATATTTTATTTAAAGGAAAATTAAAACGAGATCCGATTATTAAGTATAATAATGAAAAAATTAAACGTTGTAGAGAAATAAAATACCTAGGTGTTATGCTGGATGAAAAATTTAATTTTATAAATCATGTAGAGTATGTTAGAATGAAGGCTGAAAAAGTTATGAATAAATTAGTCACAATTGTCAATATAAAATATAAAATATCCTTAAATAACATTATCACCTATCATTATACTATTTTTGGATCAATTGTTACATATGCCGCAGCAACCTGGGCTCAAAAATTGTATAATTTGAATATTAGAAATAAATTAAGAAGTACACAGAGGAAGATCCTGCTTCGCCATACGGGTGCTGTTTGCACGACATCTACAGTAGCACTCCTTGTAACGACAGGAATATGGCCCATCGATCTTCTAATTAGATTGAGAGGTGCAATGTTCTGGTTCAAGAAAAATAATTTTGATAAAGTAAATAGTATAGTTGGAAAGGTGTGTAATACCAGACAAGATATCAAGAAATATCTGTTGAAGGATTGGCAGAATGAATGGGATAGTATAAATGAAGGTAGAAGAACTCATGAATTTTTTCCATTTATAATCGAACGCTTGAAATTGAAACATGTAAAACCCACAAAAGGTCTAATTCATTTTTTGACTGGACATGGACCTTATGGTACATATTGGTATAAAGTGAAGAAGTTAAATAGTTCCATTTGTAATATATGTAGTAAAGTAGATAATCCAGAACATGTTTTATTCGAATGCGTTAAATATGACCATCTAATTACTGAAGAACGAAATAAATTAAGAGGATTTAATTTATGGAACATAATAAGAATCCCAGAATTATATAATATCGTGGCCAAATTAGCAAATACCATCAGCGAATTAGCATGGAAATCAATTCTACCCAAATGTATACCTGTTCAAGAAATTCAACCACCAATTGAATTAAGAAGATCCCAAAGACGTATTAATCCACGTAATGAAGAAAATATTATTATTTAAGAAGGTATGGATATTAATGATTAGCAAAATATAAATAGTAGAAGAAGAGGATATTGTGTTTCCCTTGGTCGACGAGATTGGGGCAACAGGAGAACTAGAGCCGTAGCAGAATCCGAAGGTGATGCAGAGAGGATGAGGGTGGCGCAATTCCCCTTCCATGTCTACCAGTTCTGAGGAGGATACATAGAGTTCCTGCCGGCGAATCAGGTACCCGCTTCAAGGTTGTTGGTGCAACTGATCCAGTAATGTCCAACAATCTGTATAATGAGGAGGTGATCGCAGAAATGAAATTTTTTTTTAGTGTTTCAGTGTAATATAGTATCCTGTGAAATCTTTAGGGGAGGGACCCCCTCCCCTCAAATTAAATATAATTTTGAGTAGTGTTAATAGTATATATTTTTGGGGGAGGGGCTTTGCCCCTCCCCGTGGTGTTTAAAGTGAATGATGAAGTTTATTTGTGGTTTAGTTTAGGGAGGGATTTTCCTTCCCCGGTGTAAGATGATGAGAGAAGTGTTGTAAGTAATAATGTGGTGTAGTAATGGATGAGTAAAGTTTTTTTTTCTCTTTTTATGGATGGTTGTTTTGTAGTGAAGGATATTGGTGAATTGAGTTATGGATTATTATTATGGATAATTTGAGTGAAAGATGAAGGAGGATTTGAATGAATTATTTTAAGAAGTGGATATTTGGAAAAATGGATTTAAGGAGTTGATTTGATAAATTATGGAGATGTTATTTTATTTAAATTTGGTGTAAAATGAGGATTGTTAAATTTTGAGAAAGTGTGTTTTGAGAAATTATAGAATAGGATGCACTATGAAAGGGTAGAGCCAGAATGAAAAATTCAATGCCATAGCCGGGATTTGAACCACGGATCTTCTGGTTTCCGTCCAGCCGCACTACCATTGTGCTACTATGGCCAACGTGCCGATATGACATTAAATTCTCCATCTGACTCGTGTTTCTCCCGGTAAACCACTAGGAGTTCTCATAACCATATGAGACAACTACCTTAATGGCGACTTACTATGCTGTAAGTACTTTAAGGCCCGGGTTTTATAGTTCGGACCACTATTAGGTACAATTAATGGAAATTAATTGTTCTTTCACACTAGCCGTGTGTAGGACGCACTATGAAAGGGTAGAGCCAGAATGAAAAATTCAATGCCATAGCCGGGATTTGAACCACGGATCTTCTGGTTTCCGTCCAGCCGCACTACCATTGTGCTACTATGGCCAACGTGCCGATATGACATTAAATTCTCCATCTGACTCGTGTTTCTCCCGGTAAACCACTAGGAGTTCTCATAACCTCATTCTGGCTCTACCCTTTCATAGTGCGTCCTACACACGGCTAGTGTGAAAGAACAATTAATTTCCATTAATTGTACCTTATAGAATAGGAATTTATATATATATATATATATATATATATATATAATTATGTTGAAGATTTAGGAGATTTAATAGTTGAAATGTGTTTTGGTATAATGTTAATTTGATATTTTTGTCTTAATAAGGTAAAAAAAAATTAAATTATAAATAGATGAAATAAATAAATTAAATTGAATTGTTTGGTTTGGTTGTTTGAAGGTTATTGTAATGGTTTAATTTTGAAATATATGAAAGTTATTGAATGTATAATTATTGTTTGTTTAATATGTTTGAATTGTATTGTTATTTTTTGAATTTGAAATTTATATTTTATTTGATATAAAGTAAATCTGAAAAAAAATATTGATTGTTGTAGAATTAAAAATAATAATTGAATTTGTTTGATTGTATAAATTGATATAATGTATTTTAATTTGTTTAAAGAATTTGGAGTCAATAATTTGTAAATTCTGTGATTGTTGTAATGTAAATTTTATGAATTATTTTTATATAAGTTTTTGGTTAAATGTTTTGTAAGTTTTTAATAAGGTTTTTTATCAGTTATAAGTTTTAAATGTACTGGTTACCAGTACATTAAGTATCGGTTTCCGGTATTGTAGCCTTATTTTGTAATTGTAGCTGGTTGCCAGTTATTTGTATACTGGATTCCAGTAAATTTTTATTAGTTAAATTGTAAATTTTTAAATTGGTAGTTTTTGTATTTGTTTAAAATTTTTTCTTTTTTTTTCTTTTAATTTTTTTTTATTTTATTATCTGAAAAATGATTGTTTAATTTGTATTTTTGTATTTATGTGGTAGTTAATAAATTAGAATTTGGAAATCATGTCCCGGTATAAGAAATTAGGTACCGGGATTAGATTTTCAGATTTTATTTATTTATTTATTTATTTATTTATTTATTTATTTATTTATTTATTTATTTATTTATTTATTTATTTATTTATTTATTTATTTATTTATTTATTTATTTATTTATTTATTTATTTATTTATTTATTTATTTATTTATTTATTTATTTATTTATTTATTTATTTATTTATTTATTTATTTATTTATTTATTTATTTATTTATTTATTTATTTATTTATTTATTTATTTATTTATTTATTTATTTATTTATTTATTTATTTATTTATTTATTTATTTATTATTTATTTATTTATTTATTTATTTATTTATTTATTTATTTATTTATTTATTTATTTATTTATTTATTTATTTATTTATTTATTTATTTATTTATTTATTTATTTATTTATTTATTTATTTATTTATTTATTTTTGTGACGGTTTGAAATGTCTGCGTTAATTGAAAATCCCGCGAGCTGCGAGGTGCGTGCAGTAATAAGGTTTCTGACTGCAAAAAACTGTAAACCGATAGAAATCTATCGGCAGCTTTGTGAAGTGTATGGGGACAACATTATCACTGAAGGTGGAGTGCGTCAGTGGGTCATCAGATTTAAAAATGGCCGAACCAATGTTCACGACGAAGATCGAAGTGGGAGACCCAGCATAGTGACTGCCGAACTTGTCGAAAAAGCCGATGCTAAAGTCCGTGAAAATCGAAGGTTCACAATAACGGAACTTTCTTTGAGTTTTCCACAAATTTCGCGAAGTTTGTTGCACGAAATCATCAGCGAAAAGCTTGGTTACCACTAGTTTTGTGCAAGATGGATTCCAAAGGTCTTGACAGAGGACCACAAAAGTCAGCGAATGGCTGCAGCGTTGAACTTTTTGGACGTTTACCATAAGGATGGTGACTCTTTACTCGATCGCATCGTTACTGGTGACGAAACATGGGTGAAACACGGGAACTGTGAAACGAAATTGCAATCAATGCAGTGGGGGCACACAAGTTCTCCCCAAAAAACCCAAGAAATGCATGCAAACAATGTCGGCAAGGAAGATGATGGCGACTGTTTTTTGGGACAGAAAAGGTGTGATTTTGGTGGACTTCCTGGCAAGAGGCACTACAATAAACTCCCAAAGGTATTGCCAAACTCTCCAAAAACTCAGAAGAGCCATTCAAAACAAGCGCAGAGTAATGTTGAGCTCTAAGATCTTGTTGATTCACGACAACGCCCGGCCCCACACGGCAAATGTCACTCGTGAAGTTCTTGAATCTTTTAAGTGGGAGTTGTTTCCTCATCCGCCGTACAGTCCCGACCTGGCACCGAGCGACTTCCACCTATTCCCAGCAATGAAGAAGTGGCTGGCTATGCAGCGTTTTGATGACGACGCACAGCTGCAAGAAGAGGTAACGAAGTGGTTGAAGGCGCAGGCGGCCGAATTTTTCGACGAAGGAATTTCCAAGCTCGTACATCGCTACGATAAATGCCTTAATTTGAATGGTGACTATGTCGAAAAGTAGTATTTGAGTGTGGCTTTCATCTGTATATAATAAAATTTGTTTCCTATACTTTGTTTACTTTTTATTCCAAAACGTAATCTACTTTCTGGATAGTCCTCGTATATATATATATATATATATATATATATATAATGGTCTAAGGTTCGGAAATCCTGGGAAAACAAGTGATTCATTTTAAAATTTTATAATTCATTTTAAAATTCAATGCAATTCATAATATTAATAAATTTAAATGTTTTCTAATTCGGATTTTTAATGTTAAGAACATGCATACATTAATTTAATTAACAAAAATATGATGCAAAATATAGAAACTAGGTTGTACTGCATGTAAGATTGCACTTTAATTTTGTCTTCGTATTATTTATTATACAGGAGGTTGCAGCACCGTCTCTAAATGTGGATTACGGCCGCATTTTGGAACAAGATCCAAAAGGCTGTGCCAGGAGGATGGTCTGTCAGCTCTCTGCATTACCGGTACAGTCTCTGGACCAGAACGAAATAGCCATTCTACAAATGATTAGGTAAACCATCTGACATTTTATTATTATTATTGTTATTATTATTATTATTATTATTATTATTATTATTATTATTATTATTATTATTATTATTATTATTATTATTATTATTATTATTATTATTATTATTATTATTATTATTATTATTATTATTATTATTATTATTATTATTATTATTATTATTATTATTATTATTATTATTATTATTATTATTATTATTATTATTATTATTATTATTATTATTATTATTATTATTATTATTATTATTATTATTATTATTATTATTATTATTATTATTATTATTATTATTATTATTTTGTCGTTTTTACAATATATATATATCTTCTGGCGCCAATTCACGTAAGACTGGATCTTTTTCTTAAAATACTAAAAACGCAATTATTTCCAAGTACCCATTGTCCTTCTCTTAATGGTCTCATTTAAGGTTTTCATAATCCTGTTCTTCCATGCTTTTGGAGGTCGTTCACACTTTTATCTCCTTGATGGTACTCATTCAAAAGCAATTCCCGGTAACCTTTCTGGATCCATTCCATCTTATGTTCACATTACGTTAATTGCTTCCTTGCTATAATTATGTCTTTTTAACATTCATTTCTTGTCGTATGTCATTTCTAATTTTATGTTTGTATGCCAGAGTGAAGTGATAATCGATTTCCAACTCCTAATACTTTTGTTTGAAATGCTTTTGAATTTTCGTAAGTTTTTTTGAACCATGTAAAAGTACTTTCTGCAATGCAGTTGTACATTTTTCTTATCGATTTTCTTATTATCTGCTCTTCTCATAATATACTACTCAAATATGAGATTGCAGATTTCCTTTGCTTATTTATTGTTTAAATTTATTGTCATTTCTTCTACTATCTGTAATTTTAACAACCAGTTATAATCATTTCACTGTTTAATAACTTCTCTATCTTCAATTTTAAAGAATATATCTTACCGTATACTTTAATTTTTCAAAATTTGAGCTCATGCGAAAGCAGTACTATTATTACTACTAATAATAGTGGCAATTAAAATAAGTCGAGCCATTCAGAAGATATGAATAATTGAATTTTGCATTATGTCCTATGACTATTACAAAGAACATAACCGTAGTTTTCTGTCCAAGCACAGCCTTCTTCATTCTTCCTCTTTTCCACGTGTCCACGTCCGACCTGGCAACAAAAGTGTCCCTGAGCTGACATCAGCCTGTTTTTCACACTCATTTTTATCCTTGAATACTTTTTCATAGCTTCTATTTCAACAATGTTTTTCTTTAGCACATATTTGTTATTTTAACACTCTCTGTTCTTCTTAATGTACTTATCATACTGTTAAGCACTTCACCAATCTCTTCCTTACAGAGTTTTTTTTTCTCAAAAGTTCGGTCTTTCATCTATTTCTACCTACCGTGTGAATATTTAAGTTACTGGAAAGTTACGTGATCTTAAAATTCCATATCGAACTTTTGGGGACTTCTGAATCCCACACAATATTATACTTTGTGTGTGTATGTGTGTTTGTAATCATTTAAGTCATATTCCTCAATAAACTATGGCATTTGTGTTTACGTATGAAGTTCCCTTTATTTTTTATTGTATTTTAAAGCATTCAATGTAGCACATTATGTATATTTATTTAAACATCTGGCAATTATTTATTCTATTTATTTAGTTATCGCTTTATAATGTATTTGTAACATTATTTGTATTATCATTATGCAACTTCAGTATTAAAATACGCACGTTCTTATATACAAAAAGGAGCAATAGTGGAGCTTGAAGACAGTGGTCTGTTTTCGAACTGCTTTTTCTAAAATTGCTCTTCGCGTTCATTAATGGTGTGGACCAAATGATTTTCAGTCTTTTTATCTCTTTCTCATACACAGATTGATTAAATAAATTTTTTACAGTTGTATAATAGTAACGAAATTTATTAGTTATGAAAATTAACAAATTAAGCGATGGTAAGTAATAAAATTTTTATGTAACATAGCATAAATTTTCATTTCTAAACTGTTGCCACATAAACGGCTTTAATTTCTGTGATGGCAGTCTTTTAGCCTACAATACATGTTACGAAACAATTTTTGTAACATTTTAACCAGAGTAATATTAATTTCTTTCTATTTCTTGGTTTAAAATTGAGCAACGAAAGTGGTTTACAGTAAGATAGTACTACAAAACACATTGCAGCTGTAGTTTGGATCTTTGGCAATAAAGTCACTTTGAAAATAAGAATCTGTATGGCCTCAGATCCCCAGATTTGTGTATTTGAGTGCGTTCTCTAGGAGTAAATAAAATATTCATTTAAGAAGTCCCCAAACACGTATAGATCTTAAAACTAGTCCTCTCAAAAAAATTAATACTATTCGGCTGAAAGTTTACAAAGTGGAGGTCATTTGTGGAACATAAATTTAAACAAATTATAGATTTTGTATTTCATAAAGTTTCACATTATGCACATTACTTTCAAATATTTGTTAATGTAAATATGTTAGATGTTTATTTCCCAAACGTGAAACTTTGGTTTCGTTGAATCACCCTGTATTCCATTGAAGTAATTAAACATAATGCATTGTGAAAGCTACAATAAGTAGTAAGTTGGTAAAAAGTAATTTTATGTAAATATAATCAGGAAAGACTACAGGACGTGAATGACCTCTTGAAAGATGATATCATTGTATGGCTTCCATCAACACTTCAACTGGATTCCCAACTGGTGAAACCGGTTTATAATATGACTACGCTACCGGAGGTTTAGAGAACCTTCTTGCATATTCAGAAGATGTCCCACTGTGAACCAGAAGGTGCTTACAACACCTCATTAGTCCTAAAGTTAACGAAAAGCTCTGCTCATGTCTTAGTTTTGTTCTAACCTGACCTTTTCTTTTTTATTGATGTAAATAACCTTGTGGAAACGTTAAAACGATCTCATTCTGAATTTTCCTATTTGTTTTTCACGTGTCCTATGTATTTTGGACGAAAGAAAGTGGCTTATATAGAAATGAGGAGATTTAAGATATAAAGTTAGCAATAATTTGTAGACTGATTTAATGGTTCATTTATTTTATTTAAGGACTTATTGTCTACCAAGGTACAAGGGTGTTATTATGTAAATCCTATACAAACACATGAAATTGCTGACCTAAGATTTATTCGCTCACTCAGATCCCCTTGCCATAAGCCTTTGATTTTCCTGAGCAGCTTGGTGGCATTTCTTCTTGACCTTCTCTTCTTTTACCATAATCCATGTTTCTCTTATCGTATATAAGAAATCTCCTATACATCTATTTTTCTTTTCTCCCATCTCCGTTAGCATGCGTAACGCCACTATCTCTTTACTTACACTGTCCCATTTCTTATCCCATATTTTTCTCCTGTAATTTGTTAACTCCTTACATTCTATCACGTAACGAACAGTGCTCTCTTCATCTCCACAAAATTCACATATCCCTGCCTTATTACTTCTCAGCCGTTTTAAGTATAATATTCCTACTTTCATCCATGCTATGCCTTCTCTTCCAGTATTATTATGAAGTAATAGTGCCAATAACAGTAAACTAATAACAATGATGATAATATAAATAACAAGACTCAAGTTTTCAAAGGTTATTTTCATACAACCAAGGGAAGGGAATACAGAGAATAGGGACGGAAGAAAATTTTATCTATCTGACAGAATAAATTATATACAACGCCGTTGTAGTAATAACACCCCAATTTTGTATTTCTTTCTTTCTTTCTTTCTAAATTTGCATCTTTTCTTAATTGTTTTGTGTACGAATGAATAGAACCAGACTGAAACATTCAATGCCATAGCCGGGATTTGAACCACGGATCTCCCGCTCTCCGTGCGGTTTTTCTAAGCTACTATGCTACTATGGCTACTATGGCCAACATGCCGACATGATATTAAATTCTCCAACTGACTCATATGTTTCGTGATTGACCACTAGGGTTTCTCATATGCTATGAAACACGCACATTTTGTGGCGACTTACTATGCTGTAAGTACGTATCGGGAAAAATACGAGTCAGAGAATCGAATGTCATATCGGCATGTTGGCCATAGTAGTTCAGTGGTTTAGCAACCGCAAGAGAGCGGGAGATCCATGGTTCAAATCCCGGCTGTGGCACTGAATTTTTCAGTCTGGCTCTATCTTAGCCTACACAGTGCTAATGTGGAAGAAATTATTATTTCCATCTGTTTTATGTATGTCGGTTACTGAGAATAAGCAAGGTTACACTATGCTCAAATTCTTCTCGGGATGCAAGCCAGGTGAAAAGACGATTAGAAATCGACGTTTCGGGAGCGTACATATCTCCCATCATCAGGATATTTATTAAATGTTATAATCACAAGTGAATCACTCGATAACACAAATATAAACAAACACAAAACACTATCAAAATTCGCATTACTGAACAAAAGACTGTTTTCAGTAAATCAATTGGCAGTTCAGGAGATGGCGGGAGTATAAAAAATTAATTGGGTGAAAGAAACGTAACTAGTTTAACTTGATTATCAATTATTTAATTACGGAGTTAATTGTGGTTGTTGATCAGTCCTTTTGCGTAATTTTTTTCGGTGTTTCATTTTATATGCTATTTTGCCTTTATAGTACTCCGTGGATTCTGAAATAAGTCTTTAAGTACGTAAAAATAGAAGCTAACAGTGAAGTAACAATTTGTCACAAACTTCACTTATCTTTTTAAGAAAATTGATGAATTTTCTACATAATTCTAGTTTCTGGAAAACTTTCCCCATCTTACCGTTGTCATCGTTATTGCCGATATTATATTTATTACCCAACTCTGAAAATGAAACGAACGTAAAGACAAGAATCGATTGGCGGTATTTCAAAATTCTTTACGCGATTTCTACTTTTTAAGTCATATTTTCTCCCAAACCATTAAATCTATGGTGCCATTTAATTGCTTTAATGATTTAACTCCTAGATGTATTAATTCATGGTTAAATGACAAAAATGATCTACAATGACCGATTTACCAGTCTGTTAATACTTAATGTTTCTAAAATGTTCCTTCACTCTGGTTTCTTAATTACGTTTGGTCCTTCCAATGTAAACCTGTGTAAGTCAAGACAAGGTATAAAATATATAATACAAACTAAGGTGTTCTGTTATAAAAACAGACGCCTTAAACACTATCACTGCAGATAATTGTTATCTTTCGTGCAAGAGCTGAAGGAATATATATTTCAAATTCTCTAAAACAATGCAAGGAATTGCTGTTTAAGAATTGTAACGTTGTGTCGTTTTTAAATCTCAACTATTTCATTAACTTATCATACAAATACTTCCTACTTCTACTCGGTACTCAGATCATAAATAAACACTAGGAAAATAGCACCAGCCCTAGAATTACAATTACAAATGAAGGAGAAAGGAGTAAAACAGGTAGCTGCATAGCATGCTTTTAATACCCTAATCTCATTCTTGGATATTTTCACCTACTGTGTTTTTCCACGAAATGATATATTAAAGAAAGGAATGAACCGATGATGGAAAGTTTGAGGATAAAACAGTTTCATAGGTTTCTCTCTTTCCTTATACAGAAAGTAAAGGTGAAGCCGGAACAAGTCGAGACCAATCCGCTGGAACCTGGTCCAGCAAGTGGCATCTTCCTAGTACGACACAAGAAAGTATCCTCAGGGCGTACCTTCTAAAGAATGACAGGCAGGAAATGCTTGATGGGAATAGTAATTATAGGGATAATTCTGGCTGTGAGCCAGATACGAGAAATGTAACCTTATATTAGTCACACACCTGTTCCACAAAAATTGTAATAAGCTATCACCTTTATAAAGCTAACTTGATTATTGCACTAAGAATGGCGATAAATTATTGATTTGGGAAAGAATACATATACAGGAGAACATACGAGGGTCGGCTGATAAGTTCTGGGCTTCACCATAAAAAGCATTTAAAAAGGTTCATTTATTTCTCACCATAATCTCCAGAAAGCTAATACACTTGTCATATCAGTGTTCTAATTTAATTAAACCATCTCTGTTGTGCGATTTTTAAGAATAATTTTTGAAAGAGTAGATACGTTCTGGAAACTCAGACGTTTGTTACACTATGGAATTAACTTTTGTAGACCTGTATCTTAGAATCTGCCTCCAGAGTTGGAACCACTGCATGTCAACCACCTCATCATTGTGGAAATTCTGAATGTTTTAAATATTTTTGTTCAAATGGCCGTAGACTACGTGTCTTTTCCAAAGTGGTTAAGGACAGAGGGGCGTGTGGAAAGCACAATGCTTGCGTTTAACTGCATACTTTTGAAAAATAAAAATTCATAGGTTTGCTTTGTCACAGGGCAATGAAATTCATACCATCTAAAAAGCAACTAAATCTTAATATGTTGATAAAGCAAAACATGTAATATAAATTCATAACTTTTCTCAGATGCTTTCTAAGATGACGTCAACAAGCGAAACTTTTTAAACACATGCTATTATTTAGTTACACATAACCGCCATAATTGTTTTCACAAGGAATCCAATTTTAGGAGAAATAAAGTACTCAGTGAAGCATAAAATTACCGTGTTAGAATTTTTATATAGTGAAGTAAATAGACAAAAAAAAAAAAATGTTGAATTTGATACCATTATTCTTTCCCTTAAAATGCACAGATTTTAAATGTTTAAAAATTCAAAATGTTTTACCTGAAAATATCTTTACGGTCATTTTATTAAACATAGTGGTTTGTGACACTACAAAAAGTTTCAGACCTCTAACATAAGTGGTTTCTGAGAAATGTGTACCCAAACATGTAAAATTGCAACTTGTGGGGAAATGCGAAGAACTGAAACAACAGGTTTTTCAGCTAACTCACCAAAAGTTACAACATTCCTGCACCATGATCCTGTACCTTTCTGCACCAGTTTGGATAACAATGATAGCTCTACAATTACAAAACTCTTCTGAGCTCCACTGTTATCTACGCAAAAGCTGTTGTCATCATCTGGTTGAATGTGAGACAATTTTTTTTCTAGAAGCTGAAAATTTACTGCAACTAGGAAGGTTAGATACACTTTCAATGCCACTGTTTTTTGTGCTTTTACAACAAAATACTGCCTTTCTCCAACCAAAACGCTTTACTCTACCCATATTTATAGCAAAGCTTCAAATCACCTTGAATAAATAACACTCAAGTCGATAATTTAAACTGTAAACAAAACTGCAACTATAATCCACATGTACTTCAAATGTAAACAATTCGCCATATTGTGAGAGCTTTCTGCAAATCCACTTGCAACCACATCTGCAGACGAGATACCAACAACAGGCATAAAATTTACCGCATAGCTCTGTTGCCGCAAATCACAAAGTTATAACAATTTTAATTTCAATGGTTATGTATGTATTAAAAGGGGGGCGTGAACATGGTGACGCCATATTTAAATCACCATTTAAAGGGCTTAAATATTAAGAATACCTATAATGCAATGTATCATTAGATTCGTAAAATCTTGCAGATTTTTATAAGACATAAAACAAAAATTCGATTTTTTTAGGCATTCTCACGTCTCACTGTCCTTAAGGTAGTGTTTTAGGAGTGCGGAATTTTACTTTTTTGTAAATTTTAAGGGTTTTGTTATGTGAAAATGATGTTTTATATTATTAAATTTCTTTTTCGTCGTTCTCTGTTTACACTTCTGGTATGGAATAATTATATTCCCCCAGGACTTATAAGTTTAAGTTGTTTGTCGCTGAGCAGAAAGACTCTGAATCGGAGACAATATTCAGGAGGGTTAATCAGTCTTAAGTCTGGTAGCATCGTATGAGAATGAGAAGGGAGATGAAATAACGGTGAAACGGATGAAAGGAAAGATAATTATGAAACCGTTTGTGGGACGAATGATGAGGCAGAACTGAGACAACGCGCTCTGGCTCTGGAATCGAACCCAGGCTGATGTTATATTCAGCCACCGAGGCAGCATATAAAGTAATTACGGAACCAAAAAGAAGGCACAACGTTTTAATGTTAATCTACTATAATTATCCAAAAAGTTATTCGACCATTCCGACTATGTAGTATTTCCAGAATTTGGGAGACAGTTGGGGAGAGGTTAAGGAATTCAGATCCCTTGGACGAATGTCAGGTGATACTTCATGTCATGTGGGACCTAAGAGAAAGGAAATGGAGACCACCAGAAAGATAAAAAACAAGCCGGGCCTGGAAGGTCCACGAACAAATGGTCAGCATGGCCACGTGCCACATATGATGGGACACAACTGAATATAACATTAAAATTGAGAACAAATGAAAACTATCAAAACGAATGAGAGCTAGTGGCTAGTGTGAATTAATGTCAAAAGGCACAGGATGAAAATGAGAGTAAGTGAAAGCAAATCTAGGTTAAAACAAACCATCAAAGAGAAACTCATGGGAATTCCACATTTAAGCTAATATGTGGAAAGACCACAGAGAACGTTGTCCTGTATGGATTAAAGCCTATAATCTTTATCAACATCGTCGTCGTCATCGTCATCACTTGGAATTGAATTACAATTATAAGGGGTGATGGATGGTATTCAGCATAAAAGTGCAGAGTAATTTCATAAAGTAAATGAACTTAAATAACTTCTGACTGGAGTTTGAAAGCTGTGTAATGTTCAGTAAATTAACTGGTTAAGATTTGCAACAGGATTTTATAGATGGAAAAGGGATGCTGCGATGATATCTGCGTTGATTATTTCGAAGCTGGATTCTGGAACTTACTTCGGCTGCTCTTGTATTAATATTAGATCCTATTTCAGGATGCGATCGCAGATGAAAGATGATGGTGGTGTTGTGTGTAGATAAAATAAATTTTCAATACTTTAGTTTTCAAATTGTAATTTTAATTTATATAAATCATTTGAATAATACTTTTAAACAACCAAATAATAACTTCTATTTTAACGTCAGTATTAAGTAACATTAAGAACACTTATGTAGCTTTTGCAGTGATATATGGACCGCGTTAGTTCTTGTAAAGTTATGGACCACAAACACGTCCGTTCTGTACGACGGTTAAGCGTAGAAGAAGGAAGGTTTAGTCAACCTCGATTTACTGGTCCTTCCGTTGCTATGGAAGTTAACATTAGTCCACGTCACAATCAAATATAATTATGTTCGTAGTTAGATTGAATAATATTTTGATAACTTTTCTTCTAAATCACTTTTCAACACTATTTAACATTCAAAATAACATGTCTTCTTATTTTAAATTAATTTTGTTGTTATCAAAATCCTGATTAATGTTCAATTTTATTTTCTTCTATCAATTACTTTTGCACTTTCACTTGTTATGCTAAACTTCGTCTTCTATCCGATATAATTAAAATCATTACACAAATATAACTATTTTTAACAAAAAAAATTCATTTTGTATCCGCAGTATCAGGCAGTGATTAGGAGGCGGTGAATTAATCGAAATCAGATAAATAAAAGGAAGATAAATTAACAAAAATGCTTTGCTAAATTAATATAAAAACTCTTGTTATAATAATATGAAGTTAGAATGGATAGAGTAATGATTAAAATAGCAGTTGACTTAAAGAATAAGAAGGGAAGAATATAATTTAATATAGGATATATACTAGCATCCAGGCAAGAAAGAGAAAATATTATTGTAAAAATCTGTACACGTCGGAGAGACAGGAAAGGAGGACTGTTATCTTCTTTGTGCTAGTAAAAGATCAATGTCTGAGAACTATAGAACATTTCCAGTCAGGAATGTGTTGGGACAAAGGGGCTTTCAAAATGCAGTTGAGCATGAACGCTAAAGGGATTTACTTCGCTGATTTGATAACGATGTACACCGTTACAAATAACTCAGGATAGGCGTTCCCCAACTCAGGGTGGGCTCAACGTCAATGAGTTAGATGAGTTTTGCAAGCCAATGTGAAAATTCGAAATAAATGAGAAACCAATAATAATGTTAACATTTGAGAAGGGTGAGCTAGTTTGGTCATGTGATAGAGTTAGAGAGGGGGTCAGAATAAGGTTCGAACTGAATCGTGAAGTAAGAAAAATTTACTTAAAAGGTGATACTACGACAGTGTTCATGCGCATTAGGAAGAGAAGATTTATAAGTCTAAAATGTAGGGAAGTTAAGAATAGCGCAACCAGCGTAAGTGGAAGCAGCATTAGAAGTTTATTAGAGTAAAGTAGTCGCCGTATAAAGAAGAAATAGAAATCGCGCGGAAGTAACTTTAAACAAGTAATCCAGGGTTTCAAGTAAAATTGAATTTATGTTAGAAATCTTACTAACAGATGGTCACTGATCCAAGTCGATAAGCAAACTTAGTAGGAATTAAAGCAAATAAGTCTGCAACAAAGTGTTATTAATGCGATTGAGTAAACAGCAGCCACCAAAATCCATTTTCTACAACCATTCACCTGAGGATAAGAGGACTCATAGCTTCAATAAAAACCCAATTCTGGTATGCGGGTTTGCCTCAAATTATCTTAAGAAAAATTATGTCAAATTTTCAACGTAACGATTAAAATCAATTTTTAATAAAACTGAACATAAAATAACTTTCAGATTTATAAACCAAAATTGAGCCATAGTGTTTATTACTTTATCTCCATGAAATCGCAGCGATCTCATTGTAAACCACCAAAGCTAAGTGGATCACCAACCGCTGGCTTGTTTAATAATGCCGTTTTATTTTTTCAGGATTGGCGTTTCCACAGGGAACGGAGACCCTTCTAGCGAAGAGTTTCTGGCAGCAGCTGAACTGGGACGACGAACTCAGGACCAGTCTGCCTGCTGGTCGGCGTACAACAAATGTCCCTTCACGGCATCGCAGATTTGGAAGTTACTCAGAACTTAGCCATCACAACTGTGGGAAACGTTGTTGAACATTTTCAGGCAGTTTGCTATTATTTTTGTTTTTATATGTTAGGAGTTAGTGTTTTATAAGATATATCACTGCATCATATATATTCTAATAGTGTTACCATACAGTATTTGATACTCTCCTAGTATCTACCATTGAGTTTAAGATCAGAGACAAATGCCTTGGCTGTACTGCCTTCCACTCATCCCGTTTATTGTTTTCTTATAAATTTCCCCCTTTTTTGGAAAGTGTAGATCATAGGATATAGAGGATATTCATAATGAAAGTTAAACATAATATAACTTCAGCAGGAACTCAACGGAAGATGTCATTCCTGAACGTCAAACAGAAAAGAGATAGAAACAGCTGGGCCGGTATGGCGACCTGTAGGGCTATCAGCGACAGTAGACCAACTAAAGAAGGAATTATATATCTGAGGAATGAATGGGGAGGTCGCTGGTGTAGCGTGGCTCGTTTAGAGAGATCAGAGAAGGCGGGAGTATAGTGCTGTACAGTCTGACAATCAAAATATCAGCAATAAAACATAGGCTTTAAAATACTTCTGAAAATATGTCCGTACTTTCAAAAGAAACAGCATTCATAAGAAATGAACTTATTTGTAGGAATTTCTGTTCTCTGTTCATAAAACTCGAGAAAAGTTCTGGGTACAACACATTTTTCACACTCAGCAAGTCCGAAGCATCTGTACCAAGTGTTGAAGGTTTTTCTCCCGTATGCTTTGAATTCTGAGCATCTTTCACCATGTTATTACATAGTTCGTTCAGTTTTCCCTACTGCTGCTGTTGTCCTTTTTATAACATTATTTAACAGAATAATTAGACCTTTACATGTCCATTCTTTACAAAATTGTAACACATTAAATAGTAATTTTCTATTTTTGGGCGTAGGCCTTTGCGTGGTTTTGTATGCATTTTGGCTTGATTGTAACACGTCCACTATAAGATACTCACCTGTTGTATTTCAGCATTGCCGAACGGCACAGGTAATGGTGACGTAGTGCCCCTTATCTGTTTCTGTTTACGTAAGCTTCTATTGACGCCCGCCTGAATTTATTCTCCAAAAGAGGTTGTATATACATGAATCAAAATGAACAACTCCATCAGTCTGACTTTCATTGATATCCCAACGATTCCTGGCCCAGTAGCTTTTCCAGAAAAGCAGTTAACAAGTCAACAAATGACGATGAAAGATATGGCAGGATAGTCATTTGATGAGGTTATGGAGAACCGTTCATTGATCAGCTGGTTTCTTATGTTGACGCAGACATACATATAACTCGACAGAGCGTTGAGGCGTATTGACCTTCAGGTGGCCAGCGCTGTGATCGTCTCTTATCGGGTCTTATCTGGTCGATTGGAGGAGTGAAATATTAGTAAGTTTATGAATAGTAAGTTACGAAACAAATAAAGCGATTGGAAGCTGCGTGTGTCTATATGATATGTAGTCTCGCGCCTGCTGATGTATGATACATTGCTGTCCAGAAGACATGATTATATGTGAACAGACTATATATACACTGGACTCACCGTGTTATGTGCGATAAGCTGAGGTAAACCTCTCTGTGTTGCAAATATTTTCCGATACGCCTTCTCGCTTTGCCATGTAGTAAATATGAAACGCTGAAATGTGTAAGCTTCTATATTTAGGTTACAGGTAGGCAGCGAAATGAGGATGCTGATAAAGGAGATTATACGAGGCATGTTTTTTAAGTCAGTACCGTTTTGGAATTAAAAAAAGACGTGCATAGATATCGCAATAATTTTATTTTTACATGAAAGCCTGTACCTTAATCTACTTTTCTACATAATTTTCATGAATATTGAGGCACTTGTCATAACGTGGCACCAGTTTTTGAATTTACTTCGTTATCGTCTTGAAGACGCTGACCGCCCAGATGTTTCTTCAAGTGCAGGAACAAATGGTAGTCGCTGGGCGCCAGATCAGGGCTGTATGGAGAATGATCTAGAGTTTCCCATTGAAAAGATTTGATGAGATCTTTGGTCCGATTAGCCACATGTGGACGGGCATTGTCATGCAGCAAAACGATACCTTTACTCAACTTGCTACGTCTTCTGTTATGGATTGCACGGCGCAGATTGTTCAATGTCTCACAATAAGACGCTGCATTGATTGTCTCATTACGAGGCAGAAACTCCACTAGCAATACTCCTTTTCTGTCCCAAAAAACTGTGCACATGATTTTCCGGGCAGAAATTGTTTGCTTAAACTTCACTTTTGTGGGTGATGATGAATGTCGCCATTCCATGGATTGTTGTTTCGATTCTGGTGTGACGTAGGCCACCCATGTTTCGTCACCAGTAACAATTTGGTCTAAAAAATCTTCATCTTCATTGTGGTACCGCTCAAGGAAGGTCAATGCACTGCCTAAACTTTGGGTTTTTGTGCAAATCCGTCAACATTTTCGGAACCCAACGTGAACATAATTTCCGGTACTTCAAGTTCTCGGTCACAATGCGATACAAAACACTACGAGAATATTGAGGAAAATAGTCGCACAATGATGAAATTGTAAAGCGTCTGTTTTATCTCACCTTTTCGTCCACTTTCTGCACCAAATCTTCAGTAACGACCCAAGGACGCCCACTCCGTTCTTCATCATGCACATTTGTGTGGTCATCTTTAAATGCTCTCACCCATTTCCTTACCATTCCATCACTCATAATGTTTTGTCCGTAAATTTCACAGATCTCACGATGAATGTCGATCGGTTTTACGCCTTTAGCACTAAGAAATCGTATAACAGCCCGTACTTCACAATCGGCGGGACTCATGATTGTCGGAGGCATCTTAAGCACTCAGTAACCAACGTATACAATGAAGAATCAGACTGTAATGGCGTCAGTGCGTAGACAAGATTCCCTTAACAACGGAGTTTGGAATTAACTGATGATGAAAGCGATATGCTTTTGAAATCGATTTTATAAAGAAGAAGGAAGTATTAACATCAACTTCTTAAGTTAAGTGGAGATTGTTTTACAAATCTTTTTATTTGTATAATATTTGTTGCTTCACTGTGACTAGCTTCATTTTCTGCGTGATTTCCTACTGTTTAATTTACCTGTAATTCTCAGTGTGTGTTGTTATCATATCTAGAGTTTATTCAAGTTATTAATTTTTGAATTAATATACCTAAGTTATACTTAGTGTTACTTCAGTGTATAGAGTGTATTGCAGTTACTAATTTCAAAGTTTATTAAAATTGTTATACCGATATTAAGTTTTAGTTTTACATTTATATACAAATTTTACTTGCTCTAAATTACATGTGTTGTGCACACTGTAATTTCCTTTCCTTTTTTCTCCCTCATTCTGTATGATAAACACGAAGACTACTAAAAGAATTTAAACGTTTAATTAACTCTAAATATTGAAATTGTCTACATTCACAATTCATGTTTGGCACAATTTAGTGTTAAGTTTAAAAACTAACACTATAGTAACACAACTTCACTATTATCTTATTCTTAAATCCTGGGACCTGTTTCGAAGCAAATTTTACTTCATTTTCAACCTTTCAGCCTGATATGGTCACAGTATTGTGTGTTTCAAATGTGAAGGTGTTTGTCCTTGAGCGCTACTAGGTGAACAACCAATCGGAGTCCTGCGGTGTTATCGTGTTGCATTTTCTCTAAGTGGTGTGTGACGAGCGCCAACCTAATTAATCTCTAATAAATACTATTCGCGCTAAGACAAATGCAGATTTTGCAAAAACTGATCCACGAGGATGGAGAAAGTAATGTAATTTTTTTTTTCCTTGTTCCATTTATACCCCGCCTTTAACTGCTATGGTCATATCGGCGGCCGTTCTCCTTTGGAACATACTGAAGGTGTTAACTCGTTATCTTTGGTTTTTAATCATTAGATCACGCACACATTCACACTCTCATTCATACTTCCAGACTCTGGGGAAGATGGGGAATTATCTTAGTCGGAGAAAAACCCCACCCCCACCGCCGGGAATCGAACCCGGGACCCCTAGCACGGCAGGCAAGTGCTCTACCGACTGAGGTACGGGGCCAGCCAGTAATTTATTTAACATAACCGTAAACACCCATATTTTTAGCTTAAATAGTTTTCTTAATACAAATAAAGTAGATATCATTATATTATAACAATGCATTGGGACGTAAGCACTGTAATGAACATCATTATTGGTTGGCATGTATGCGTGAACGTATATTTGAAATTACTCAGAACTGAAACGTAAACATTTGACATGACGCGATAAAAGAAATATGTACTTTGAATAAGCCAAGGTGTTTGTTAAATCCGACGAGAGGAAACAATATACTTCTGGCTGGTCTGGCAGAACGTGTCTGGTCACATTATATCTTTGTTTATGAATGGTTCGTAATTTCTATTTACTCTAGAGTTCAAAGTAGCATTATTCAGTTACTCTTCCATGAAAAAGTGTATCAGCTGGATCAGTGAGACGCGATCTACCTCCCCCCTTACTACTGACGGAATAATGCAATTGAGTTAATGTGGGCTCAAATTATGCTGCAAACAGAAATAATATTTTTAAACTGACTGACGTTGAACGACTTATTCACGAAGAAATTGACAAGGAACACAACAAGACTGGGAAAACTGCGTGAGACATCAGATAAACTACAAGAAGACGACTTTTGGAAATAAATAGCACGTAACGAGATTTTGGAACCTATCATCATAAATCCGCAGTACTCAGACCATGAAGAGAATGAAAATGGCGAAGTATCTCTTAACGTATGTAATATTCACAGCTATACGGATGCACCGCTGGTTCTTTCGTTGGATTAGAAAAATAATTCATTTGTGTAATGTACGAATATTCATGTTGCAATTGTGATTTCAACAACTGCATTATTATAAAACTTTGGAAAATTCAGTTTGCGTTCCCTTACCGTCTAGCGCCATCAACACTCGCAAGTGTGCGAGAGAGAGGGGGAGATATAAAAAGAGTAGGGGTAACGAGGTGGCAACGGTGAAGGCTCTAACGCATATGATTGGCTTCAGGCGAGAACTCTTCCATTTGAAACACATAATACACCTACTGCCTCTGTGTCTAGTGTGTCTAGTGTCACCGTATCAAGCTGAGAGGTTGAAAATGAAGTAAAATTTGCTTCGAAACCGGTCCCAAGGGTTGTGAATAAGATCACTAACAGTGAAGTTGTGTTGCTATATTGTTAGTTTTTAAACTTAATACTTAGTTTGCTTCACTGTCAACAGCTTCAGGTTTTTACATAAAAATTAGTGTGCTTTCTATTCTTATCAGATGATGGCGATTTGATTTGTAACTTTAGTGTCTGTCCGGAGGGCATCTCCTATTTAGCGAGTCTATTCTTAACTTTGCTTTTGACCCTTCCTTCTATAGCATTTCCATCAGTTCACGTGAACAACACAATTTGTGCACATTTTAAACTGAATCGAATTGTTACAACACTGTATATCAAGTAAAAAGCTGAGTCCTTAAATGTATTTAAACACTTGAAATTTATAGGTAATTTTTTTATTTTTTTATTTTTGTGTAATGTTTGTAGGTAGGCTCGAGAAAAGCAGATCGCCATTGTTAGGCAAATCCTCATCAAGGCGGTTATTTAATTCTTTTCCGATTTTAATCTTAGCAACATAATACGTCTCAAGAAATTTGGTTGACGTTTGCAGTTCGTTCATTTAGTGTTACGATAAGTGCTTTGGATCCAAGGACGGTCTGCATTGCTAGACAGTGTAAATTGATAAAATCTAACTGAATTTAATTCCGTAAGATAATTTCTGGGCATTAACGCTTCGTAATCCCAAGCTCTACGCTGCTTTCTGACCTAATTTTAGCTTAGTGCAAAGTGCAAGCACTGCTATCAGCTGGAACCCCAACAGAAGCAATGTAAACAAGAGTAGAGTATTAATCAACAGTTGTCAACTTGGCTCTTATGCTTATGACATCAACTTGTCGTCCTACACCACCTCCTTCGTTCTTTAGGTCAAGATTTCCCCTTTGCTAATTCAGATAACTAAGCATTGGAGAGGTTTGTTTTTCAGTCCCTTGAATGGGTCATGACTGCGGAAAGTAGGTGGAGGTAAAGCCGCCTTTCCCTCTTTCACATAATCTTAGTATTAATTTTTAGCCATCATGACTTTCTCCGACATTGTCAGATTGGTATACACACAACGTTTATAATTCTGAGAAAAAATTGGAGGCAAATTGATGTTCTATACGAACTTCCTAGGATAAATTTATATTCAGTTTAAATTTAATCGCTCAGAGCTTTAAGAGTTCTTTAGATTAAAACGCATCAGGATGCTGTAATAATATTCATTCAAACCGGCGCTTAGAGTAAAATATTACTCTTGTTCATATGGAGGACTTAACCCCCCCCCCCCCCAGGGCGTAAAACTAGATGTCTGAGGTCAGGTGTCTGTTGAGAACACGGACAACACTGTATCAAAGAGAGTAGCCATTATGGGTTTATAATAAACTTTAACTTAAACCTTAGTGGTTTAATTGATATTTAATTGATAGTGGTTAGATTGATTAGAAGCTGTCTTGATTCGTTCTAAGTGTTTCCTGTTATGACGATTCATTATTACATTCTAATTTTTATTCCTTCTACTATTTACGTATAATAGTCACTGAAGAGAGTGTATCCCACACAAAATATGGATTGAAAGGTGTCAGTATTACACTTTGAGCTCCACTAAAGTAAACATTTTCCATTCTTCTTTAACCTAAATTGAGACCTATAATACACTGCAAATTTCTTATTTGAGTCAGACATTATTTAGGCATACTGGTAGAAGATTTCCTCCATAAATATTGCTTACCTACATGATAAAGCTTCTGACATTTTCAACCGCCTTAAATGTTTAAAGATTTCACTAAAATAAAAAAAAAATATTTCAGATATGATAGATTAAGTGAATTTTATAGAGTAAATATTGCAGAATTTAAAAGACATTGCGTGTAGTGTTTAACGCCCGCTTTTAATACATACGGCACCGCAGGTGGTGGCACTGGTGATACCTGAAATGGAGATGGAGCACCAGTGAAATGAGTTGAAGATCCTGGAGAAAATCCGCCCCAGTGCCGTGTTGCTCATCACAAATCTCACTATGCGATCGCCTGGGATCTCATCGGGCCGCCTTGGTGAGAGCCGAGCGGTCTAACCACTCAGTCACGGCGCGACCATTTAAAAATGCTTGCAGTTTTAGTGTTTTCGAAATATCGCTGGGCTATAGTTCGTTACATTTGTTGTTTAGGGTGCCATATCGCCATTAAATACTTATTACTTAAATTGAAATTATTCCTAGTCAAAAAAAATTATAAGATACATGGATAGCAGTATCTTTTTTGTAATATGAAATCTATAACATTGAATGGATATATCGTAGAGCAAGTCGCATTTCTCGTGCCATTTTTCATTCTTTGTTCTGCTATTGTTAGTGTATTGCACTAATTAAAAGCCAACAAGGGCAAATCGAAATATTAATACGAACAATTCTTATACATTTATGAGTTAATTTAACTTTATATCATTATGAAACTTAACATTTCAAGCAGGTTTCGGAAAAGGAAAAAGGACAATAGATAATCTCTTCATAATAAAGACTATAAAAAATAGACAAATACCTCAGGAAAAAGAAAGGAAGGGTATATATGTTCTTTGCAGATTTTGAGAAAGCTTTTGATACGATAAACAGAAAAGCTTTAATTTGGAAATTGAGGATGATAGGGGTAAGTAGAAAATTTATAAAAGAAGTAGAGAAAATCTATGAAGGGTGAAGATTTGCATAAGGTGGGAAAAAATGTAATTACAGAGATGACAGAACAAAAGATAGGCCTAAGACAAGGATGCAAAATGAGTCCAATTTTATTTAACTTATTTATAGATGAGATAATAGACAAGGTTAAAGAAGGAAATCAGCACTGGTTGGTAATAGGAAACAAAGAAATTCCTGGCCTGCTATATGCGGATGACGTAATGGTAGGATCTATAACAGTAGTAGGATTGCAGAAGGCAATAAATGAAATCCGGAAATTTTGTGAAGAGTGAGGAATAAAAATAAACATAAACAAGTCGAAAGTTGTGGTCTTCAAGAAGGGAGTTAAACTAAGAAATGAATAAAATTGGGTACTAAATGGTAAAAGGGTAGAAGTAGTCAATGAATTTGAATACTTAGGAGTGAGGTTGAATAATAATGGAAAGTGGGGAGCACACAGGAGAAAAATTGAAGCAAAAGGAAGGGCGGCAATGAATGGAATTAGAATATGCAAATATAAACTAGAAATCACAACCAAATGGTAAGAAAGAATGTATGAAGCACTAGTTGAATCCAAAATGTTCTATGCAGTGGAGATTTGGGGGGGGGGGGGCCCACAGAGGTAAACAACACGGTGGACCAAAACTATAGAAGGTTTTGTAAAGAGCTACAAGGCTTACCAAGGTCAGCACCTAGGGAAGTAGCTTTAGTAGAATTAGGAAAGACAAGAAATGGAATAATAATGGAAAGAATAACAAAATTTTGGTATAGGTGTTAGGTTAAAGAAGAAGGGGGAATTATGAAATTATGCATGAGACAGCAAAAAGATTAGAGAATTCAAATAGTTGGTGGGCAGAGAGAGGAGGAAATATGGAAAAAATAGGAATGGGAGATATATGGAAATTAGAGGAAAGGAATACTTGCAATGTGGGTAAATTAGTAAAATATAGAATAGAAGATATAGAAAGACAAGAAATATCGGGAAGTCTAGAAAATATGAAATCATTACACTTTTAAAAGCAAATAAAAATAAATTGGGGACGAGAAGCATATGTAGATTACTGCAATAAGCAAGATAGAGAAGGGTTAGCTTGGATGAGAACAGGAATAATATTTCTAAGAGGGATAAGAGGTAGGGAAAAGGGAATTTGTGAATTGTGTGGGGGAAAAGAAAGCATAGAATACTATGTAACAGAATGCGAGGATGTTGTAATATGGAGAAAAAAGGTTTGGGAAGAAAAATGGGGGAAAGTAGAGAAGAGGATAGTAGTATAAAAATGTTAACGGGCAGGGAGGAAAAGAAGGTAAGAACTATTGGTGCGTTCTTGCAGAAAGTAAAAGAAAAATGGGCCAGAAACGTAGAAAATGTAAGAAAGGAAGAGGAGGGGGAAGAAAGGGACTAAGTAATAAGGAGGTATGGAGGTTAAGAGCTACCTGGTAGAGCAAAAGACAAGGGTGTCATGCAAGCCAAGGTAGCAACAAGTTAACGACAAATAAATGTAGCCAAAAGTTGTAAATTATAAAATTTTTGAATATGCACAATAAATAAATAAATATATCAAATATCAATAAAATTAAAATTTGTTACATCAATTACAGTAAATAATTGAATTTTATTTTGTAGAATTTAATTTGTATTCAGTGCTTAAGCAACAAACATCTAAACGAAGTTTAAATACGTAGTAGCAGAAAACAAGCTTCAGAGGTTAGAGATTTCTTAAGCTTCCATATTTTCGTTAAAATTTAAGGATTAAACTGTAAAATAAGATTTAGGAATATTAAAGAAGTTGTGTAGAATAAAAAATATATGAGATAAAGCATTAAGCTAAAAGGAAATATACTTACACTTTGTCCTGAAAATAATATTTTCGTTATACGAGTCATTTAGTTTGCCATAAAACACTTAGTAATATCTAAAGTAAATTTCTGATACCTCTTTTGTCAATCTTATCTGCTTATCATAAATTGTTGACTTGTTTATCAGCTGTTGTGATATGCGAAATCCACCCCCGACAACGGTGCATTAGCGACTAATTGCATTTCCTGAATAGGCCATCTCACAGTTGTTGGAAGTATACCGCGATAACTCCAGCAGTAGGTACTTTCAATATGACAATGCATTTTTCATTGTGGGCAGATTGACATACAGTATGCATGGTGATGGATTGCTTCTGTAGGCCAGTATGTGTAAACTTTAGGGAAAAATTAAACGTAGATATTAGTTTGAGACTCCAGCGAGCGTTTCTATGGATTTATTGCTTCTATTCACACTAAATGAGTAACCTAAAATAATGCAGCATAAGGTCATACGTAAAGTTAGAAAACTGAAGGCTCTCGCAATCCGAAGACATAACTGCGTACTATGTACAGAAGGCGCTTTGTGCCAACACTACCACCTCTATAAGGGAAGGATGAGGGGAGGGACGCGTAGGCGATCATATTCGAATGACGATAGATGGGGTCTTTAACGGTTGCAGTAAAGGTGGGTAAATGGTAGACATCGGAGGTGACAGCTTGTAAGTTGGGACCTCCTTATATAGTAACTAACATACTCTAGGAGGAAGGGATGAAGTAGAAGAACAGCGGTAGGTTACAGGGTCACAAACAGACAGGTCTGTTTGTGACCCTGTCTCCAGTAAGGACGCACTTTTCTATCATCAGTGCTGTTACTGTTTACTTCTTACACTGTCTGTTTGTGACCCTGTCTCCAGTAAGGACGCACTTTTCTATCATCAGTGCTGTTACTGTTTACTTCTTACACTTAACACATACACCATCGTTGTGCATATCTAGCTATGATACACACTTTTATTTCATAGCACCTGGGTAGCTACTTCTTCCAGTGTCCCATATGTAGCTGTATTCTTAGCTTGTTTTGACCACTGTGTCCCTGCTGTCTTTTTGAAGTAATCTGTCCATCTCATCTTGCGGGCGCTGCGGACCCTTAGCACTCGTGGCACCTCTGACATTAGCAGAGGAACCTCGGGCCGAACTGCCGAGCCCCTCCCGTAGGGGAGTTGTTCGGATTGGGTTGAACTCGAGGGGCAGTGTGTTCCTGACAGCCTCGGGGAATTGGGTACCTCCGGCCAGGCTACGGCCGCCCGGAGGGGGTAGAGGGTTGCTTAATAAGTCCCGGGTACTAGCCTGCAGAGCTAGTAGGTGTGCTAGATCACCAGGTGGCCCTACCGAGGTTTTCGGTAGTCTTCCCTGCGGGGTTTACGCGCGTAAGTGGCGTATCCATTTCCATCCCGTCTTGACGTTGTGCTCAGCGGGGGGGGGGCTTTTTAAGAAATGAGTTATTGCCCTATGGAAAGAGCCCCGGAGTATCCATCGCTCCCTGGTATGAAGGAGGCCCGGGTCCTAGGTCCTACGGGTCCAGGAGTAATGGGAGAATAACTCTGCACTTAACTGTCCATCTCATCTTTGGTCTCCCTTCCGTTTGACGTCCTATTCTGGGGTCCGATATTATCATTCGTTGTGTCCATTGGAGGTGGTGCATTCTGGCGACATGGCCTCCCCATCTCCTGTTGCGCCCGTGAAGCCACGTCGGTCATGTGTGCCTTCCTCCCGACTTCCTCGTTTGTCATCCTGCCCTTCCTTTTCAAGTGTAATATATTCCGCTCCATTTTGCGCTTACAGATTTGTAGCATTTTACTCTGTATTTTTGTTTTGTTTTTTTGTTTGTTAAGAAACATTTGAAAAAGTATTTAGTGACAATGTTTAATAAAAACGGTTGTACAATTAGTAAATTAATATCATGTTCTTTAAAAGGTAAGCTGATTTAATAAAGATAAATCGGTATACTTAGAAGTCATACATTTTCAAACTGGAAAAGTTTTGTGCCATATCTATATATAATTTCTGAGAAAATGGTGGGTGATTTTAGCTCATTTCATATTCTTGTGGTAGTTATTTAGTCATCTCTTAAATAACTTTTTAAAACTTGTATTGCCTCAGCTTCCCAATAATTTATGTATATTCTGAATCAGGCAGAATCACAAGGTTTAATTCATTGACGTCTTCTACAATGATCCTCAAATGCTCTGTAATGTTTGTGGGCCACCCCATTCTACCAAGCAATGTCTGGGTACTTCCTGCGGCGGAGGACCTAGATGGTAAGGTGATGATGAGGATGGAAGAGGATCTACCATGCTGGGCCATGGAGGAAGGTAGAGGTAAAGCACAAATGGAGAGGATTTCCCATTGAGCTTAAAGTTAGAACCTGGAGAGAGGAAAGATATGGGTGCTATTTTTATTATGTTTTTATTAATGTCTTTGAAGTCAGTTTTGATGATGAATGAAACGGATGAAATGATGTTCAGAAGAGCCCAGGGTTCATAGAGCTTAAAGTTACCTACCTGACTCTCATCTTTCAGGATAATGGAAAATTCTGGAAAAAAAAAATTATTCAGATAATTCACTCTGTGTACCAGCGAGTGTTCCGAAACCCGAACAAGGGGTCAATATACATGTGCTGAAGAATACACATCTCGGCATCAGGTGCGTTGTTGTAGCCGACAATCCTGCAGGGTTTGACACCACTCCTCATGTCAAGAGCAACACCTACAGAAGCCTGCTCTGTAGCGTAGGAGGTAGCGTCTCTGCCTCACGTTCAAGATGTCTGGAGTTCGAATCTCGGCCAGCGTGAGTTATCTGGATAAGGTTTTCTTCAAGGCTTCCCTTATCCTGAAAGATGAATGTCAGGTAACTCTAAGGCCTATCGACCCTGTGCTCATTTGAGCATCATTTCACCCATTTTACTCATCGTCCGGACATGACTTAAGATTGGAGGACATTAATTAACAAGTTACAAATTACCTAAATCAAACCACATTCCCTGACCTAGGCTGAAATGTAATAGAGAGTTCGGAAGCCGTGGAATGGAAAGCAGCTAAATCAGCATTCGCCTAGCAACTAAGGAAAACCGCGAAAGAAATCTTGAGTCAGAGAGGTCGGTCATCGGATATTGAACCCGCAACCTCAAAATGCGAGTCCCAAGCAAGCGGGTTGTGCCTGGTGATGTTTCACATTAGCCAGTGAAGACCTAGATTAAAATCACCACTTCACTGCCGGAAACCGAATAACAGACCCTCAGTACACTCTGATTAACTTGAGGTGGCAGATGAAGAAAGATGCACACTAAATAGAATTAGTGTGTTACCAATCCTGAAAGGAGACTGAGGATGAGTTATACATGAGGAGACAATGCTGGTACATGCCTCAACTATTGTACATGTACAAATCATCCTCAGTCTCCTTTTAGGATTGGTAACAGACTGATTCTACTTAGTGTGCATCTTTGCTCAGCTGCCACCTCAAGTTAATTGAACTGTACAAGAATCACGACAGCATTTTTAAGCTTTTTTTCGTCCATTAAACAACTTTTTAAAGGTTTAATGTCCGTTTACACGATTAGGTTACATCGAACTATGAAATAGATGAAATGATGTTCAAATAAGCCCGGGATCCATAGAGTAACCCCGCATGAAAACATATCCAGGAAACTCAACCTAACCGAGATTTTTGTGGTGGACAACATGGCGCTGGGGCGGAATCTCCGGTGCTCCATCTTCATCTCATACAGCATCAGTGTCGCCGCCTGCGGTTCCGCATGTAGTAAAAGCGGGTGTTTCATTTAACTGAGATTTGATCTTTCATTCTTTTGAATGTAACTTAGACACACTGCTCTTATACCACAGATGTGGGAACTGTACGGTTTCTGGTCTTCTTAAGATGGTATCTCACCTTGTGTGACCAACGACAAACCCCTGCTATGCACACTCTGTTTATTTTTGTTCATGTTTTAACAATGTATATGTACGTGTGTAGGAGATTGTATCTTATTTTAATTACCATGAGTATTAGCATCCTTCTTGTTTAAATGAAAACCGCTCTCTTTTAAAATATTATTTTTGTTTTAATGACAGCAACAGTTTCCATTACCAACATGAAAAAGTATAATTATTTCAATAAAGGGGTTTTTCAACCAGCACCTATATCAGCAATAACGTTGAAATTTATACCTGATGCTAGGCTTTTCGGAAAATCAGGTTAATGGCTCCGGACTTTCTTTTCTCCTTGTCTTCATATTCTGGGATTCACACCACTATTGGCTTCGCGTATACCTAGAAAGCAAAAAGAATGTGTTTATTTCACATTTGTATTTATTAAAAATCTTAGTTTAAGTAGACAGAAAAATAATACAAGGGCAGTGCAATATAGGAACGAACGCCTCAATTTGTTCAAATCAAATTGTTGTAGTCTCCTCTTAGAGATTTGAATTCTACCAAAGTGTGTACGTTTTTTAACTCCTCCAAAATTGAAATTGTCAATCTCTGCAAAATACATCTCTGTCTGGGTGATAACCTTCTCATTTGAACTATATTTTGTTTCCACGAGCCACTTCTTTATATTTGAGAACAAGAATTCGTAGAGAGTCAGGTCGGGCGAATATGGCGGGTGCAGTTTGGCGGCGACAACACCGGAGAATGTGCTGTTGCACTGTCGTGTTCAAACAGTCTTGCTACACAAATATAATTATTTGTAACAAAAACTTCACTTATCTTAAAACAAAATGATGTAAATTTTCTTATTAATTGAGATCGCGATTTTGTGAATATTTATCCGCATCTTCAGTCGAAAACAATCTCGCTGTCAAGTTACGATCACTAGAGGTCACTACGTATCTGCCAGTAGTACCAAAATCCGAAAATGAAATAAACTTAAAATCAGAATCGATTGTTGGTATTTCAAAATTCATTACGCGATTTTTATTTTTTAAAATAAATATTTGTTTACCAAACCATTAAATGTGCCGGACCATTTAATTGTTTTAATAATTTAACTTCTGGATTTATTTCATGGTTAAATGACCAAAAGTGATCTACGGCCGATTTATCATTCTGTTTTATTTTTTTTAAATTTAAAATATGTATGTATTATATGTTTTCTTTAGTTTCACACATATACACGATACACATAAACACTCATGTCTAAGGCGGAACTCGAACCTGTGACACTCTACGCGGCGGAATGTTAGAGACATACGTTCGAACGACCGTGGCTACGAGATCCGGCGTTTTTAATGTTACGAAAACGTTCCGTCGTTCTGATTTCCAAATTACGTTTATCCTTTCCAATATAAATCTGATCACAATCTAAACAATTAAATTGATAAATGCCAGATTTTTTATTATCAGGAATTTTATCTTTTTAGAGAAATGTGGTAAATTTTTAGTGCTATATTTATTTTGAGGAACTAAAGTTATACCAAATTCTTTAAAAGTTACTTTTTGAAAATGTTTATCAACCCAAGCATGGTAAGTACGTTTTATGAAATTATGATCATCTTTCATTTTTTAGGGGTAGAAATATCATTAACATTTTCTTGGTATTTAAATTTTTCAATCTTTTTGTGCATAAAGTCTTTATTAAAATCATTATTAAAGGACTGTTAATATATTTATATTTTTTATTAATTTTTTACGTAATTATTTCTTTCGTATTCTTTAAATGGGGCCGTGTCTCTAACTTCATTTCGATTTGGGACATTATCTTACTGTAGTATTATCCAATAATTGATATTTATTTTTCCAAGAACTCTTTCAGTATGACATCCTTCGCATAAAAATGTAGTAATGTTTGTGGCCAATGGGACCATTTTTGTATTATTTGGAGCAGATGAACTTAAAGCACACCATTTTTATTGTTAGTTGGTTTGGAAGTTTGAATCGAGATCTTATTGTCGGTTACAATTCATCTTAGAATGCCTTTAGGATTTCACTTAAGTAGATACAAACCCGTCTGTTGTTCAATGCGAGCCAACGTGGCAACCATGGGATAACAACTTTTTCATTTTCAATTTAGGTTAAATATGAATACCGTTCCTTTCGACGTACCTACGCCCTTTGCCACAATTTCTTTCGACGATCAGCGATAATCACTTTGCAGACTTGTTCAACGACTTCCTCGGTAATCAGTTCCTGGACGCTACACTTCAAAACCGGATGTTTGACCACCGATGTTTAAAATCGAATTACATCTAGCGGTAATTTGACTTGCAGGACCGAAAAGGTCATCGCCACCTTAGGACGTTTGATGCCCAATGTCAGTGGTCCTAAACCTGCACAAGGAAACTTCTAGGTAGTGTGGTACATTCCATTCTTCTGTATGGTGCACCAGCTTAGAAGTCCTGCCTTAATAAAGCAAACTACCGAAATTGGCTCAAACGCGTACAGCGTAAGGATGCACTGCGTATCTGTAGTGCATATAGGACTACCTCCACGAGGGCTCTGCAGGTTGTCGCTGGGATTACACCAATCATGGAACTGGTTCGCCGCAGCAGAATGTCTTGGTTCGGGCCAACACTATTCGACAGTGGCAGGCGAAATGGACCCAGGAAGCCCGCATGGCACAGCGGACCAAGTTGTTGATTCCTGAGATCGTACCCTGGATCTATCGAAAACATGGGGAAGTTGAATATTATGTCACCCAATTCCCCACCGGCCACGGCCGTTTCAAATCCCGCTTGAACTGCATGGGACTTCTGATCTGCTATGGCCAATTTATCAATTTGTTTATATTTATTTGTTTATCCGTAGCAGATAATTTTGGTCATTTAACCATTAAATAAATCTCGAAGTTAAATTAAAACAATTAAATGGTTCCATAGAGTTAATAGTGTGGGAGAAAATATTTATTTTAAAAAATAAACATCACGTAATGAATTTTGACATACCGGTAATCGATTCTGTTTTTTGGTTTGTTTCGTATTCAGATGTTGGTAATGTTCGAAACGTAACATAATAAAAGAAAATAACATGGTAACCGAGGTTTCCTTAACAACGGAGTTTGTTTAATAAACTGAAGACGAAGGCGATGTTCCTTCGAAATCGATCTTTTATAAAGAAGAAGGAATTATCAACTTCTTAAGTTAAGTGGAGATTCTATTACAAATATTTTTATTTGTGTAATATTTGTTGCTTCACTGTGACTAGCTTCATTTTCTGTGTGATCAGTATTTAGCATGTTTGAAAAATGGCTGAAGCAATAAACAATTTTTTTAAAAGTAAATTGGGTACTTTAAAGATATATACGTTTTGTAATTAGTAACCCTTTGGGAATGTTTTATGCTTGAGTTATAAAGATTATGCAAATCATTTTAGAAGGATTTGAAAGGGATGCCAAGAAAATACAACAGTATATTGCTGTAAAAGAGATAAAACATAAAATATGATACCTGAATAGGAAAGATCATATAAATATAATCCAGGAGATTGTTTCCTGTGCCTCTATTGCGTGGCAAGTGAATTTACTTAATACAAATCAACACTTTCTAAAATTTTAAGTATAAAATTTTAGTGTATGACCTTATTTGAAAATTGATCTAAGGCTTTATAAATTACAATACAGCATACTGATACCTAAGAGTAAGACAAAAATATAAATAATACTTACACGCACTAATGATGTTGTCCGCGTATGCTGAAACAGACAAAATTATTAAAGATTAATTTTTCATCTACCGGCAAGCTTTGTTAATACAAGGTAAGTGTCAGTTAACTACAGTGCGATCCACATAAACCTGAACCACTTCAAAAGACCATAACTTTTGAACCAATAATAGGACACACGTGCAACTTTGTGAGAATAGAATACACAATTGGGAGATTACATTACACTATTTACATCTCAGAGAAAATGTTGCAAGTGTCCTCCACCAGCATCTATACATGTCTGCACTCGTCTCACCATATCCTCTGAAATGTTATGGAGAGGATCCTCGCCAATTTATTTTTTGAGAACATCAATTGTCCGTAGCCTATTTTTGTACACTCTATTTTTAGATACAAGAAAAAATCGGACGAGGTTAAGTCAGGTGATCTGGGGGGCTGCAGACCTTTTGAGATTATTCGATTATCAAAGAAACTGGTTACAAGTTGCATTGTGTCATTAGATGTATGGTACGTTGCTCCATCTTGCTGGAAGTAACATTCTCTCAATTCGATATCATCCAGCTGCTCCACAAATGTATTGAAGATACCCATATACAACTTCAGTGTCTACAGTCGGATCTAAGAGAATGGCACATTTAAGACTGTCAATGTCAACAATTCTCCCAGAGCCACTGAAATCATTAAAAAAAAATCTACTTTCTTCGAGCTTTCAAAGAGAAAGTATGACCTATTGAAATGGTTCAGGTTTATATGGATGAGAGCTATACGTACCATACTAAAGGTAAACAAAAGAACTAGTTGCAGAACACTTTTTCAAGAATTAAAAATATTGCCTCTACCTTGCTTGTATATCCAAGAAATTGTAGCTTTTGTTAAATTAAATATCCATTTATACTCCACTAATACACAAACACATAATCATGATACTCGAAGAAAAGAGCAAATAAGTATAATCCCCCATAACATCAGTTTGTTTGGTAAAAGCTTTATATATATACTGGACTTTGCCTTTATGACGGCCTACCTGAACACCTAAAGAGCATATTTACACTTCCTAAATTTAAATGCTGTGTGAAACAGTTCCTGTTAGAACATTGTTTTTATAGTATAGGTGAATTTCTTGAACATGTCGACTACAGATAAATTGTTATTATATTGTACATACAGTTTCTGAATTTTCATTTCTAAACTTGTGTTGTGTATATGTTTATTGTATAATTTTTAGTTATAAGTACTTGACATGTCCTATATCATGTACTATGATCAAAAAAATGAATAAATACAAATACAAATATATATCATCATTTTTATATCCGTAACTGCACTCAAAAATTTCATCTCAGTAACTTCACTTCATTTTAAAGTATTACTTTTGAGTGTAGTATTTTGAGGCACTGAAAATATTGACACTGCTGTTATGTTGGATACCTTTTATGGTCAATTCCCTTGCTGTTCCTAGTAATGCACATTTTTATCATATACAGATATATTATGAAATAGATTTAAGTTTATGGTATCATCTTTGTCCCTTTTATTCTTTAGAATAAGAGCCTGATAAGTCCCGGGCCTCACAGTAATAATGATGATGAGTGACGATGAGTGAAATGGATGAAATGATGCTCAAATGTGTCCGGGGTCCATGGAGCTTAGAGTTACCCGACATTCGTCTTACAGTATAAGGGAAAAACCTGGAAAAAAACCTTATCCAGATAACTGAACCTGACCGAGATTCGAACTCGGGACCTCTTGAACGTGAGGCAGACAGGCTACCACCACGCTACCGAGGCGGGCAATAATAATGATAATAATAATATTCATGATGATGATGATGATGGTGATGGTGCTGGTGGTGGCAGTGATGATGATGATAATAATAATTTTTTCTTTTTTTCTCACCATAACCACCAAAAAGGCAGTTACATTTGTTACATCGTGTTCTAATTTAATTAAACCATCTCTGTAGTGAGATTTATCATGCTCCTCAAAATAGCTGTATACTACATCAATGACCTCGTTGCTGTGAAATCTTCGTACTCCAAGTAATGTTTTGAGTTTCTGAAATAGGCAGTAGTCACTGGGAGCTAGATCCAGTGAATAGGGTGGATGTTGAAGCAATTCGAACATTGCAATAACTGCACGATGGGCCGGAGCATTGTCGTGAAGAAACAATCTTTTTCGTGCCGAATGAGATCTTTTTCTTTTCACCTCATCACTCAAACAAAGCAGTAAGCATGCGTAGTGGTCACCAGTGATACTTTTACCCTTTTCCAAGTAATCAATAAAAATAGTTCCCTGTGCATCCAGAAAACACTCGCCATATGCATGTTAGTTGACAAAATTGACTTTGCCTTTTTGGTGTTTTTTCACCTGGCACAATCTACTATTTTGACTATGATTTGCTTTCTGTAGTGTAGTGATGTATTCAAGTTTCATCCATGTTGATAAGCCGTTTCAAATATTCAGCAGAATTTTGACGGTAGAGCTCGAAGTTCTTAATAGTAGGAGTTTATCATTGCAACTTTTGATCCGGTGTCAATAAACGTGGCACCCATCTTGCACAGACCTTATGAAAACCCAAAACATTATTCAAAATATCACCTGCACGTTAACTTTATTTTTTACAGTCACTGCTATGTCAAGTAGCTGTAATCTATGGTCTTCCAGTACTAAACTGGGAATTATATTAAAATTTATTTTAATGATATTTTAAGCGTGACAACTTGTGTAACATCGTACAGGGTTCACACCCTTACCCAGAATAAACTACGTCCCAATGTTAAAATCTAGCGAAGTTAGTAAGCATGGTTAAATATTTATTGTTGTAAATATATATATTCTTTACAGCAATAAAGAACTGGTCCTTAAAATTGAAAATATAAGTTTGTTACCAAATTTTACCAAAATATTCGAACGCCTATTCCTCTCTCATATAATTGGCCCTCTACGCCCGCTTATTCCAGCTACGCAGTTTGGATTTAGGCCTATTCACTCTTGTCCTCAGCAGACACATCGAGTTGTAGAGTCGATAATTGATGTCTATGAAGAGAAATCTGTCTGCTTTGACCTGTTCCTCGATACAGATAAAGCATTTGATTAAGTGTGGTATGATGGACTTTGTACAAGATTCAATCTTTTTTTAGTGACACCATACTTTTAGTAATTAAATCCTATCTTTCTGGATGAATATTCTCGGTGAAATGCAACGATGTGCTATCTCTAGTTCAGGAAGTACAAACAGGAGTGCCTCAAGGTGGTTTATTGGCTCCATTCCTCTACTTAATCTTTAGTTCGGATTTTCCTACACAGAAAAACCTGCTTATCTCACAGTTCGCAGATGATGCAGCTATTCTTATCAAAGGAGCCGATATTGCAGCTGCTAGTGAAGTAGAATCTTTCACGGATAAAGTTGACGAATGGTGCAGAATGTGGAGAGTAAAGATGAATCAAATGAAATCCAAATTAGTGAAATTCACCTATAAAATAAATACTGCAAATACCGAAATAAGCTTTGTGAACGAGGTAGTGCCACAGTAAGATGCAGTTAAATATCTTGGTCTAACCATCGACTCAAAATTAACCTGGAACGCACACATCACTGATATTATCAAGAAACTTAGACAGAAAATTCATCAACTGAAATTTATAATATTAGATATATCTCTTTTGCTCTTATCTTAAAAAAAGACTTATCTAATTCTGGCTAATAAGACCTATTTGGGTATATGGTTGTTCAATTTGGAGTTCAGCATCCAAAACGTAAATCAGCAGAATACATACTCTACAAAATCGGGTTTTGCGAAGGTGTATTCGCAATTCAACATTACACAACGATCTGCTTACTCCAACAATAGAAGATACTCTTCAGCCCAGCTACACACTCCTCTTCACTTACTTTGGTGAACATGAAAATGAAATTCTAAAACAGAGTCCTCAGCACGAAGAAGACTGAAGCGAAAACGACTCACAGATCTACTATCTGAAATGATCTCAAAACAGTGCAACCGCAATACACGTTTAGTATTCTTTTGAATAATTTTATCTTTGTTATCTAAACTAAACATACTTTGTATAGGTATAGGAAGTTTTCAATAAACTAAAAAACAGTTGAAAATGGACCGTTCGTCATTAAAGTACTGAATGCTTCCTATTCCACTTCCGAGTGTTAATCTTTCCATCATACACATCCCCTTTCTCCATACATTTCGGACAGGTTTCATCAGATGAATTATCCCGCATTTGGATTTTATTGTCTCGTGTCTAAAGGAAAACAAAGAGACATGTTGAAAAGAGGAGCAGTTATCCCCTCATCTGTCTGTGTTGTTATGGAGAAGCCCGAGAAGTTCCACTTATTTTAACCAAACAGTGCTGAACTGTGTAGGCAAATATCAACGGACTCTCAGCATTTGTTTCACTTTCGTGGAGGTACTGGCTTGTACTCAAGGTTTTCGAAATAAGTAAAGCCAAAGAAGGTGTATAGAGTTCAGAAAGAAAGTTTACGTACACATGTATATATAATGTATAATAAGGCAACATACTTCCTTCGAGATACTGGGCGATACTTTCGAAGGCTTCCATACTGGATACTGGATAGAAGAGCACTTTGTTGTCTTCGTTTATGGAGGCCATTGCGGCTAGTGCTTTTTCGTCATGTCCTGTTACTCCAATGGTAAAGATTCTGGCACCACTATTCTTCATTTCATCCGCTACTTCCGTGGCATTAGGGCTCTGCCCGTCGGTTAACAACACTGGAAAAGGATTGTTAATTAACACATAAGTTATTAAACAGTGTTTGAGATGTTGAAGCTCTTGTAAGAGGTAACGTGATGGGGATAAAAATTAAAAAGGAAGGGGAATTTGGGTAGCGAATCTACGACTAGGTCTGTTGCTGCTACTAGACCTCCGGAACGAAAGGATAAAGCGAGAGATCATATAGATTGGGCGGAATCGATAGCGACAGATGCCATTGAGCGGGGTCCTGAACGTTTCCATATAAAACATTAACAGTTATCACTGCAACAAAGGAAACAGAGAAAATCTGTTACACTCACTTGATTTTCTCTATCCACCGTGACCAAATTATTTTTATAAATGCTTAATCTTCTGTCAATTCCATTATCTTTCCTTGTGAATGTAATGGTATATGGTAGAGTTAAGCGATAGTCAATATTTTTAAGAGCTGGTTGCTGCGTCTTTACCATCAAATTCCATTCTCTTGGTATGATCGCCGTGGGGGGTGGAATACATAAAAAGAAATCAGACACTACTTCCCTCCCAAAGCAAAATATTTTTATGTATTGCACTCATATGGGTTTCTTTGCTCGCTCTTGTACATACTATTCTTATAAAAGTTTATTCTACTACCTGCTTCATGTTAATAGACATTAGAATTTGGAGAAATAAGTAATAGAATACAATGGACTTAAGTCGAGTCACATTTGTTTTAAGAGTTGGTCACTATGAGGTGCTTTAAAATTCCGTTCTCTTTGCATTCCCAGGAGGGGAAGCAATAAACAAAAAATACAGCAACGATTTCTCTTTAGAGAAAAATCAAAAGTGCTGGATAAGTAAAACAATATGTAGGAATGTCTTGCAAATAGTTAACTCCATAGTAGATTATACGTATATTTGGTATACATTATCTGCATTAACTAGATTTATATTGTTCATTGGTAAGAATTTTGTTTTTCAATACTTATGCAAAAATTACCTTGAATAAGGAGGACTTCAGGGGCTATTTCTGAAAAAATACAAAATTTACATTTTAGATATAACAAAAGTATTTTAGTGTACAATCTCTGACAATAAAGTTCGGTGAATAGTCGTGTAACATACACAGAGATGACCTATGAATGACAGTTACCTTACTGTCCTTCAAAGTAGTCCCCTCCCATTAACATGCACCGCTGAGACCTGCGATACATAAGCTGGAAACATTACAAGAAGGCTTCTTTTGGGATGGAGCTCAAAAGCCTCGTCACGTTGCGTTGGAGGTCGGGAATATCGTCAAATCTCGTTTCTTTCAAAGCTCAATTGAGTCGAGGGAATAGGAAGAAGTCTGGAGGATTGAGATCTTCCAAGTATGGTGGATGTTTCATTTGCATCACCCCTATTTACTCAAGAACTGTTTGACGATATTGCCTGTATGTAGTCGAGCGTTGTCATGAACAAAATAAATAAATAAAAAAAAAACCAGGAACCTTGTGCGTACTAGGGCTGTACTCTGCGCAGACATTGCATGAATCGGGTCGGAATTCCAGGGTATCGTGTAGCATTCACCGTCATTTCCTCTGGTAGAAATTCCTTGTGGATCATGCCTTGACTATTGAAAAAGTTCATGAGCATCAGTTTGGTACATGATTTTTTCGGATCTGACCTTTGTCCGACGAGGTGATGACGGCGAATACCATTCCGTGTTTCAGGATCGTACCTGGACACCACAAACTCCTGTGACGCCTCTAAACGTGCCTGCTTCTGCCATCCGTCAAGTGATGTGGCACAAGTGGACAACACGTTTTCAAGCACATAGTTAATCGACGATCGTTCGGGATTAATGTCCCCACTTTCTCAATGTTTCGTCATTGACGGCGGTCTATCCTCCTCGCTACAAGGATCGTTAGAAACACTTTCCTGTCCTCCTCGAAAATGGGCGAGCCACTCGTACACACACTTCATGGACAGTGCATGAACCCCATAAACACGTACCACCATCGCATGCGTTTCTTGCTAGGCTTAAAACAAAACTTTCAATTGATGCTTTGGTCGTTCATTGTCCTGTTCACACTGCAGACCCAACGCACTAAGCAAGTACTTTGTAGCAAGGTCTTATATAGAACACACCACACTGCTCAACTGAAAGACGGTGGGGGCAAAATGTCAACACCAGCCGCTACGTAAGTGCACCCTGTGCGGCGCCGGTGTTGCACGTTCGATCGTTCCGACCTCTTTCACCGAACTTTATTGACAGAGGCTATATTTTAACAAAAATAGTTAAAGCTATTTTAGAGAAAAGATTTTTTTTCTGAAGAAGTTTCTTGTAAAGAGTAGTTTCGTGTGGAAGATCGGCTTTAAAATTCGTTGTTTGAAACAGTCGATGCTGCATTAAATTACAATTTACATATATTCACGTAAAAGGATATAAAACTAAGGAAGGTCCGACTTTCATTTTCCAGATTGTGGAAATGCATAATATTCTACAAGTGCTGCTGTAATGGTCAATAGTTATACTGACTGTAGTTATACTAAGGAAAATTGTGATATTTTATGTCCTTTTACTCCCATAGTTATTTTAATAACGTAAATAACGTAAAACCGCATTACTTTACGATGCAGAAACCCTTAACATACATACTACAGTACATTTCGCACTCCCAGGCCGCTAAGATAACCTCTTTGGAAAAGACACGCAGTTTGAGAGCATCGAGAGAAATAGTGATCAAAATTTGTTCATATGATATCTGATGTTTGTAGTTTTTAGAATTATTTAAACATTTTTTGCTAGTAAACTTCATTACAACGTAAAATAAAGCTTTCGCACATATATTCATTATATTATAAATGATTCATTAAACCAACTGGAACAACAAGGAAATAATATGATCTCTCTCCTGTTTGCTGAAGTACTGTACGGAACCAAGCTATGCGTGTTTGTGGAATGCTGGAAAATCTGTTCCCTAGGGGGGGGGGGGTTATGCCGGTAACGTGAGACAATGCTTGTAATATATACAAATTATCCCTTAGATGGTTGTTGTTCCTTAAATGAGCATCAATGTCGGTGCTCTCGTTACTAAGCATTTGTTTGTTACAAGTGCCAAAGTCTCTAACTTATTATGGCTCAGTGTACATCAGAAATCATTCGTAAACGAAAGGTTTGGATCAATGGTGAGGTTCGTCAGTTGATTTGGAATTTAACAGAAAAATGTCACAAGGAAACCAGGTAAAATTTCATAAATTTTCTACTCAAGCAGACAACAAAGGGGGATATTAGTAATTCACGTCCTCCAACGTTAAGTCATATCGGACAGTGGTTGAAATGGGTAAAATGATACTCAAATGAGCCAAGTGTCCATTGAGATTAGAGACACCCGACATTTAACTTTCAGGATAAGGAAAATCTCCGGAAAGAAACCTTATCCAGATAACTCACCTCCATCAAGCTTCAAACTCGGGACCTCTTAAACAAACAGAATAATTTTAACAACATGAATGTATTTTCTTCATGAGGTGGCCACACAATTGAGAAGAGGTTCTGGTAGTGAATGAGGCTTTTTAAGTTGCCGAAAGTTACACTGTAGGCAATCGGTTCATTTTTACGATACGCGCTGGAGGCAAGAAAGGGTTTGTGAATGCAGGAAACTGTTCTCTAAGGCAGGAAGCACCAGTGGGGATTACTATTGCCAAATGAACCTGCAAAATGATTGAAAGAAATGCTTATTCCACACATCCCGCCATCTTTAGTTATAATTTTGGACATTGAGTCTAATCTGATAAGTGCCCAACCAAATATTTTACTAGGAAATAGATGGCGAATTCTTTGCAGAAAAGTGGTGTTAATTGTAATGAAGAAATGGGGAAAGGTGATTTATTCCCCTTCTGGAGGACTATCGCCAAAGAGAAATGAAAGAAAGTAAGAAACTGGAGGAAACAGAAGCTCAGTACTGGAGCGGAAAAATCCACGGAATCATGTTCGGCGTTATAGATTACATCACTGTGATTATGGCAATAAATAATGATAGCTCCACCATTGATAGTGATAGTAACAAGAGTAAACATTTTCAGTGATAGTGATAAGAAAGACATGGCTGGCCCGTAGCTCAGTCGGTAGAGCACCTGCCTGCGGTGCGAGGGGTCCTGGGTTTGATTTCCGGTTGCGGGTAGGGATTTTTCTCCGACCAAGATAATTCCCCATCTTTCCCAGAGTCTGGAAGTATTAGTGAGAGCGCGAATGTGTGCGCGATCTAATGATTAAAACCCAACGAATACGAGTTAACACCTTCGATATGTTCCAAAGAAGAACGACCCCCGATATGACCATTGGAGTTAAAGGTGGGGTATAAATGGAACAAATTAAAACAAAAAGAAAAGAACTATCACAGACTTCTTACCTTTTGCCAATAGATGTCTTTAATTATGTTAAATTAAATGTACACTGTAGTAAAAAGGTCATCCTTAAATGGTGTCACACTACATGATTAGACAGGAGGGGCCAGTTAATGTGGTTTTGGCACTCATTTCCATTGTTCAGTTTTATGCATTCATTGAAAACAATGAAACGCCACTATGTATCTGGTCGTAAGTAGTCCCCTCCCTCTGTAATGCCATTCTTATTCAACGTAAAATTGAATGCATTCCTTCCAGCTACACAGAGCTTGGTCCCTTACAGTAGTACATTTTATCTATGTAATTAGCTCTTGTTTTGAAACTGTGCGGAGTGTGGTGATATATATTTTTGTGATAACTTCAACTACTGTCTAACCACCAGAAGATGGTGAGCTGGAGAAATATTCTCTTTAAAAAATTTTACCAAGTCCATCATGTTTATGCACAGTAGTATCATATACAAAACTCGGTATTGTTAGATACATTCCTAAAAGTATCACAAAAGTTACAGATAAGTTTTAGATCTGGTAGCATTGAGGATTTACATACACACTTTCATATTTTCGTAGTAAACTAATGGACTACGTGAACATATTTACAGTCCAAATTCCCCTCATACCTCAAACCCCTCTTGGCATCTTCTGGTGGTCAGACAGTATTTTTCGACTCATGACGTGCTCAACTTAAGGTCATCTTTGCAAGCTTGTTATTCTAAAATAAGAGCTGAAGCTTTCCTGGCGACGAATACGTTCAAGATATTCTCGAGAAACAAGCCAGGTGAAAAGACGATTAGAAATCAATGTTTCGGAGCATACATCGCTACATCATCAGGATATTTTTTAAGAAATGTTATAACCAGAAAATAGATATAACACAAATATCAACAGAAACAAAACACTACCAATGAACACTATCAGTGAACAAAAGAGTGCAGTAAATTAAATGTCAGGTTAGGAGAAGGCGTGAGTAGGAAACTAATTAGGTCAAAGAAACCTAATTACTTAACTTGATCAAACAGTATAAATCTGTGCTTCTTAAGCCGACTGATTTCCATTTTAAGGCCTATTTCCAAGATGTTTCCAGGTTTTCACCTGCCTTGTTTCCCAAGAATATCTTGAACACATTGTTCTTCTATATCTCCAGTACTTTCATATTCTAGTACAAGGGCTTTGAAAATGTTTATTCATCTTTTAACTATTTTTAAAATGAAATTGGAAGGCATTTTATGGCTCTATATGCGACATATAGATATGGGATTTTCAATAGCGAGGAATTTGTATTAAAAAGTGGTTGAGCAGTTTTTGAAAGTTACCCCCATACACACAAATGCAAATTTTTTCCTTTTATAATATGAATGTACATACAAATAATAATTGAACATGTACATGCATCAGACTAATACGAGGGCCGTTCAGAAAGTAACCTCCGATCGGTCACAGTGCGGGTAGTGGGGCGAGTAGCGACGCCATCTGTGCATTCACGCACTCAGCAGGTCAGTCGGCATCAAGCCGTGGTCGAGTGAATGTCGTATCTGCGCTAGGTTAGTGTTTGTGGCCGTTTGAAATGTGTGCTGCAATAGAAAACCCCGCCAAATGTGAAATGCGTGCTGTTATAAGGTTTTTTTAACAGCCAACGGATATTCTGCAGCAGCTATTCATCGAGAGCTTTGTGCCGTGTACGGACCAAGAGTTATGAGTGAAGGAGTGGTCCGTGAATGGGTACGTTTATTTAACAGTGGACGAGAAAACGTTCATGATGAAGAGAGGAGTGGTAGACCATCATTGGTGACGGACGAACTCGTTCAGACAGTTGATGCAAAAGTTCGTGAAAGCCGACGTTTCACAATGTCAGAGTTGTCTTCTGATTTTCCACAGATTTCAAAGATGCGGTCACAGGCTGGCTCCAGGCACAAGCGGGTGATTTTTATGCAGAAGGAATTTCAAAGCTTGTGAACAGATACGATAAGTGCCTCAATCGTTATGGAGACTATGCAGAAAAATAGTGCAAAGATGTAGTCGTAAGATGTATATATTAAAATATTTTTATTTAACTAGGTGAATTTTTTTGCAATCAACCGGAGGTTACTTTCTGAACGGCCCTCGTAATTTTCTTTATTTAGAGTAATATGTTTGCAGGCTGGTTGATACCTCTAAGCATATGTAGCACATGTGTTTATTTTCCCAGAGATGCGGGATGGGCTGTTTAGAGGGATGAAGCAGAACGGGCAGGTCACTCTAGAGAAACTAATAAGAAACGGAAAATATTATTCTTATTATAATACTAATTAATACTTATGAAAAGTTCGTAGAGAAATAAATGTGTAACTAAATTTAAATATCTTTAACTTAGGCTTATCCCAAATTAAATTATCCTTACTTTTCTACTACAGCCATTAATTGTTTTAATATTAGCTGAGTTTGAATGCTTTGTGCAGAGCTAATAATCCTAGATTACCTGGGTGAGCAAATAAGAAATTGAAGTGTTAACATATGAAAGGAAACAGAGGGTCTATACTGATTGGCGTAGCTCATTTCGTGGCCGTAAACATCAGATTAATTATGTGTTGTAATACACAGCCTTAATATCTTATCTGTACGGAAATCAAATATTCACAATATGTATAAGGGTTTACAGAATGTGTCCATATCACCAATAGGGAAGCGGGAATGGTGAACCTACCCTTAAGGTTATGTATGACTGAAATTTTCAAATTCTGAACTAATAATGCTAGCTTTTTCAAATTTACACCATAGGTGTAAAATAATGTAAACATGTTACAACCTAAATTTAAACCATTTTTCTACAGAAGTTTAGAAATTATGGTCAATTTTGTATGTTTTTTGTTACGTCACTAAAAAAGTCCCTTGCGACAAAATACACTCCTGGAAATTGAAATAAGAACACCGTGAATTCATTGTCCCAGGAAGGGAAAACTTTATTGGCACATTCCTGGGGTCAGATACATCACATGATCACACTGGCAGAACCATAGGCACAGAGACACAGGCACAGAGCATGCACAATGTCGGCACTAGTACCGTGTATATCCACCTTTCGCAGCAATGCAGGCTGCTATTCTCCCTGGGAGACGATGCTAGAGATGCTGGATGTAGTCCTGTGGAACGGCTTGCCATGCCATTTCCAGCTGGCGCCTCAGTTGGACCAGCGTTCGTGCTGGACGTGCAGACCGCGTGAGACGACGTTTCATCCAGTCCCAAACATGCTCAATGGGGGACAGATCCGGAGATCTTGCTGGCCAGGGTAGTTGACTTATACCTTCTAGAGCACGTTGGGTGGCACGGGATACATGCGGACGTGCATTGTCCTGTTGGAACAGCAAGTTCCCTTGCCGTTCTAGAAACGGTAGAACGATGGGTTAGATGACGGTTTTGATGTACCGTGCACTATTCAGTGTCCCCTTGACGATCACCAGAGGTTTACGGCCAGTGTAGGAGATCGCTCCCCACACCATGATGCCGGGTGTTGGCCCTGTGTGCCTCGGTCGTATGCAGTCCTGATTCTGGCGCTCACCTGCACGGCGCCAAACACGCATACGACCATCATTAGCACCAAGGCAGAAGCGACTCTCATCGCTGAACACAACACGTCTCCATTCGTCCCTCCATTCACACCTGTCGCGATACTACTGGAGGCGGGCTGCACGATGTTGGGGCGTGAGCGGAAGACGGCCTAACGGTGCGCGGGACCGTAGCCCAGTTTCATGGAGACGGTTGCGAATGGTCCTCGCCGATACCCCAGGAGCAACAGTGTCCCTAATTTGCCGGGAAGTGGCGGTACGGTTCCCTACGGACCTGCGTAGGATCCGATGGTCTTGGCGTCCATCCGTGCGTCGCTGCGGTCCGGTCCCAGGTCGAGGAGCACGTGCACCTTCCGCCGACCACTGGCGACAACATCGATGTACTGTGGAGACCTCACGCCCCACGTGTTGAGCAATTCGGCGGTACGTCCACCCGGCCTACCGCATGCCTCCTATACGCCCGCGCTCAAAGTCCGTCAACTGCACATACGGTTCACGTCCACGCTGTCGCGGCATGCTACCGGTGTTAAAGACTGCGATGGAGCTCCGTATGCCACGGCAAACTGGCTGACACTGACGGCGGCGGTGCCCAAACGCTGCGGAGCTAGCACCATTCGACGGCCAACACCGCAGTTCCTGGTGTGTCCGCTGAGCCGTGCGTGTGATCATTGCTTGTACAGCCCTCTCGCAGTGTCCAGAGCAAGTATGGTAGGTCTGACACACCGGCGTCAATGTGTTCTTATTTCCATTTCCAGGAGTGTATTTTGAATTTTGGTCTAATATTTTAACCCTATGTTCATAATACACATACTTTTTGAAATTGCTCTGGGTTTTTCTGTATCTCCTTTAGTTTAGGTCACAATTTTTTTTTAATTTACAAATATCCTTTTTTTGTCTAAAAAACTGTAAGTTTTGTGTTTGAAAATTAAAAATATATGCTTATATACATTTCACAATAAAACCTAGGGCAATTTCCATTCCTCATGATATTCTAAACCTGTGTAGGAAATTTCATGAATGTAGTACAAAAACTGCATCGCAAGGAGCATTTTAGAGGAAGAAAAGTGCTGAAAATATGAACATTGAGAAAACAGCGATTAAAGATTTGATTGCATAACTCACATTAAAATCCACCAGGCTGATAGGTTGGACCCTCAGATTTCTTTTTTCTCTACTCTGTTGCTGCTTTTTCCACCTTTTTCTTCTTTAGATGTTGCTTTTCTTCTGCACAACTTCGCTTCTTGCTTTGCAGGATACGAGTCTGATCTCGCTGCACTGAAGTTTTCCTTGCAGAGTCTACTACACTTTCACCTCTGATATTTTGCTGCAGCTCCAATGACTTAAGACTACCCATGTTAAACTCACTGATGCTTTTAATAACAGCAAGATCCAATTTTTGTTTTGATATGAAAACTTCCTTTGGGCACTTATTCCATATGACATGATGCAAAGATTCATTGGCATTCTGTGTTTTTCCTGTTTTGCACCTCTCTAGTAATGTTGTAGAAACCAGCCTCTGATATATTGGCAACATTGTAGGAACTATTTTGTCTTCTAAAGCCTTATTTTTCTTTTCTTGAATTGAAAATTTAAGAACGGAAAACAGACAAAGAATGTGGATGTAGGCAAAAGAGGGCGTGACTCTGACAGAGTTTAAAGGCCACCGACATTTAAATAAGCATTTAAAATGGCGTTCGGAGGCAAATTATGCATTTTTCACATTCGGGAATGTCTAAATTATTTTATAGAATTAAAATAAAAAAGTCGTTATTTTCACGATTTTCATGAAATGCGTATGTTCTAAACTTACCCACTGCTTTTTTGTGATGGTGTGTGTTGAGAAGTTCTTCCTGGGCTTTTTCTAATGCAAGACTAATATTTGTGCCACCACCTCTGTACTTCATGCCTTCTATTTGCTTATAGAAAGAACAGGTATTCTTAGTTCTCAAACTGATTTCCACTCTGCTTTTGTCGCTAAAAAGTATAACCCCTGCCGAGCGATTTGCTGATAGTCTGAAAAACATAAATAAAACTTGGAAATTAATTGTTCTTTAACACTAGCCGTGTGTAGGACGCACTATGAAAGAGTAGAGCCAGACTGAGAAATTCTATGCCATATGGAAAGATAGAAGTCGCCATTAAGGTAGTTGTCTCATGTGTTTATGAGAGCTCCTAAGTGGTTTACCGGGAAAACACCAGTTGGAGAATTTAATGCCATGTCGGCACGTTGGCCATAGTAGCTCAATGGTTAGAGCAGCTGGACGCCAACCAGAAGAACCGTGGTTCAAATTCCAGCTATGGCATCGAATTTTTCAGTCTGCCTCTACTCTTTCATAGTGCGTCCTACACACGGCTAGTGTGAAAGAACAATTAATTTCCATTAATTGTACCTAATAGTGGTCCGAACTATGAAGCTCGGGCCTTAAAGTACTTACAGCATAGTAAGTCACCATTAAGGTAGTTGTCTCACGTGTTTATGAGCACTCCTAGTGGTTAATCGGGAAAAACACGAGTCAGTTGGAGAATTTAATGTAGTGTCGGCACGTTGGACATAGTAGCTCTAGAGTTAGAGCGGCTGGACGGCAACCAGAAGATCCGTGGTTCAAATCCCAGCTATGGCATTGAATTTTTCAGTCTGGCTCTACTCTTTCATAGTGCGTCCTACACACGGCTAGTGTGAAAGAACAATTAATTTCCATTAATTGTACCTAATAGTGGTCCGAACTATAAAGCTCGGGCCTTAAAGTACTTACAGCATGGTAAGTCGCCATTAAGATAGTTGTCTCATGTGTTTATGAGAACTCCTAGTGGTTTACCGGAAAAAAACACGAATCAGTTGGAGAATTTAATGTCATATCGGCACGTTGGATACAGTAGCCCAAGGGTTAGAGCGGCTGGACGGCAACCAGAAGATCCGTGATTCAAATCCCGGCTATGGCATTGAATTTTTCGGTCTGGCTCTACTCTTTCATAAATAACACTTATTTATAGATTAACAAATATACCCCTGAATAAAAATGAATTTAATAAAGAAAATAAATGTATTATTAATGCTGCTTTACTTAATGGTTTTAATAGAGACTTTATAAATAAAAAAATTGAAATATTCAGCTATCAAAAACTGTTAGTGATATTTCTACCCTTTGAAAAATAAAAGTCGATTCTAATTTTAAAAGAAATACTTACCATCTTTGGGTGAATTAACGTTTTCAATTTTTTAAAAAGAGTTTCGCATAACTTTAGCTGCTCAAAATTAATATAGCATTAACAATTTATTGCATTTCTCTAAAACAGATAAAATTCCTAATAAACATCTGGTATTTATCAGTTTAATTGTTTCGATTTTGATAGAGTTTATTTTGGAAAGATAAAACGTAATTTGGAAACCAGAACGAAAGATCATTTTCGTAACTTTAAGTATAAACAAACTGATAAATTGGCCGTAGCAGATAATGTTTGGTCATTTAACCATGATATAAATCCAGAAGTTAAATTATTTAAACAATTAAATGGTGCGATAGATTTAATGGTTTGGGGAAATATATTTATTTTAAAAAACAAACATCGCGTAATGAATTTTGAAATTCCGGCAGTCGATTCTATTTTTAAATTTGTTTCATTTTTAGATTTTGGTAGTACTAAGAAGAACATATCAACATCTAGCGTTCGTAACCATGGCGACACTTTGTTGTTTCCGGCTGAGGATGTGTATAAGTTTGACATGAAATCGCGATCCCGGACAATTTATAAGAAACTTATCATTTTTTATAAGATAAGGGGGTTTTAAGTTACAAATTGCTATGTTTGTATATACTTATTTGTTTATTTATTTATAAAATTAAATGAGCAAGACTTCCCTTCTCCTCTAGCGAACTTTATTCTAAATTTATTGTGACTTTGTTGGTTCGTAGAATTAAAAGTCCAATTTGCCAAAATTCTAATTGTTCTTTATTTCCGTAGAGATACACTGTTCAATTCTCACGTAACATAACATCACATATCACAATCTACGGCACCAAGGACGATGACAATAACAAACTTTAGCTCTCGTTGTAACACTTCACAGCTGACTCTGCTTACCTCACTGTTTTTCAACTGCAACTCGCCTCTTGGCCAATCGTCGCCTCTTTAAATACTTCACTGATAATTTCTAAATTATTCCAAAATAAATCAGAACCTGAACAGTCTCTATCAGTCAAAAAGTAACTAGAAATTTCCAGTTATCTCAATTTGTTTGTTTGGGCAGAACTTTATCTGCATGTTATCTTGGTCTGCCGGCTCTTGGTTTTCACACTGCCCGCCTATCAGTTCCTTTTGTGTAAACAAGCCGCGCGATCGTAGATACGGGTTCGCGACAATACCTATGCGCATAATAATAGTAACGATAATGATGAAGATTATGATGATAATAATAGTAATAATAATGATGATGATAGTAGTAATGATATAATGATGATGATAATAATAATGATAATAATAATGATGATAATAATGACAACAACAACAATAATAATAATAATAATAATAATAATAATAATAATAATAATAATAATAATAATAATAATAATAATAATAATAGTAATAGTAATAATAGTAATAATAATAATAATAATAATAATAATAATAATAATAATAATAATAATAATAATAATAATAATAATAATAATAATAATAATAATAATAATAATAATAATAATAATAATAATAATAATAATAATAATAATAATAATAATAATAATAATAATAATAATAATAATAATAATAATAATAATAATAATAATAATAATAATAATAATAATAATAATAATAATAATAATAATAATAATAATAATAATAATAATAATAATAATAATAATAATAATAATAATAATAATAATAATAATAATAATAATAATAATAATAATAATAATAATAATAATAATAATAATAATAATAATAATAATAATAATAATAATAATAATAATAATAATAATAATAATAATAATAATAATAATAATAATAATAATAATAATAATAATAATAATAATAATAATAATAATAATAATAATAATAATAATAATAATAATAATAATAATAATAATAATTAATAAAAATAATAATAATAATAAATGATGATGATAATGAAATTAATGTGGAAAAGGATGTAGCTTCCATAGTGTAGCTTGGTCATAGTGACGAAGAAGCTTTTTAAAACTGTAAATTTAACCGTGTACGTTGTATCTATATGTATTTTAACTTTAATAAAATGTTAATTATTGCTATACCTTTTTAAGCTCGCCTCCCTAATTATATTTTTAAATATTTACGTCTTAAAACTAGAAAGTTTATTGTGCAAGGTTTACGTAATATCGTCTTGAAAGGTTTCTCTTGGGACCAGGGATTAACATCCCTCTTCTGAGAGTTTGTGCAGAGTTGCCCAGTCTGTGCTTCAGAGAATATTTTTCTTATTTATGAGCAGACTACTTGTTAAAGTCCAAGTTAAATGTAATTAAAATGATATTTTAGAAATAGTTAAAGCACTTAATAATATGCATTTATATACTGATTTAATGTAATTTTAACAGCCGCTTTTAATACCACAACAGATATTTGCTGAAGTTACATTTTGCGTGAGGTTTTAGCTTTTGAAGCTTTATTACACGTGAAACAGTCGGACACGTATTCAATACAGGCTGAACTTCTGTTTGGAAAATTGGTTTAAAACATGGGGCTTAAATATTATTTTATAAATTGGTGTGATAACAATTATGCTTCAGAAGCATACAGCACAGCAAACTAGAAAGCTTTTGTAATATTTTCATAGTAATGGACAATTTTTTTTTCCAACAATTAATATTAAATAAATGTGTTACGATAATTATTTGCAGAAACGAAGTATTTTATAGAGAAATGTGGCATTTACGAGGGTTCGCACAATGCACTCAGTTGTGTGACTGATTCCCAGCTTAGAACCAAGGCTGCTATTTACTAATAACTGTGGGAAGAGAAAGGGGGAGAGAAAGGTAGGGAGGGTATGTGCAATCTCTCCAGAAAAGCTCATAGAATAGGTTCGAAGTTTGATCGTAAGTAAGAACTTTCCTGTTCAGACTTAACTAGACAGCTTTGTGTTCCATAAGCAGCCACCTCCTAAATATGGCATACTTTTAACTGGAATTATTTGTTATAGGTTTCTCAGAACTCTGCATATTATTTTTTTACTCCTTTCAAAGTATTCAACGTAATAAATCAATTTGCAGTACAAAGTCTGTGTAGGATCATAATCTGTTAAGGTATTGTAAAAGTATACTTCTTCCAGAGAAAATATTCTTTTTTCCTGTTTTGATTCCTGAAACTAAAATAAGAGACATAAAATCGAGAAACACTAAAACGTTATTAAAATTAAAATATTTATTTAAACAGACTATAACAGAGAAAGACAGCTTCGAGAGTTATGACGTACTGCAGCGGAGAGCGAGGCCTTCAGTGCGTGTGACGTCAGACAAGAGTCGTGTAGGAGCAAGTTGCCTATATAAATGGCTCTGTGAGTACAGAATTTGAGGGTTCAGTCAAATGTAGCGCACTCGACGACAACAATGTAACTGTCACGAACCAAATGGAACTATTAAATTTACAATGTCACCATTTATTGAAGGATACACACAAGAAAGACCTGATTGATTTTTACTAGAATGTCTTCCAAACCAGATATCCACTTGCCGTATGGACATTGTGTAGGTATGTTTGGCACGACATATGGAGCTGACGTCACACCGCCACTATCTGTCTTCCCCTGGAATATAATGTACATTAATGTGGAATGGTTAAGCTAAACGTATTCAAGTGTGCATTATATATACTTTTATCGCCAAAGAGATCAGAACATTTAAATATACTTTTAAAGAGTACCCATATTTGGAATGGGAAAGCAATGACATCGATGAGTAGGTACTATGCCTGACTTCATTTCTGTAACATATAATTTGCATGGAACTATCTTCTCTAATGGTAACAAAACAGAGTATTTTGCGTGCCCTGAGAGTCTATAAAGAGTGCTTCATAGTGATAAAGTAGCTCGTATAAGATCCACTGATAGCGGATTGTGCATTGAATTTTAAGTTATCCTGTCATAGCAGCAACGGTGAGAGTACTAAACTGATTGCTGGTCTCAAATACACACTATCAAATTTTCTCTAATCATCAAAATTAGACGTGACAATGAAGGTATGCCTCAATTGGATGCTTATGACCGAAGATCGAAGAACACCCCAAAGCTATCCAAGGAATATAAATTTCTGAAGCTCTTTAGCTTTAAAAGCGTATAAATGATGCACACAGAAAATAGACATTCTTGAGTTTATATGGGTAAATATTATAGATGCTACATTTAATTTATACGAATAGATATACGGAAAAGAAATAGATGAATAATAGAGAGCTGCTATGCATTTAGGCTTTAGTGTTTAGATGTACTTCCAAAAAACAGTACCCTGTACACTAATATGAACCGATACAGTAAAAGAACAAAAGTGCTTTTGCTTTATACATGAAACATTCAATTGCATATATACATATGTACACACCTGGAGCTTAGGGGTATAAGTGCGGATATCTGTATGGGTAATTTGTGACAACACAATGAACAGTATTACGTCACTCTTTGCTTCATTTACGTACTTATGACGTATTAAGAGTAGGTAGTATCTTTACAGGTTAGTAGACTGTAAGTCTGTTTGGCCCACATAAATTCTATGTCTTTCTGTTTTTATTTCCTTTATTTGTTTTATTATTTTATTTTCATTTTTGACCCGAGAGTGTATTTGGGGAGATGTAACGCAGAGTGGGCAGGCCTGGCGATAATGAATGAGCTGAGTATATCCGGGGCCAACATGTGAAAGAGAAGCGAATTGTTTATACTGAAAATCATTGTTATTTTCGTGGTGCAGTTACGACGATACAAAAAGCATCAGGTAATAAAATATGTGATTGGTTTATAGAAAAACTGTAGAACGAAGAGGAAACTAAAAACAACTATCACATAGAAGTGGATACGTATTAAGGCACCAATTATCAACATTTCTGCATTTGCACAAATAACATCCTGTATATGGATCACATATTTCGCAGGCTTTTGCTGGAACTGGCATTAAGATCTCGGGCAGATCATGAAAAGCTGGTACAGATTTTGACTCGGCTATTGTGAAATGAAGGAACGTTAGGCATACAGGTACTTCTAACCTAAACCGTACCCCAAATTTGGCCTAAACTAAGCTAACATAACCTAACCATAACTAATCTTTCGCTATTTTAGAGTCCCCGTCTCGTGGCGTATAGAGTGAAGTTATACTAAAGACTGCCTTCCATGATCTGCCTAGAACCTTTGGAGAAGGATTTGAGCAAAAGCTTACAACACATACATATAGGGTTATATACACACATGTACCCTTACATACATATGTACATTTGCGTTATTAGTACACATTATAGGAAATCCATAATTTTACATACGGTAAACGACCAATAACACCTTTGATGAACTGTTTCTCTCTCTCAAAATTCCGTGCTGTAATGCTTCCAGATTCGTCCATTACAAACAGTATTCCTCCATCTGTATCTTCTAATTCTTTGCTCATGTCATCAAGTAAACTTTCAGCTACCTGAACGGCTCCTAAAAACAACAAAGAATATAAAATTAGTTCGGTTACTTTGCAGCTTTTATTATTAGGTTGATTCGAATATTTTTGCTATACACGTAATCCTAGGAAGCGATTTCACCAGAAGTTGAGAAATACACGGTGTTCATTTTTATTCGTTATTTCCCGGCCTCCGATTGAGCAAGAATGACGTTATAGTGGACTGGTGACTGGTGACTCTATCTTGAAAACTTAGTGCCCTCTACGGAGAAGAAGCCGTATTTTTTTTGCGGAACAGTAAGCAAATTACTGCGCTCGGAGTGTGGTTCAGCTGTTGACTAATATAACCAGCTTGCTCTGGATAAGAACACCGCGTCTTAATGGTTGAATGGTACTTTCAAACCGGCATTAAAATTGGTGCGACATATAAATATAATATAAACAGCTGCAGAGAGGAGTTTATGCAACGCTATCCAGCATTCAGACAAGTCCCTCGGAGTGTAATGTTGTCAAAAGTGTCCAGGTAGCATTAAATTGACGTACGTTTGTTTGCAACATAAACGTCTTACTTTTTATCAGTATAAACTATATATTCTCACGCTTAGTTCAAAAGTCTTTTAATGTTAGTATCCTTATGTCTTTTAAAACCAATACAGCATCAGTTACTCTCAAGTTACTCTCAAAAAGAGAGACACTGGATGTTATAAAGTGACTGGTCCCAATATAGAAGTAATAAATAATGTTATGACAGAAAGTCCTCAAGCATACCTTCTCGCAGAGTTTAACGGGAAGAGAGAAAGGAAATATAAAACAATGGACACATATGACTATGTACTAGAGATATTTTCTTGTTTAGGCTTGAATAAAAGCTTTGTACATTTTGTAACACTATTTTATTTTTCATTCCTAGAATATGTTCTGCTAATTTTCTGGTTTTTAATGAAGTTACATTGTGAGGAAACTGTGGGTGATAGAAAAGAATTTAGATCAAATTGAAATATTTGTATTTTATGTGACAGGTTTACAATATGCATATATGTCTACTATAACACAAACGCAGATGTTCGTTGTGAAATAAGTGTTCATTGACTTATCATTTCATATATTCTTCATGGTATACCTTTATGGCTGCATGATGAACTTTGCAGTGCATTGCATTGAGGTATCTAGTTTTTTAAAAACAGTTAACGCATCTACATACCATGAGAAATTATGCACCTTTATATTACGCGGGCAGACCCACCTCTCAAGTAGTATATTCAGCTGTCGGTAGAGGGAGGCCTTATATACTGTCAGCACATCAAATACGATTGCAGGCCGCTAGGGGAATCATATATAGTCTCGCTCCATCAGCGATGCTATTGGTGAAGTCAAATTTTGCGGGGTAAAATCACAGATAAAAATGAACACCGTGTAGGTATCTAACAGTAACTTCTCCGACAGTTTTATCTCAATTATATGCTTTAGGCATATAAATTGCTTTACACATAATCATAACTTGATTCACTGGTCACTGATATCGGTTCTTTCATACCACAAGGTGATTGCTCACAAATACTACCAGCCTCCCCCATATCCTTTTTGTTGTTCATGAGGTACTCAGCCATCCACGACGGAATTCGTAACGCAGTGCTAGGAACAATACTCGCTATATTACATTTGTATACTTATTACAACTATTGGATTGAGAGAAGAAGATATTTGGTGTGAGTTGTCCTCTAAGAATTTGTGTTATATGTGGAAATGGTTCATCTGTAAATGATTTGCTTTACATTTATGTTGACAAAGTGAACCCACTCACGAACTCTCTCTTTTGCTCGAGACGGGGGAACTTAACGCCAGCAGAGGCGGACGAGAACCCTTACCTTACTATATATGCTGAAAATGTTGACATTCAGCTCTCAATCAGGCAGTACATCTCGTGTAAATATTTTCGCTCAGTCTCCGAATCTGAGTAGCAGGTTCTCCTGCGATTTCTTGCACAATGTTTTCCCTAAGTTTCTGGAGTGTGCGAGGATTCCCCGGCGACTTTTAGCCGTCTCGCACAGTAGAGAGAGGCCGCCACTGGGTTCGATTTTAATTTAACCACCCTGTATTAAATGTCTTAGAGAACGCTTAAAACAGTTTAAGATGTCAAATAAGAAGTGTTCAATCACTTTTGGTGAAAAATAATATTCTTTTCAAAGGAAACACTCAAATTTACATTTTCGAGGTGGCCCTTCTGTAGAAAAGGAAAAGTTCTCAGAGCTATTACTGGACCTACGCCAGGGACACCAGAAATAAAAATTATAAAATAACATCAAAATTGAGTCAGAAGCTCCTCAAATAGGCACAAATGCAAATAATATATCACAACAAAATAAAACTATCACGGAATAAGATGCTTACCATTTATACTTATCATTATAGCCCGGATTTGTAAGCACAATCAAATGATGAAGTAAGCAAGCAAATATGCACGAAAAAAGAAATAAGCACCAAAAATAAGTAAATCAAAAATAAAAATTTAATCATAAACGTATTGTTTGGTAGAATTTTTACCTTACTCACGCTTGTTACAGTACACGAGAGAGTTATCTTGAGATTTTTTTTGTTTCATTTATACCCCGCCTTTAACTCCAATAGTCATATCGGTGGCCGTTCTCATTTGGAAGATTTCGAAGGTGTTAACTCGTATTCGTTGGTTTTTAATCATTAGATCACGCACACATTCGCACTCTCACTCATACTTCCAGATTTGGGTGAATATGAGGAATTATCCCCATCCCACCCCACAGCCGGAATCGAACAGGGGACCCCTTTGAGATTTTCTGGTGGGAAGCTCCTGCGTTTTTCAATGAAAATATTTTTATACTGTGAAAAGGATCTCTCAACGTCGCATGCCGTTACTCGAACATGGGAAAAGTACCACTATTCTTGTTGAACAGTTCGTTTAGATATACCTTTCTGTACCAGAAAAGTTTGTAGAAATTTTAGTGTCTCGTTTTATTGATACCTTACTGAGTTTCTCAAAGGCAGTTTTAGCAATACTGTGAATCTCTGAAGACAACGTCACTGAAATTTCATATATCAAAGAAAGTGAATCCTCCAACTGTGTTATAATAGCAGGTATTTTGGAGAAGCGGTTATGGATGTACTCTATCTTATCTTGAATGCCAATATTAGCAAAACATTCTTGTGCTGTGGCGATGTTGCTTGTATCTTCTGCATCTAAGGAGAATAACACTGTTTTATTTCATTGAAATATCTTGCGTAGAATGACACAGCCTTTAACCAAGAACCCGATCGAGTTAAAACTGGCTGAGGAGGTAAAGACAAATTTGGAAGGACTTCATGAAATTTTTGAACTCTAATCGGCGACAGTACACTTTCTTTCCGCTAGAGACAAGAATATCCACGTTTTTATATGGACTCCTGACTTTCGGCGAGACGATGAAGGCTAGGAATGAAAATTTACTTTTAAATTAATATGATTTGGATAAAATAAGCTATTTTAATTAAAAGGAATAAAATAAGCAAGCCAACGCCGTATTTCTGCAAAAAAAGACATTTATAAGCATTTTGCGTAGTCATCCGGGCTCTATTTATCATCATCATCATCATCATCATGATCATCATCATCATCACCATAGTAACTTCCATGTGTCAGTTTCTACAACACTGTTCCAAAACGACGTAATTACACTTGTCATCTGTTTTGCAATTATCAGGGTATTCTTCACTCCATTGGAGCCTGTGTCAGTTCCAACGACTCAACATAAAATGTATTGTGCATCTTTAAAATGTGGGGATACGTCCCCTTCAGCTGCTGTGGTGCGAGCGCTGCGGACCCCTAGCACTCATGGTGCTTCTGACGTGACTAAGAGGAACCTCGGGCCGAACATTCGAGCTCCTCCCGAATGGAAGTTGTTCGGTTTGGGTTGAACTCAATGGGGCAGTGTGTTCCCGACATCCGCGGGAGATCGGGTACCTCCAGCCGGGCTTCGGCCACCTGGAGGGGCAGAGGGTTGCCTAAAATGTCCTGGGTACTAGCCTGAGAGCTAGTAGAAGGTGTGCTAGATCACCAGATGACCCCACCGAGGTGATTCGGTAGTCTTCCCTGCGGAATTGACGCACGTAAGTGGCGTATCTACCTCCATTCCGTCTTGACGTTGTTGTTGATAGGGGTGGGGGGCTTTTTAGACTCCAAGTATTGGCAGATAATAACAATAACATGTGTTCTTATGTAACGTTTATTAAAACATTTGAACGTTAAGGCAAAGCTAGGAGATAGTTTATTTTGAATTTTCAGCTGCAGCTATGACTAATTTTTGGCTCTATGCTATTCTCTGAATTATTTCATATAACGGTAATCACGTAATTTCTATTTTATCGCCCATAATTTTTCTCTTTCCGTCTTTCCGTCTTTCTTACTTTTTCTCATTGGCTTAACCATTATCACTCAATTTTCATTCCACATTTCACTAATCTTCTTTACCACGATTTCATTATTTTACGATAGACATATTTTTGCCGTGTAGCTAATTATGCGTTGGCTGGTGCAACAGTAATTCTTGATTTAATGATCAAATGCTGGTAAGGTATTCTCATTGTTTTCTTTTCTTCTGCCAGCCCGCCATTTATCTCTAATTTAAAATGTTATCAATATGTCAATTTCCCTTGTCTTGCATTCTGTTAATAATATGTTTCCATTGAAGGCCAAAGGCCTCCTGCTAGAGGGTAGCCCTGTTTCAATAACGCGGTGAGCTACTCCACGTTAGGTTGTGTCAAGTGTCTGGTTTAAGTTGATTTTACTGTCACTTTGATTAATAAGATTTCACTAACACTTCGTATATTGATTTCACTATCACTTTAGCCCGCCTCGGTAGCGTTGATGTTAGCATGTCTGCCTCACGTTCAGGAGGTCCCGAGTTCGAATCTCGGTCTGGGTGAGTTACCTGGATAAGGTTTTTCCGGGGTTTTCCCTTATCCTTCAAGATGAATGTTGGGTAACTCTAAGCTCCATGTACCCTGGACTCATTTGAGCATCATTTCACCCGATTCATTCACCGTCCGATATGACTTAACGTTGGAGGACGTAAACTAAAAAAACAAAAAAACAAAAAAACTATCACTTTATCTAACACGGCATTTATTTCGAAACGACAAGAATATATTTACGTTTCTATAATTGAATGTGTTTAAAATATTATTATTTATCTTCTGCAAGAGAAGTATAACGCACTCCTATTAAAAACAATAATAAAAGTAAAATTGCACATCAAGTATTCGAACTCATGTTGGTCTAATTACGAGGCACATGCGTTTTACAACTGGGCTACCATGCATACGGGCAAGCCGCAAAGCATCCGCCTATCTGTGTAGTAATGTATTGTATTTATTTCCATAATAATACTGTACAAAAATCTTACAGTTTTCATATACATAGCTTTGAGTTGCTATTTCCCCCCCCCCTTTTATGTCACCATGAATTTTAAGACCGTGGTTTTTTATGCATGATGGACGTTAACATAATTCATATTAACTTGGTATTAATATTTTAACAAACACTATTTACATACGCATATTTACAAATTCTTTGCGCTGTACCAATTTGGTTTTAATAATATGCATGATGAACTTTACCACGGATTATATTGCTTTATTTTCCTATACCATTTGCCTCTTATTCTCCCCATAAATTCTCCTATCCTTTTTATATCCCCCTCCTTTTGTACTCTCACTATGTGGAGTTTTAGCAGTTCTTTGTTAACACTTTCCCATAGTTTGGGAAAGTGTTAACATTTCAGTATATAATGTAATTCATTACGTACCTCTCCACATAAAGGGCAATTATCCAAATTCGTTTCCTTTCTATCCCCTCTTAACTTATATGTACTTAATCAAGTCCAAGCCCAACCTTCTCTTCCTAACCTATTACAAACCACAACATACTTCTCCCTTCCCCATTCAACTTTTAATTGTCTATATTGTACTAAACTTTTCTTTCCTTCAAGACTCTGCAATAATTCCTGTTTCTCTATGTCCTCCACTCTGATCCTCCTTTCTTTACAAAAACCTTTAATCAACCCCTCCCTCTCCTCCCATATATTCCCAATTCGAATTTCCTGTAAAGCTCTCCTTATTCCCTCAGCCCAGTTCACCTCAGCACCAGATTTCTCTTGGATTACTATACATTGCCTCAGTAAATTCTGCTCATCAAACGATCTTAATCTGTACCAATATTTAAGTACCCTTTCAAACTCTAACTACCTACTCGTCCCCACTCCATCATTGCTGCTCCATTGGGTGATACAATAGATAGGCCCAGTATACTTTTACAAAACAATCTATATACTTTATCAAACGTGCCCCATCCTTTATCACTTCCTCAAATCTCTGACCAATAGGCCATTTTTCCTTTGATTAGCGCTTTGTAAATCCTTTCCAACCATTTAATATTTATGTCTGGTATTTTCTGTAGACATGTTCTTATGACTGTCATTGCCGATTTTCCCTTAGCCAATACACCAATCTTATGAACATTCCATCTCCCATTGCTATTATCCTCACTCCTAGATAATCATAGTTATTTAATATTTGCAACTCTTCCTCTTCCATATACCATTTTCCCTCCTTCTTCCTATTATAAACTTTTTAAATACCATTATCCTTGACTTTTTAAAATTTATTCTTAAACCCCATTTCTTGCAGAATGAATGTGTAATATGCAGCACTCTTGTTAAACATCCTATAGAAATAGAACCTACCAACTAGAAAGAGTAGCCCTGGAATCTCTCTATTATTTACTGTAGGTAAATATAAGTTTTCCTTATTCACCTCTTCCAAAATATCGTCAATAAATTAAATAACATTGGACTGAGCATCTGCCTATCTATCGGATAGCTTTGAAATGAAGCCAAAGGAGTATTAAAGCGCATATTGTGAACGCAGCGTCATCGAATGCTTCCGAAGTTTTCCGAATCGAACTTCGTTTCTGGTAGCTGCCCCCACTTTTTTTGCCGCGCCGTGGCTCAGTGGTTAGAGTGCTTGGCTTTCACCAAGGCTTCTATCCCAGGCGACCACAAAGTGAAATTCGTGGTGGACAACACTGCGCTGGGGCGGGCTTTCTCCGGGACCTCCGGTTCCCCCCGCCATCTCATACCACCGGTGCTCCATCTTCATCTCATGTACCATCAGTGTCACCGCCTGCGGTGCCGTATGTAGTAAAAGTGGGCGTTAAACACTACACATGCTCCTTTTTGTCTAAGGCTGTATATTTCTGGTGAAATCTCTGTGTGTGAATTTTGAGTGGAGTACAAAAACTTACTTTATTTGTAGTAAAGTGGCAGAGAAATGAGTCATTATTGATCGACAGGTTACTAGTAGTTATACCCTGTTCAAATCTTTAGTGTACTTACCTACACAGTGGGGAGTGACAAAAGAACCTTCACTTTTCCATCCTGATTTTGTGCAGGTCAGAGAAGTAGTCCCCATTGCTTGTAAAGTCTTGTTTTTGCACTCAAATGTACAGACATCGCCAATTTTGTTTTCTCCATCTGTACATCTGAAAGGTTTGATGTTTATATCAGGCACTAGATCGAGTTTCGAGCATCCTGGAAACATAAAAGTACCATATTAGTCATAGTTGGAAAATTAACAGTGGATGTGAGTAAAAGTCAAAGATGCTTCTGTGATATTAACCCCACGGTAACATAAATGAAATTTTTGTCGTTGCGGAATATTGTTAGAGTGTTAGTGTATTGGAAATTAATTGTTCTTTCACACTAGCCGTGTGTAGGACGCACTATGAAAGGGTAGAGCCAGACTAAAAATTTCAATGCCATAGCCGGGATTTGAACCACCGATATTCTGGTTTTCGTCGAGCCGCTTTAACCATTTGAGCTACTATGGCCAACGTGTCAATATAACATTAAATTCTCCAACTGACTCGTGTTTTTCCTAGTAAACCACTTAGGAGTTCTCATAAACACATGAGACAACTACCTTAATGGCGACTTACTATGCTGTAGGTACTTTTAAGGCCCGGGCTTTATAGTTTGGACCACTATTAGGTACAATTAATGGAAATTAATTGTTCTTTCAGACAGGACGCACAATGAAAGAGTAGAGCCAGACTGAAAAATTCAATGCCATAGCCGGGATTTGAACCACAGTCCCGACACGTCGATTTCTAATCGTCTTTTCACCTGGCTTGCTTCCCGAGGACAACTTGAGCATATTCGTTGCCAGGAAGGCTTCAGTTCTTATTATGGTGGGACATTGTTGAAAGAAAGGTTGATGGTGCAGCAGTTGGGGGATTAAATGACGGAGGAAACGATAGAGTCCGTAGAATGCCCACTGTTCATCGATTTGTACATCGTTAACTCCACATGTAGTTGGTAAGAGGTAAGCTCTCGGCGACAACGCTGTCAATCACTGTATATTCAAAAATTAAGAATAGAATTTATTATTTAAGGTTTTAGTCATGTGAATGTTGCAATAACTGTCACGAGGATAACATTAATTTATAGTTGCCCTTTATCACATTTTAATAACAGCCTTCTTTAGTTTAGTAAGGAAATCCAATAATAATGAACAAAGAGATCCCTATATTACTGTATGTGGATGATTTAACGGCAGAAGCAATTTCTGTAATAGTCTACAAAAATCAATTGAGACAATAGGTTTTGTGCTGAATGGGGATTAAGAACAAACAGCAAAAATAAAAAAATAATGGTATTTAAAAAAGGATTGATACTGTGCTAAGGAGTGAAGGGTGGGGCGCACAAGCCAGAAAACTGTTAGCTAATGGCAGGGTGGCCGTGACAGGAGTAAGAATATGTAAACATAATCTGGAGATGTCAGTTAGATGGTTAGAAGGAATGTATGAAGCGGTCGTTCAATCCAGAACAATGTACGCTGTGAAGGTATGTGGCATTCGGAGACAGGTGCACATTTGGACCAGATGTATGGATTGTTTTGCAAAGAACTACTAGGGCTGCCAAAATCTGTACCAACAGAGGTGGCATTACTAGAGCTAGGTAATACAAAAAGGAGAGGAATAATAATAGAGAGGATGTTGAAATTCTGGTATAAGTGTATTAAAGAGCAGAAAGGGGAATTATTGAATCTGTGCATGAAGCAACAGAAAAGCATTAAACACAAACAGCTGGTTGTAGGAATTGGAAAGAATGGTATCGAAAATAGGCATGGGAGATTTATGGAGAGAAGAGTAGTCAAATTATAGCGGATTTTGGAAGGAAGTGAGAAACAGGGTACAAGACATAGATAGGCAGGAGATAGGGAAAGTATCGAAGAAAAGAAAACTTTGAAATGCTTTAAGCAATTAAAGACAGATTGGGGTAGGGAAAAATATATAGATCAATGTGACAAAATTGGAAGAGAAGTCAACATTTTTCGTACTAAAATTCAATCTTAATATATTCTGTTAGCTTAATGTGAAACATACACGCCGTAGTAGTTTCATTATTGGTACTCCTGCTTCCCGCCTGTGGGAACAAGGCAAGTTTAGATATGTTCAGTATCGCCTACCGCTGCAATGGAGGAATAATATGCGGCTTTGAAATTCTGCTTTCGCCTCAACAAATCTTCAGTTGAGGCCTATACAATGTTACAGGAGGCCTATGGAGAGTCTGTTCTTCCCTACAGCACAGCTCGAAGGTGGTTTAAAATGTTTAAAGAGGGGAACAATTTCAAAGGATGGTGGACCCGGTGCTCCAGGTACTGCTCTTACGGAAGAAAACATCAACACTGCTGCTGCCATTGTGAGAGAGAATCGACGAAGTACCTAAAGATCACTTCTGAAATACTGAACATTTCATTGGGTGCCACCCACATGTTGGTGACAGAAACATTACACATGAGACGTGTTTGTGCGCGATGGGTTGCAAGACTGTTGATTCCCGAACTAAAGAACATTCGCATGCAGTTAAAGTTGATGTTAGGGGAAGATCCGGAGTTTGTTTCAAACGTAATCACTGCTGATGAAACTTGGCTACATGATTTTGATCCTAAGAGCAAACAGGAAAGCTCAGTGTAGAAATTCCTTCATCACAAACCCCCACAAAAGCAAAAGTAGTTGATTCTGCTAGTAAAGTTATGGTCATCTCGTTCTTTGATTTTCATGGAATGGTTTATCAGCATGTTGTACCTGCACATGCATAAGTAATGCATGATTCAGGGATGTCCTGAAAACACTGCAAGTCCATATCAGGCGCAAAAGACCACTTTTCGGTGAAGCAGGCTGGATGCTGCACGATTCGCAGTTACATATTGCCAAAGTTTTTGCTGAATATCTTGCAAAAATCAACGTGAAGTGCATCCCTCATCCTCCCTATTGTCCGGATTTAGCTCCTTGTGATTCTTTCCTATTCCGTAACTTGAAGAAACGCCTGCGTGGGAGGCATTATCCATCATCAGAAGCAGTGGTGAAGGCTGCAGAGACGATTTTGAAGGATCTCTCAAAAATGGTTTCCAGCATGTCTTTGAAGACTGGCAGAAACGCTGGGACAATTGCATCGCATTCAGGGGAGACTATTTTGAGAAGGGCCATCAAAAGTATGAGGGTGAGTAAAGGTACGCTGTCAAAAAAAAAAAAAAAGAAGAAGTGATCATTCTTTATTGAGCAGCCCTCGTATATCTAAATGGGTTGAGAAGTACTAAAGTAGAGATATGTGAATTTTGTTGAGATGAAGAGAGCACTGTTCATTACTTGGTAGAATGTAAGGAGATAAAAATTGCAGGAGGAAAATATCGATAAGAAATCGAACAGTGTGTGCAAAGAGGTTGTGGCGTTATGCATGTTAAAGGGGACAGGTGAAAAGAGAAATAGATGTATAGAAGAATTGTTATGTAAGTTAAGAAAAAAGTGGATTAGGATAAAAGAAGCGAAGGTCAAGAAGAAATGACACCAAGCTGCTCAGGAAAACGAAAGGGTTATGGCCAGGAGACCCGAGTCTGCAAGTAAATCTTATGGTCACCAATTCCATGTATTTGCACAGGATGTAGGTATAACAAGTTCATGTACGATGCAGTGAAGCTGTTTTGGAAACTGTACATATAAATATCAAAATATCAAACATCAAATAGTAAGAAAATAAAATTACCAGTAACTTCGGAAGGACAGCCTTTGGACTTTGGAGAATCGCAAGCGTTGCTGGTGGGATTAAAATTAAACTCGCCGGGACATATGGTAATATAATAGAACTTTTCACATGACTTAGGATGTGGGAAAGCCGATAGATCTCCACCAGGAGCAGCTGTGATATCTTCACCGGTGATCTTGCAGTTGGCGTACTGTGGTAGATTACAAAATCCCTCATTTACACTGAAGTGTTCGCCTGGTGGACAGTGGCCTACGGTGTAGTACAGATTACAGTACTCAGGATGCGGCAGATTTTGGTCGTCAGCAGCATCTGCTGAGAACACAGACGCCATTATCCACAACCAAAACATTATGTTGAATCTGTAACAGAGGAAAACAAAACTGTGTTATCTCTGGTAGTAAAATAACTGTTGTTAACTTCATATGCATTTGTACACTGTGTTCATTTTTATTAGTTATTTCCCGCCCTCCGATTGAGCAAGAATGACGTCAGTTGATAGGTGAGTCTATCTTGAAATCATAGTACTGTCGCGGGAACGGGCATAAAAGTTTCGGCGCAAATAGATAACAGACGGATAGTGTTTCACGGTAATAAAAAGCTTGCGTAAGCAGTTAAAGATAGCGCGAGGTAAATGATGATGATTGGAATTTAGGGGCACTCAACTCGATGGTCATTAGCGCCCTTTCAAAAACTGTATTTCATTTTACTATTCTTCCTTTCACTTAACTTATCTTTAACTTTTCTTTGACTCTGCTGTGGCTTTGCCTTCGCTTTGCTCTAGCTCCACTTTGGCTTTGCTTTGGCTTTACATTAGCTTTGCGCTGGTTTTCCTCCAGCTCCGCTTTGGCTTTGCTGTGGCTTCATTCTAATTTTACCCTTTCTCTGCTCTAGCTCTGTTCTGGCTCCACTCGGTTCCGCTCTGGTTTCTCTCCCGCTCCACCCTAACCTCACTCAAACTTCACTCTAAAATCCTTCTAACTTTGCCCTGGCTTGGCTCTGGCTAAGTTCCGGCCTGGACCCGGTCCCGCTATGGCTTGGCTCTGGTTTCGCTCTGGCTTCGCTCTGGCTTCGCTCTGGCTTCACTCTAACATTCCTTAACTTACTCTTGCTTTGATCTGTCTTCATTCTGGCTTGGCTCTTGCTAGGTTCCGGCCCCCCTCCTGTCCCGCTCCGGCCTCTCACTTACTTCGTTCTGCACCTTAACTTTGGCTTGGTTCTGGCTTGGCTCCGGCTTCGCTCTTGCTTCGCTCTGGCTAGGATTCGGCCAGCACCCCGATCCCGCTCTGCTTGGCTCCAGCTTCGCTCTGGCTAGGATTCGGCCAGCACCCCGATCCCGCTCTGCTTGGCTCCGGCTTCGCTCTGGCTAGGATTCGGCCAGCACCCCGATCCCGCTCTGGCTTGGATCTGGCTCCGCTCTGGCTAGGATTCGGCCAGCACCCCGATCCCGCTCTGGCTTGGATCTGGCTCCGCTCTGGCTAGGATTCGGCCAGCACCCCGATCCCGCTCGGGCTTGGATCTGGCTCCGCTCTGGCTAGGATTCGGCCAGCACCCCGATCCCGCTCTGGCTTGGATCTGGCTCCGCTCTGGCTAGGATTCGGCCAGCACCCCGATCCCGCTCTGGCTTGGATCTGGCTCCGCTCTGGCTAGTATTCGGCCAGCACCCCGATCCCGCTCTGGCTTGGATCTGGCTCCGCTCTGGCTAGGATTCGGCCAGCACCCCGATCCCGCTCTGCTTGGCTCCGGCTCCGCTCTGGCTAGGTTTCGGCCAGCACCCCGATCCCGCTCTGCTTGGCTCCGGCTTCGCTCTGGCTAGGATTCGGCCAGCACCCCGATCCCGCTCTGGCTTGGATCTGGCTCCGCTCTGGCTAGTATTCGGCCAGCACCCCGATCCCGCTCTGGCTTGGATCTGGCTCCGCTCTGGCTAGGATTCGGCCAGCACCCCGATCCCGCTCTGGCTTGGATCTGGCTCCGCTCTGGCTAGTATTCGGCCAGCACCCCGATCCCGCTCTGGCTTGGATCTGGCTCCGCTCTGGCTAGTATTCGGCCAGCACCCCGATCCCGCTCTGGCTTGGATCTGGCTCCGCTCTGGCTAGGATTCGGCCAGCACCCCGATCCCGCTCTGGCTTGGATCTGGCTCCGCTCTGGCTAGTATTCGGCCAGCACCCCGCTTCCGCTCTGGCTTGGATCTGGCTCCGCTCTGGCTAGGATTCGGCCAGCACCCCGCTTCCGCTCTGGCTTGGATCTGGCTCCGCTCTGGCTAGTATTCGGCCAGCACCCCGATTCCGCTCTGGCTTGGATCTGGCTCCGCTCTGCCTAGGATTCGGCCAGCACCCCGATCCCGCTCTGGCTTGGATCTGGCTCCGCTCTGGCTAGTATTCGGCCAGCACCCCGATCCCGCTCTGGCTTGGGTCTGGCTCCGCTCTGGCTAGTATTCGGCCAGCACCCCGATCCCGCTCTGGCTTGTGTCTGGCTCCGCTCTGGCTAGTATTCGGCCAGCACCCCGATCCCGCTCTGCTTGGATCTGGCTTCGCTCTGGCTAGGATTCGGCCAGCACCCCGATCCCGCTCTGGCTTGGGTCTGGCTCCGCTCTGGCTAGTATTCGGCCAGCACCCCGATCCCGCTCTGGCTTGGATCTGGCTCCGCTCTGGCTAGTATTCGGCCAGCACCCCGATCCCGCTCTGGCTTGGATCTGGCTCCGCTCTGGCTAGTATTCGGCCAGCACCCCGCTTCCGCTCTGGCTTGGCTCCGGCTTCGCTGTAGCTAGGATTCTTCCGCTCTGGCTTCGCTCTGGCTTTGCTCTCGCTTTGCTGTTGCTCCACTCAGGCTTCTCTCTGGCTTTGCGTTGGCTTTACTCTGAATTTAGTTTAATGTACTCTTTTTGACTTAGATGAGGGTCGAACACAGATGTGGACCTTGTTTGGGCGTTTGGCATTAGCTCTCTTACCACTCAGAGGCACCCAATCGAGAGATTTGGTTTGGGATCCCGGGATCGCCAATTCCCGTACCTACCGAAGTAGCCCCTGGGGGGCGCGAGATAAAGGTCTGTCGAAACAAACAATCTAAGATCAATGGAAATTTCTGGTGACGTCTTGGTTGATAGAGATTATTCGGTTTCTTTATTGTTCCGGAAATATCTAGAATTTATCAATGAGGTATTTAAGAAGGCGACGACTCTCCAAGAGTCGTAAGTTGTAAACAGCTGAGATGATGTAAACAGTCGTGAGCAGATGTTGTGTAACACGAGTGTTGTAAATAGAGGTAATCAGAACGTTTGTTCTGATCATCGACCTTGGTAGACTGTGCGTATGTGACGTAATTCTGTTCCGTGAGAATTGAACAGTGTATTTCTACGGAAATAAAGAACATTTAGAATATTGGCAAATTGGACTTTTAATTCTACGTACCCACAAAGTCACAGTACCCTCTACGGAGAAGAAGCGGCAATTTTCGCGGAACAATAAGCAAATTACAGAGCTCTGAGTCTGTAATGCAACCAGCTTCACCTGGATATGAACACAGAGCACCGCATCTTCATGGCGGAATGCTAATTTCGTACCGGCATTCAAATTGGTGCGACATGTAAGTATAATTTAAACTGCTGCATGGAGTAGTTTATGCAATGCTATCCAGCATTCAGACAAGACCCTCGGAGCGTAATGTTGTCAAGTGTCCAGATACCGTCAAATTGACATACTCTTGTTTGCAACATAAACATCTTACGTTTTATCAGTATACGATATACATTTTTTGTCATTGTCACGCTTAGTTAAACTGTCTATTAATGCTGGTATCCTAATGTCTTTTAAAACCAATGAGTGCATGAAACATTTCCAAGATACAGGATCTCTCAGAAGGAGGGCCACTGGGCGCTGTAAAGGGACTGGTCCCAATCTAGAAGTAATAAATAATGTTATGACAGAAAGGCCTCAAGCATACCTTCTCGCAATACAGACAGTGTTTAAGGGGAAGAGAGAAAGGAAATATAAGAAAATGGACACATCAGACTATGTACTAGAGATATTTTCTTGTCTAGGTATTCTTCTTTTTTTTTTGGGGGGGGGGGGGGAATTTACGTCCTGAATGGAATAGATAAAATGATGCTCAAATGAGTCCGGGGTCCATGGAGCTTAGAGTTACCCAACATTCGTCTTGCAGGATAAGGGAAAATCCCGGAAAAACCTTATCCCGTTAAGTCACCCTGACCGAGTTTTGAACTCGAGACCTCTTGGACGTGAGGCAGACATGCTACCACCACGCTACCAAGGCGGGCTGTCTAGACTTGGATAAAAGGTTTGTTCATATTGTAATACTAATTTATTTTTAATTCCTAGAACACATTCTGCTAATCTTTTGGTTTGTAATGAAGTTACATTGTGAAGAAGCTGTGGTGATAGAAAATAATTGAGATCAAATTGAAATATTTCTATAACAGAAAAACAATGTCCATTGTGAAATAAGCGTTCATTAACTTATCATTTCGTATATTCTTCATGGTATACTTGATAATGATAAGTTAATAAACGCTAATTTTATATAAATAAAAGAGAACCAGTAATAGTTAATGGTGGCGTAAGACAAGGTTGTCCTATATCAACCGCGCTTTTTAATTTGTATGTTGACGAAATAGTAAGGATTTGGTCGAATAAAGTCAATCGAGGCATTAATGTATCAGGAGCTAAATTGAAAACTATGCTGTGTGCAGGTGATCAAATAATAATGGCAATAAATGAAGATGACCTGAAGAAAATGCTGTATACTCTAGATAAAATTGCTACATAATATGGAATGAAAATATCAGCAAATAAATCCAAAACCATGGCATTTAAAGAAATTAATCCAGTAAGATCAAAAATAGTGTTAGATAACATAATAATTGAGCAGAAATCACACTTTAAGTGTTTAGGATGTAATGTCTCGTACCAAGGGGAAGCTGATATAATAGAGAAAATAAATAAATTTAACTATATAACAGGCACAATACAAGGAACATTAAAAAATAAAGCAAGAAAGGACTCTATAATAAAACTATACAAAGCAATGGCAATACTAACTCTGATCTATGGATCAGAAACATGGACACTAACAAAAAGAAATAGTACGAGAATACAGTCATCAGAAATGAAATTCATAAGAGCAATAGATGTATATACCAAAATTGATAAAAAAACGTAGTCAGGATATTAGGGCAGAATTAAAAGTAGAATAAATAAACCATACTATTTAAAGAAATAGAAATAAATGGAAAGAAAATGTTCAGAGGATGAATAATAACAGAATACCAAAAATAGCCTTAAACTATAAACCTATAGGAAGAAGAAACCAGGGAAGACCGAAGAAAAGATGGGCAGACCAATTTGGAGCCGGAACGGGTTAAACAATCCAAAGCCGTGAGGTAGAAGAAGAAGGTATACTTTATGGCTGCATAATTAACTTTGCAGTGCATTGTATTGCAGTATGTAATTTTTTAGAATCAGTTATCTATCTACGCACCAGGCGAAATTACTCACCTTTATATTATGCAGGAAGACTCACCTCTCAAATAATATATTTACCTGCCGGTAGAGGGATGTCGCAGCTGCTGTCAGCACATCAAATACGATCGGAAGTCGCTAGAGGAATCGAATATAAAATGGCTCCATCAGCGATGCTATTGATTACGTCAAATTTTGCGAGATTAGCTTGCTCAGAGCAATGATCAGAAAACTACTTACAGTATTATACTTAAATGAGGGGTTTATCGTACACATGCAAATAAAAGAAAACGCCCATTAACTTCGGTAAACCAATCAACAGCTTAACCGTTTTGTTCCACTATCTCTGTCTCGCTTCTCGTCCAGATGTTTACAGCAGGATTAAACTAGGTTGAGACAGATTATAGTGTGACCGGTCTCGCAATGCAAGGACCTACGTGTGACTATACAGTATAAAGATTTTTTTTTTTTTTTAATTTACGTCCTCCAACATTTAATCATATCGAACGATGAATGAAATGGGTGAAATGATGCTCAATGCGTCCGGGTTCCATGGAGGTGGGAGTTACCCGACATTCGTCTTTCAGGAAAAGGGAAAACCCCGGAAAATAATTATCCAGGTAACTCACTCTGGACCTCTTGAACGTGAGGCAGACAGGCTACCATCTACGCTACCGAGGCGGGCTATAGAAAGAGTACTGAAGAGAAGCCCTAGTTCACTGAATCATTATTCTCTCTTATTTTAATGAAAATTATTATTTGGAGCTTCCCTCGCTTTGAAAGTCAGGCCTCGCTACTGGACGTCCTGTACATATTCCTCAACTAGTAAGCTAATGTAGTGGAATCATCAGCCACTGAGCAGTCAACCTTTCTTCAGTGTCATGGTCATTCTAAAAAGAATGTTGTTCATGGCCTTTGGTTACTGTGGTTTATATTGGTTGCCACCCTTGAAGATCTTTTAGTTAATGGCTCTAATTTGTAAAAATAACACTGCATAGAAGTCCTAAAAAGAATTAATCACATTTCACTGCGGAAATCCAAGCCAAAACTTAAAGCTTTCACTTTTCTTGAAAGCAATAAAAATAGTTTTATACACTGTAATTCAGTCTCTATTTGAATAAAGTATTCACCAAATACTATATGTTTAATAAAATAAATAATTCACATTCTTTTATGGTTCTCATACATTTCAGGTCTTACTCTGAAGTTACGAAGTATTACTGGACATAGCCTACTGAATATGTGAAGATTTTAAAAATGTATACGTCAAAGTTTGCAATAACCATAACGTATTTATACAGTCCATGTTGTCACTATCTCATTAATTTTTATGATAATGATGGCTGTTTCAAAACGTGGGAAAAGTCAGTAGAAGCGCCTTTATTTTAGGAGCTTTTTATAGTTTATATACCAGATAAGATATAGGGGCGGAAGTGCAAACAGCTGACGGGAAGTAATAACACAAGACAGTAAGGAAAGCAGCTCTGCAACGGCATGGAGCCAGGGAGGACTGGCTCAGTGCGCATGTGCCAGAAGTTGAGAGATTCTGGTGCCTTCGTAAAACCTTCATGTCATAACGTCATCTCCTTGACTTTTATGACTTGTTTTAAGGCTGTAGTTTGGTAAAAAATTTCATATACTAAATAACTTTTAATGTCCAAAAATATTTTAGCGTTGCGTTTTGGTCTTCACAGTAATAAGTTTCCCAAATATGATTCTTTAGATGCCCAAAAGCATAGAGCATAATAGCTTGTATTTACTTAGAACGATTTTATTCCGACTTTCACTTTTCTTACCGCTTTGAAAACATTAAAATGACGCTTGGATTCAGTTTTGCTCATATTTTATGAAGGGGTGTCGTAAAGTTTTAATAAATGTGATAGTGAGTTTGTGTTGATATATGTTTGTTAGTTTTTCTCTACGTATTTCCATCTAGATTTACACATTATTCCAAGTGTTTCTTGACCTTCCGAATACATTCATGTAGAAGTCTGCAGAATTCGCTTTAAACCACTCTTCCACTTCATTAATGACGTCATTTGTGTTGTCAAATCGGCGACCACGCAACGGGTTCTTCATTTCCGGGCACAAGAAAAAGTCACTTGGTGCGAGATCGGGCGAATAAGGCAGATGCTATAAGGTTTCAAAGCGACATTCCCTTGTTTTGTCAACTGCAACTTAAGATGAATGAGCTGGTGCATTGTCAGCCAGAAGACGAACACCTTTGGAGAGCACAATGCGTCGTTTCTTAATCAGAGCTGCTCGTAACTTGTCCAGAAGATTGCAGTAGGGTCTGCCAGTGATGATTTGATCCTTGGCAAGATAATCTGTAAGGAAGACACCACGACAGTTCCAGAAAACTGAGAGCATGACCTTCCTGGCTGACTTTTGCACCTTTGCCTTTTTTTGGGGGGGGGAGGAAGTGGCATGTTTCCATTCCATGCTCATGGTTTTTGTCTCTGGATCATGGTTACCAGACGATCAAAACATTCATCTTCATCCTGTTCCAACATCATCAACATCTGTCTTGAAAGTTCACGCCGTGTTTGCTTTTGCAAAGGGGTTAGCAAACGTGGAACTCACCGTGCAGACACCTTAGACATGTGCAGTTCGTCATGAATAATTTTCCACACATTACCATAACTTAGATGTGTCTCATTCCTGATCATTTAGATGTTTGCTCGTCTGTCTTCCAGTATTAAACACTCCACTTTCTTCACTGTGACAGTATTGTCTGTCATTGACGGTCTACTAGCTCTTGGCTGACCTGACAGGCACATGTGACCAGTTTGAAAATTCCTTTTCCACCTCACAATAGTGTCATACGATGGGAAATCATTTCCATAAATAGCCGTCACCTCATCATGAATTTTCCGGGCAGTTTTGCGCTTCAAATGCAGGAACTTGATCACACTACGAGCCTCATTTTTCTCCATCTTACACCTGAGTCACTTCTGGCACTCACTGTAAAAAAGAAGGACTCAAATCCCTGAAACTACCAACATTATCTTCCGAAGGATGGCACTGAAAATGTTCATCACTCTAACATTATGACACCCCCTCGTAAGCAGAAATTTTGAAAGAATGAACTTAATTCGCATATGGTTTTTACTACAGCACTGATAATTTGTTGAACATCTATATTTAAATACTTAAAATTTGTTTTTCCGGTAGCAAGCATAGTATTATGCATTCGGCCGCCTCGGTAGCGTGGTGGTAGCGTGTCTGCCTCACGTTCAAGAGGTCCCGAGTTCGAATCTTGGTCAGGGTGAGTTACCTGGATAAGGTTTTTCCGGAGTTTTCCCTTATCCTGAAAGACGAATGTCGGGTAACTCTAAGCTCTATGGACCCTGGGCTCATTTGAGCAATATTTCACCCATTCCATTCATCGTCTGATATGAGTTAACGTTGGTGGACCTAAATTACACACAAAAAACAAACATATTTTATCTTTACGAGTTATTAGAAATTATCTCTCAGGGGAAGTAAATAAACTTATCTCCCTTCTTACTTCCCTACTTGCCTCGCTGCTATGAAGGACTGAATTTGTTGTAGTTGCTAAAATCATTTACATTTCCATACAATTCAGAAAACACTCATATTTATTTATTGTTACTCAAGGAAAAATATACAATAGAAACAAAATTAATTACGGATGAAACAAATGAAACTTGGAAAACAATAACAGATGTGAGAGATTACTTCCTGAATTGCATAAATAGCTAAGTGATATACAATATTAATAGAAAGAAATTATAATTATTAAATTCGATATATATTTATCATATAAATTATATAAAATTTATTGTAGTATTGCAATTAATGCAGGAGGTTATATCTGACACACTTTTTGACCAATTTCAGGAATTAACTGTATTTCTTTACGTCATCACTTTTTTGAATTTCAGCCATGTTCATTTTAGTGACTACTACCTCGTTATATTAGAAATCCCACCTCCTGTGGCATTTCCAACCACTTCTAAGTTTTCATTCATAATTACACAAAAAAATCAATATGTCGCCACACATTAACATAAAAATCAACAACTTCTCTCACATAGCAACAAACAATTCAATGACAAATAAAAGCATGTCAATGAACAATTCAAATCATTAATATAAATGAATAGGTATAATTTAAAATTGAAATTATGTACCACAAAGAACTAATAATATGTATATGATAAACATGAGTGGAAAAATTTTTATGTGCAATTCGCGAGGTAAGTAAAATGAACCATCCTCGAACTCAATATTGCTAGCCCCCACTTCGTTTGGGCGCAAACGAGTCCTCTGATGGTAAATTATACCTACCTCCCTTATAGCATAAATAACTAAGTAATTAAGTAATATTGAAATATTTTTATAGTTCCAAAATTACAATTTTGTATGGCGTGGAACATCTGATTAATTAGCACAACAAAATAAACCTTGTTTGTTCTTTGAAAAACTATTACAGGTGTCTGCACGAAATATAAAACGCGTGGTAGGTGTTAAAATGGCAGAATGTTATAGGTACCCTTAAACCCAGCAGATTGTAGCCTAGCCTATTAATTTCTTGTGTTTCAACGAGAAACGACTTTTTTGTGCAGTATGTTTTAACTCGTTTCTCGAGTTGAGTGAAAATGTTCCAGATTGTAGAGGACCTCTGAGGACATTCCCAGAAAGTTCAAGATATACATTTCATTTGTGGTGAATCTATTGTGACATTGTGGGTTCGTGAAATTAAAAGTCCAGTTGCACAAACTCCAAAACTTCTTTATTTCCATCGAATTACAGTTGGAACACTTGCCGATTACATAGAATTACGTAGCGCACACAATTACGATCCACTAGCTCGTCTGTCACAGGTCCACTCTACACTCACAATTACGTACAACTACTGTGATACACGTAGACAGTCTTCCAGTCCGTTCGCCAGCACGGCGCTCCTCATGGCTGCTCGTCAAGAACTGAACTCTCCTCAAGCCCGGCGCGTGGCTTATATAAGACCAACTGACCTATCTAGAAGGTTCCGGGTTAGATGAAATATCCTGACTGTTCCAGACGTCAGGGGGACGGGAAAGAGGCGGCCAGTGACCAGTGACACTGTCCTAACCATCCCCTCAGTGACACGAGCTAAATGGGTAGGCGTGGCCTAAATGCCTCCTGTCCCCCACTCAGCTGTCAGTTGGTCGTGCCTTCCGATAATTGGGTGACACTAAATTAAACTTATGTTTTTTTTTTATCTATAACATGTGTTAGTAATTTTTGTGAACATCAAAGTTTCCCAATGTCGGGGGTTATTTTCTTGGAAAATAATCATATTCTTAAAAGGAACTGAAATTAAATACCAGGATTAGGATTACTATGGAGGGCATTTGACACTAAACATGTGGTTTATTGTACCTGAGCCCCAAGTGAGGCATTCCTGGGAGAAAGGATGAGGACAGAGGAGACAGAGGGTGGCCAGTCCAAGGGGTCACTACAGTGCAGAGGATAGGGTCCTTACTATTTACAAGTTCGGAACGCCCTCTCGCAGGCCAGTATAACATGCATCATATCCTCCGCGGTTCGGAAATGGCCCACAAGGTCGAACCGGAGATCGTCTTACCGAAGGAGGAAGTGTTTACCAGGAGCATATCATCCTGCCATGCACTGGCGAGACACCTGTCGACAATTAAGGCCCGAAACAGACGATGGGAGATGATGTGAAATAATAATGGAGATGGAGAGGAAATAAGGGGATGTAATTAACCAACCCAGCACTTTCCTGGCAAACCGAGAAACCCCAGGAAAAGTCAATTGGTAAGGTAGACCGGCCACGGCAATCGAACCCAAGCCTTCCGAATGCGGGCCATCACGCTCAGCCCGGTTCCATAATTAAATACCAAGTTCGGTACTTAGCCTTATGATTTTGAGTGAAGATGTCCATAGACTCAAGCACCCATTCACACACACATACACGCATAAGTATTTTTCTAAAATAGCTCTTTTTGGTTCCAAGTGACCTCAAAGTATATTTCCAATGAGATCTCGGTATTGAGTTTTTTAGTGAAATTGAATACTTTCTCTGCTTACGTAAATATGTTGTGATGAAGGGTAAGGATAAAATAAGTTACGCATGGCAGTATTAGTTGGTACTTCTTTTTTATCTTTATTACTCTATGGAAATAATTTTGCGTACGTTTGTAAAAGCGTCCAAGCTCTAGGCAAATATCTTTACATTTTCTAACTTTTTCTGTTTTTTTTTTCTAGGATCAAAAGGTCGCTACGTGTATCTTTATTTACATTTCCAAAAGCTTCATATGCACGCTGAAACAAAGAAGTAATCTACAGGTATATGTTATGGGAAGTGATGGTTCTATGACCTCTCTGTTTAGCAGTAGGTAATGTTTAGAGTCCCTGCTGCATACATTGATCGTGTACCTTTCAACATAACTCAAACAACAGACTGGGGTAACTATTGCATAAAGCCTGAGGAAAACCTCGGGTTAATGTGGAAACCCACAGGTCGTGCCGAACCTGCACGCTACAGGCAAATTCAAACATGACTCTGGTTTGTATCTCATTGCGGCTACACCTGCAGGGTTTAATCCTTACACTTCTGCTTGGTCTGCTGCAAAATTTCTGATTATTCCTTGCTATTCGTCATCCCAGAGCAACACAGCAATTTTACTTTCTCTATTACGTGCTGTAGTTCCTCGTAAATATGTTTCAAGGCATCAGAATACCTAATAAGAAAACCTTCTCAGAAAACGGTCACAAATGTGTCTGTGAGTGGTGCATAGCCAAAAATTGAAACTTCGATTGCACACTAAATTTGGTATTTCATACGCATCTTTCAGTTTTCTTCAGAAAAATCATGCCGGTCTCAACTACACTTTACAGGAAAAGTTGTCAAAATATTTGGTTCCCTCAAATATAGCTCAAGATTTTTGATAAAACTACCATACATTTAAGATAATTAGTACAAATAAAATTTATAGGTTGAATTTTCTAGTAATATCCTATGCTGTCACTTCTATTTTGGGATATTGTATAATTTTGCATAAAGGGTAAACCTTAAGGCATACAGAAATATCCAATCACAAAAATAGGAAACTCTTTGAAGCATCGTTTGTTATAATAAATACGGTGTGATATAAAAGATATCAATTTATATTTGTAAGTATTTTTCAATACTTCATCATCATCGTCATTGCAGGCTGGCAGGATGTTTGGAACAGCCCGAAGGGTGGTCAAGTCGTGTACCTGCTCTGGGAAGAGCCTTACCACGTAGTGTCGGGATGTGGATGTAGGATGACGGGTGAAAATTAAGTGGGTGTAGATCAGGGAGGTAGCTTGTTGCTCCTCTAGGAATGATGAACCGGGTGCTACAGTCAGCGTGCACCGCTGGTGGATTAGTTAATAAACTTGGAAGAAGATAAGTAGAATTTTGAGTTTTCCACATTAAATATTGGATAGCTGTAATTTAGTTTATGCAGGAATGGGGATCATATGGTTACCGGTAATGACCGAAAGACATGCGGGGTAACCGGTATTGCTTTATGCGACGCCCACGAGGTACATAGTCCCCAAGGGATCTGACTAGGGCGCTCTGATGGTGAGGCAAACTCTCGAAAAATATGGTGGCCCGGCGCCTAATTTCATCCTCCACATATCGGAGGGATGAAGCCTCGTGAAATAGTCTCACGGGGAATCTTGTGCATACAGAATAAATAATCCGAAGACATTTATTCTGTGCACGTAGGAGCAGTACCAGGTTTGAGCCTGCGGCCATACCCCAGACTTCGCACGCATAGAGCATGACAGGGAGGACCAGAGCCATAAAGAGGCGCAGACCTAAGCACAGGGTATAGTGATGCCACGGCACCACACGACCGATGCGCTTGCTCCCGGATGTGTTCCCGAAAAGTTAGGCCCTTGTTCAGCTTGACTCCCAAGTATTTGATTGAATTCTCCCACCTAATCCCTTGCCCAAAGTAGATGAATGTGGGGAACGGTTATTCTCGAATTGTTGTGAAAGAAATGTCGAATTTTAAGGCAAGTGCATAGCGGTCTACATTTAAACAGGTGAATATTGATTTTCTGTCGCTATAAGGGAAATTTGTAACGCAATTATTTCTGCAAAGTTTTATTTCCTTTGACGTAGAATAGATATAAAAATAATCTTTCGTAGGAATTGTGTTTTGAAGATATATAGCATATATTGGGTGTAGAGATTACGTGAATTTAATAAATTAAGGATTTTTGTGCCTATTATTACACTACCATAGTGGTGCTAGTAGCACGTGAACTCACATATGACTTGCTCAGGCTCCCCCCCCCCCCCCACATGGAGCATATACACACTATTCGGCCACGATATGATTCTATGGTAGAGTAATGGTGGGAAGAGAACTAAACAGTTACGGAATAAGTGGGCGGAAGTATAGTCTGGTAGACAGATAGAGAGTGAATAAAAAATATCGGCTATTCAGAGTGGAGCCTAGTCCTACAAATGTGCTACTATTTTCATTGTGCAATTGTACATTCCTTCTAACACCTTATCCCTCATTCTTCTCTGATCCCTGGTCTTGCCTATGTTACAGATTGTTAACAAAACAGAGGCACCACCTCCAGGTGCATTCATATCATGATGGACTATATCAGTTCATCCACATTCATGCACCATTCTTTGGGCTTACTGAAAAGAATCGACTTTACACAAAAATTTACCTGCATATCAAGATGGTGCTCTGCTGTGTTTGGGGTCAAGATATTTACCAAAGCAAAGCCTTTGCAGTTCCCACCAATTTATTGACCTTTTAATAGTAATGTGCTGAGAATTTCCCTAACCCTTTTACAGATTAAGTTGTATGAAGTTTTGTGTACAGGACGGAGTAAATCGGAATGCTTGATTTCAAAAATTATTTTAGAGTTTCCTTACAGATACCTTTGTACGAGGGCTGTTTTTTTTTTCAACCTCCGATCGCTCCATGCCGACGCTACGCGGGCAGCAGAAAGCGGGTATGCGCTGTCGGCGACTGCGCAGCTCTCGCACTACACACTCCGCCATTGTTGACATTCAGTCGTCAGTCGGCGTTGTGCTACAGCCACGTAAACATGGCCGCCATTATTGATGCTCCCGCCAAGTGCGAATTACGAAGTGTAACTTTACGACGTTTACGTAGAGCCATTCAGAACAAACGAAGAGGAAGGCTGACTGCTGGAGTTGTTCTGATCCACGATAATGCCCGTCCACACACTGCGGCAGCAACTTAACGGCTTCTCGACCAATTTGGATGGGACATTTTCGATCATCCGCCATACAGTCCTGACTTAGCACCCAGTGACTTTCGCCTTTTTCCTCAACTGAAGACGTGGCTTGGTGGGAAGCGATTTCAAACCAATGAGGACCTTCAAACGAACGTCAAGGACTACTTGAATTCACTGGCGGCAACTTTCTTTGAAGAGGGAATTGAAAAGCTTGTCCACAGATATGACAAATGTCTCAATCTCTTCGGTGATTATGTCGAAAAGTAACCATAAGTGTACTATTCTTTTGGTAATAAAATTATTGTTTTATATGAACTTGTGTTTTATTTGTAGCCTATCGGAGGTTGAAAAAAAACGGCCCTCGTATAGAGATAGAAAACAAGCGACAGTTACTTTAGCGTTACTGAGAGGCTGAGGGTTATAATTTGCAAAGGCTGACCGATATATGCTCCTATACCCCCCCCCCCCCACTGTAACTCCAGGAAATGTGAGATAAAGCAATTTATAGAAAAGTTTATCTTGATTAACATTATGCAAAATATAAGTGCATAAGAATAATAATGTATACAAGAAAAATAGAAAATAAACTAGATGAACTTCTTGCCAGTTTTTGACAGGTTATCCCATCTTCTGCGAGAAATGATGCTTATATTAAATCTGAAATCTTATCTCTGGACACTAGTTACAACCATTGAAGTAAATTAATTCTGGTACGCGAGTAAATCGCTGGAATTGGTATTTTTCCGAATTGTGAGATGTGGCCGAACCTTTTGTTTTTCTCCCATTAACGTCAGTTACACACGAACACCCAAAATATTAGTCATCAGAAAAACCTTCACTGATGCATGAAAAACTTGGGTGTGACGTTAAAATTGAAGCGTGGTTTGCGATAAATAGTAAAGGAATAACAGGGCCCATTTTCTATAGTGAAACAATTCAAAACGTTATCGGAGACTATTTGTAAGACCAGTTTTCGTTCGCTTGGCAGAAGAAGAAAAATCTTCTGGTTGGTTCCAACAAGATTCTGTAAGAGCAAATACGATGCCAAATCATTACATGGAACAAGAGGGATTTTAATGGCAGAACTAAGCGTTGATTCATGGACCCCTTTTTCTTCGGAATTAACGAGTTGCAATTTTTATTTATGAGGCTCTTAGAAAGACTATTTGTGGACGACAAGAAGTCAGCGATAAAATAATGCTGCAAGAAACCACTGGTATTACTGCTGCTAAACTCAATAGAGTCAGCTTCAGTTTTACAAGAATACTGATGACCTTAGCAAGACCACTATTACATTCTCTGCTGCATTATTTATCCTGTAGGTTGCGATTATGAATTATTATTTGAGGTGTTCTTAAAAGTATTCGTCCATATATTGTTTATATCCTCTATTTGGAACATTTAATTTAAAATAACATGTTACGGTCCATGGATGGCTATTAGCCTTTGAAAGAATGAACGAATTTCTGTAATTCTTTAAGTGGAAAATAGGGCCTTCTGAAGCGCGTAACCTCGAGGTCCGTAAGCAACGGTTTGAGAATCAGAGGTTTCATGATCAGAGAGATTCCGGGATGAGGGATCAGCGCAACGCCGGAAGTGAAAGTACGAGAGTAGAGGTGATAGGGAAGATTATGGAACAATTGGTGGAAGGATGGCGGGGTAAACCGGAGAACCCGGAGAAAACCCGCCCAGCGCCATGCTGTCCACCACAAATCTCACTTTGCGGACGCCTGGAATCGAACCCGGCCGCCATGGTGTGAGCCAAGTGGTCTAACCACTCAGCCATCAATGCTTATGAGGTTAAAATTAAACAATTTTGATCTAACAGGCGTTTTAATATGTTCTTATCCCTTCTACTACATCTTACAATAAAAATTACTCAAAACGTGTATCCAAGATTGCACCAAAAATATCTGTTTTGAGATTCCCTGAATCCCTCCCTCTCAAAATGCATGTTTAAAGAAGGTATTTTTTTAATTTACGCCCGCCCCAACGTTGTTATATCGGACGGTGAATGAATTGGATGAAATGATGCTCAATGAGCCCAGGGTCCTTGGAGCTTAGAGTTACCCGACATTCGTCTTGAAGGATAAGGGAAAACCCCGGAGAAAACCTTATCCAGGCAACTCACCCTGACCGAAATTCGAACTCGGGACCTCTTGAACGTGAGACAGACATGCTACCATCTACGTTACCGAGGCGGGCTAAGAAAGTCTGTATAAGTATGTGTGTATACATAGTGTCGCGGTAACGGGCATTGAAGTTTCGGCGCAAATAGATAATAGATGGATAGGTTTCACGTAGATAACGAACCTGTGTAAACAGATAGTGCCGGCAAGCAAGATAACTGAGCAAAGTCCTCGCCGGCGTAGATTAATTTACGTTTCTCGAAAGTAATAGAATGTTCGAATTATGTAATTAAATGCCTTGTTTTCCAGTAACCTCTAGTGATTGACAGAACAGTCTGGTAATCATGAATGGAGATATAAAAGGGATTGTGACACGCCAGCAGGACAGTTGTAGTTGTAAAACAGTTGTTGTGAACCGAGAGGCAGCTGGAAGTGTTATTGTAACGAGAACTAATGCTGTAATCTGCTGTCACTGTTACTGTGATCGACCTTGGAAGACTGATGGTGACGTAACGTAATGCTGCTGTAATCTATGAGTATTTCTACGAAAATAAAGGAGATTTTTAATTTCTGCAACTCGGCCTTATAATTCTACGAGCCCTCAAAGTCACAATAATTTAAAAGTAAAGACGACTTAAATACCAAAATTGACATTTAGGTACAGCATCTTCGAAGGATGTGACACAACATATTCGAGAAAATGTCCCCCTCCAGGATACACGTTTCTTTTCCACGGCGTAACAGTCCACGACAGGGCCAGAGCCGGCCAAACCCACTGCCGAATTCATGCCCACTTGCGCAAGGCAGAGGTGAAGGATCATCCAATGGATTGCGGAGGGAGACGTGGTCGGTATGCACCCCTAGCCGAAAAGTTAACTTTGTTGACCGGGAGTCCCTACCTGTCGTAACTTCTCACTACTCCTTGCCGCAGGACCCACCTCACATGAAATATTTTATGATTTTCAGAAAGAGGACTCTAAAGATTTTAAGTAAGACACTTAAGATACTTCTTCTGAAGAGTGATTTTATCACATTTTCGAATAAGTTTTGCTTTTGGTTAGTATGTCTTGCAGTAATTGGTTTTAATCTAATAACTTTACAATTTCTTTTCTCAGTTGTGTATATTAAGAATAGATACTTCATGCTTCTTTTAAGCATAGCTTTATGACCGAAATTCAATAATAGGAATATTAACAAAATAAAATTGAAAATGATGTTACGTACATGTTATTTTCTCTATTAAATCTTCTAAAAAATTTTCTTACCAAAGCTTTTTCTTCTCTTTACTTCATGTTAATACTTTGGAAGTGGTCAATGCCACAGAAGGTTTGACATAAATTTTGCACTTTAAAAATATCTATAGTCTCTAAATACATTTTTATTCATCTCTTACAGTTTTACCAGTCATACAAAACTATTCAAAATACGTTCAGAATGAATAGGTCTTCATAAGCTATTTTTTAAAGATTCTAGATAAATATTCTAGTGTCTTACAAGTAACTTAAACATGTTACAATTTGTAAAAAATTTGAAAGCGCAACGCCGTGGCCGGGATTTGAACCATGGATCTCCCAGTCTCCGTCCGGTCACTGTTAATCAGTAAGCTACTATGGCTAGCATGCCAGTATGACACTAAATTCTCCAACTGACTCGTATTTTTCCCAGTAAATCGCCAGGTTTACAATTAGATACCTTTTGTGGTGACTCACTATGCTGTAAGTACTTAAGTCCCATGCTTCATAGTTACCATTGTTAAGTAAATTGATGGAAATTGTGTTTCCATACTAGCCGTGTGTACGCCAGGATTTGGATGTGCAGAGTAAGATTGAAAAATTCAATGCCATGGCCGGAATTCGAACCACGGATCTGCCGGTCTCCGTCCGGTTGCTCTTAACCTTTGAGCTTCATGGCCAACATGCCATCATGACACTTAGTAAAACCGATTTTTAAAGAGGAAAATAACGAAACATTTTATGTACAAAATATAATTTGAAAACGTATCTCTTTGGGTAGGTTCTGAATTGTAATACTGAGTTTGCTATACATGTGATTTTTATACTTTAATAACGCTTTCACTCACACACACACACACACACACACACACACACACACACACACACACACACACACACACACACACACACACACACACATACACACACAGACATGCACACACAAACACTTACGCCGTAGAAACTTTTCTTTATAAAATATATATTTTGATTTAGTAGACCTAAAATTTGTATAACCACCGAAAGCTATATATCAGATTGTTAGAGGAAATGAAGTAGTTTCTATATTTTACTTAAGATAGGGAATCATGTTATTTTAGTTCATAAATAATCATATTAAAACGCTAATTTTATTGCGCTTACCTTTTAGGAGTCTACAATCACTTTATAACCTGCATACAACACTAATCAAATAAGCTGTGGTTTTTCTGCAGACCGTTCGTTATATGCTCAGTTTCCTTATACCAAGATAGGAAGGATATGGTTGACCGAACATCCTGTCATGATGTAAGTTAAGTGATTTAGTGACCAACGTATTGTGAAAGAAAACATGGTCTTATGGAATATATTTCTGACATTTTCCTCCTCTCCTCTGTTCTGCTCTGCTCTCCTCTCCTCTTCCAAGTAAAGGAAAGAACGAAGCGAGTGTTTCTTAAAAAAACCTTTATCAGATCTTGGAAGTTCATGAAATCTTATTATTAAGTTTCGTAGGGCATCCATTCCTTGTACTTGAGCAAAGCGTTTCTTTGGATTGGTTGGGTCTCAAAACATATTTCCAATGAAACATCAACAGTAAATTTGTATGGAATGCAATACTTTCTCTACTTACACAGGTATGCATGCAGAAGAGAAATTAAAAGAAAATTACATATATATTTTAGTTAAAAGTATTTTATTAGTTATGGGAAATGTTTTGTCTATAGTGTGACGCATTGGCTACAACCCAAGGTAATTGAGAGGTTGCCTTTGGACTGTCGAAACGTAAACAGATAAGCCACACTCTAACCTAATTAAATTTCGGAAGTATTATTGCCTGGAAAGCAGAATCCTCTAGAAGTTCCGCGTTCTCGAACGTTCTGGCTTCTGGAACCATGCGAAAGTTTTCATCGTTTATACAAGTGAGTTCTCATTTGAGAAGTCAGTCAATCTTGCGAAGTTAGTGAGTGCATGATTTAGGCTAGTGAATGAGCAAGTCTGCTAGTGAGGTAAGTAGGTGTTCTTTTCTTTTCTTTCTTTATTTTATAATGGAAGGCGCCCTCTCCGAATTCTGGGATGAATTAACAACACCAAAAGTATATTTTCTCAAATTAAAAAGTTATTATTTCTTATTTGTATATTATGTTTAATTAATATTGATTTTTTTTGTCGAAGAAATTTATACCTTTGATAGTATGTATTGAAACTACTAGAAATATTACTCCACTTTGGCAATGAAGGTGACTTGCAATGAGTACTATTACTGTAAGGGACTATAGATGTTATCCATTCCATTCCGTAACAAGTCATGTGTCCAGAAGAGGCTGGGTCGTACGTATTTCATTGTACGTGAAGAAAGAGAATTTAAAAAAGAAATGGACTATTGTATATACTAATTTTGTGTACTGTTAAGCTGATTTGTTCAGTGCGTAATCGAAATCATGCTCTGAAACTTTTAGGCAACGATAATTACATACCTGATATTACTTTTATATTGTTTGGGATAAACAATCGCAAATAGTTGGAAGGGTCATATTTTCATACTTTCGAAGTGCACCTAGGTATCAGAATCTGGAGATTTTACTTGGGAAACTGAGACTATTTTCAAAGACTATCTAGTAGAATTAAAACACCAAGTGCTGGCAATACTAGCTTAATTATACTAAGAGGAAAGGTAGTTCATAAAGCCTTATCTTTACACACTTCCGCAGGTTAAATTCAGTTTCCTACGTCAAGGAAGAAAGTTGTATTAGAATATCTTGTGCAGGAAGCATTGCTACCCCCCCCCTCTCTCTCTCTCTCTCTCTCTCTCTCTCTCTCTCTCTCTCTCTCTGAGCTATTCTTCGTAGATTTAAACTTTAGGGACGAGACCCTCTAAATTAAAAACAAGTATGAAAAAGTAGGTTTCTCTATGCTTCTTTTTTGCGTGTGTTATGTTTGGAGAGTGGGCTATCGAAGCTTTAAGCACTTCGACCACTATCGACCCACTATTCAGTGTCCATATATTTTCTATAGCAAAGTTACTCAAAACAGAAAAGTTACTTGTATAGCATGGTTGTACATATATTGGTTTATCAATAATACTTCTTAAGAATTTTTTTCAGTTACCCTATATTTAAGATGCTTGGTTTTCTTAAATTATCTGTGAATAGTCAGTGAAAGTACCTTTCATTCTGGAAGGCACACACTTGCCAGTGTACACCGTAAGAAATAGGTAAAACGTTAATGAACAAAAAACGTACATTTCGTTACAACTTCATGCCAAAAACATTTCCGATGTGCTTTTATAACTAGTTTGAACTGTTAGGAGTTAACTGTCACTTAAGTCTATTGCATTACTCTTAGGTCTATATGAAATTCATAATAAAATGTTTAAGTAAAAGTTAATCTCAGTTAACAAAACACAGATAGGATGAAGAACATTTATAAGAATATATTATGGAAGAATGGGTAGAAAAGTTATTTGGAATGTAACATCGAATGTGTTTATTTAATGTTCATTAGCAATTTTACAATGCTAATATATCCTTAAGATTATACAGCTGTTTATCGATGTATTATATACACATCCCAGTAAAGCTGAAAAACAGTTTTCTCTGTTTTTCAGTTTTCTCACGTATTCTCTGTGGTGGAAGAACGGAATAAAAACGTGTGGTAACTGCGTTCACGTTAGTCATTTGTTGTGAGGGTAAAAAATAGCGAGTTGTGTTTAGCAGTGGCTACTTCTCGTTTGTCATGCTTGTTAGCGAAATGGCCACACTGCACAGCGCAGACACAGGTGAAGAGGTCACGTAAACGGACAGGCATATGGCGAACTTGTAAAACGCAACGTGGAGGATCACTGTGAAACCATGTAAGTAACTTGTCTGTTTAAATGATACATCAACATTTATTTTACTAGTGAATGAGGTAAACAACATGCGTGACATTAATCGTTATTATTCAAGGACCATGCCATTATATAATGTAACGAAGTAGTGAAATGAGTTGTATGTATGCGCCAGAACAGATAATTCAATAAAATAATAATTTTTCGGAAGTAACACGCTGTATAAGTGACCATTTTACCAATAAAATATTATTGAAATGTATTGTACTGTAACAGTTGAAACTTTACCACGGAGTAAAGCTCGAAATTAGAGAATCCTATAATCGCATCGTGCGATTTCTAATCGTCTTTTCACCTGTCTTGCTGCCTGAGAAGAAATTGAGCATTCTTTATCGATGTTTTCCTAGGGTAAAAAGCTGGCCTGTTTTCACATCTTCGCTTCGAGCGACATTAATACGTGAACACCGGTTAATTCTGCTAACATATTAACTCCTGCATTAATTAAATAAGGCATTTTTCGTACAACTGCATAACACGTTCAAATAATTTTTCACCACTTTTTAACGATATACTTCTGTTATGTTTACATATTGCACGAAAGCAGCCATTTTGAACAAATGATCTCCCACTTACTTCTCTTTTAAACTGCGCAAGTGCAGCGTGCACGCTGATTAATAAATAAAATTACGCTTGCATATAACAAAAGAAATATTAAGTACTGTTTGACTGTTGCATTTGAAATAGTGTGAAGTTGTATATTTTGCATTAGATTTAAAGTGTTTAGAAATGATATACCAACTATATTACTCAGTCATAGAGAGATATAAGTCTAAACAGCCAATGATGTAGTTAGTACACATGCTTTTATTTACATCGCCATATAAACTAAGGTCAGCCTCGGTATCAGTTTCTGTATAATAAAATTTTGCTGAGCTGTTATGTTTAACCTATTAGACTGCTACATAAACATTGAAGAATTATATTTTGTTTTACATAAAAATAGATATTTTAAACAAGTGGAATTTTAATCAAAATCATTAGATTTTTTGTGAAAATAAAACATGGCATAATCCATATAAAAGATAGGGGTTTTCATAAAATATTTGTTCCATCCTTGGAAGATAGTTAAAAGTTAACCACTGGCGTGACAGCCCTAAGAAGGCCAAGGTCTACCAACCCGACTGCCTGCCTCACGCCCACTTACGCACGGTAGAGGTGGGCGATCACCAACCGATATGGCCAGGAGATGTGGTCATCATCTCGGCAACCCCCACCCGGAATGTTAGTTTTCGTGACCAGGGACGTTTACCCAGCGTAAGCTCCTCACTTTCCTCAGTGAGCTGAGTGGGCACTGGTCCTATACCCGGGACCTAAAATCCGCATCCCATGGGTGGCCAGGGACCAAGGCATACTGCCTTAGCTCACTACGCCACGGCGTAGAACATCCTTAGAAGATAGTGAACATAAATACATTGTTTGGTACTTAACTGCAATGACGATTTTGAATTAACATTTTTTTTTTAAAAAAAGTACCTTTTGTTTTTATAGAGGGAGTCACAAAAAGTGTTTTTCCAGTTACATCTTGGTAATAAACTTTCTTGTGAAATGCAATATTTTCGCTGTTTCCTAAGCGAAAGGGAAAGGAAAAATGTCAGTAAAAATCAGAATTTGATAAGAACAAATAAATAAATTTACAAACGATACAATTTTAGAAGTTACGTTTTTATTGCCTTTTATCAGGACTGTTAACTGGATTCCCTTAGATAGATGTAGTTTTATAGCCGACTTGGTATTATTATTATTATTATTATTATTATTATTATTATTATTATTATTATTATTATTATTATTATTATTATTATTATTATTATTATTATTATTATTATTATTATTATTATTATTATTATTATTATTATTATTATTATTATTATTATTATTATTATTATTATTATTATTATTATTATTATTATTATTATTATTATTATTATTATTATTATTATTATTATTATTATTATTATTATTATTATTATTATTATTATTATTATTATTATTATTATTATTATTATTATTATTATTATTATTATTATTATTATTATTATTATTATTATTATTATTATTATTATTATTATTATTATTATTATTATTATTATTATTATTATTATTATTATTATTATTATTATTATTATTATTATTATTATTATTATTATTATTATTATTATTATTATTATTATTATTATTATTATTATTATTATTATTATTATTATTATTATTATTATTATTATTATTATTATTATTATTATTATTATTATTATTATTATTATTATTATTATTATTATTATTACTACTACTACAAAATATATAAATTATATGTGAAATGAATGAATGTGTGTAATGAATGTGGACAAGGGCCACTTGCCTACTTAATTACAAAGTTATAGGCATCGCCCCCAAAAAGGTTTATAGAACGACCCTATTCTCCTAAAAGAGCTCAAACGGCCGCGCCGTGGCTCAGTAGTTAGACCACTTGGCTCTCACCAAGGCGGCCTGGGTTCGATCCCAGGCGACAACACGGTGGACAACACGGCGCTGGGGCGGGTTTTCTCCGGGACCTCCGGTCTCCCCCGCCATCTCATTCCACCGGTGCCCCATCTTCATCTCATGTACCATCAGTGTCACCGCCTGCGGTGCCGTGTGTAGTAAAAGCGGGCGTTAAACACTACACATTTAAAAGCGTTCAAGATAGGTCTGTTGTTAAAAATTGCTTAAACAGACCAAACGAAAATAGAATTATCTTTGGTAGTATACCACATTATTCGTGCGTCTGAAAGAGGACGCCACTGTTTTGTTGAAAGTGCAAGTCGAGTAATTCTGAGAGGAGCGAGGAACGTTGTCACAATAAGAATGTACAGTTGCACAGTGACAGCATTACTGCACTTGAAACTATTAACAATGAACTTTAGTGTTTAGACGAAGTTATGTAATAAACAAATCGGATATTTGATAAGTTAAACTTATAATGATTAGATTACACAACTTTCCCTAAGGAACTTTTAATTTTACACTTTAAATTTCACACTGTCAATTGACATACTTTTCATACCACCTCAAAATAAATTTAGTATCACTTTGTGATTTACTAGAACATTCTGAGTCAGTTAAAGAATGTTATGTTGTACTGCAGACATGTTGGCATGGAAACTCAGAGCAACTGAATGGAAATTTGAGTATATGTGGTTCGAAATCCAGGTATTGGATTCAATAATGAGTCCTTTAAAGATACGTATATTTTTAAAGCAACTTTTACTATGGTTTCAGAAGTACTGGCGATGCACATTATTATTAGTTTTATTTTTTTCAATCCTTTCCTAAGTGCTGTCATTGAATTTGTTTTGCTGAGTAACAAGAAGAACAGACATTAAAGTCAGCATGGAATACCCAAGTTTTAAATATCTGAATATCTATCAAAGTACATTTGTCTCCCTTGTAACTACAACTACAAATGGCATAGATTTAAATACTTCCATCACAAAATGTACATCTTGTCTTTTCTACGAATAGCTAATGAAATACTCTTCATTCCGAATTAGTTCTGTATGACTGGTAAACTGTACTTGCTTGACAAATAATGTAGTTCTCATTAAAGTACATTGTTTATACAAATATATATTCTGTTGTATTAATGTTTTCAAGCAAATTCTTTGCTACGGAATTGAGTTTTCAAACAGTTATACTTTTCAATTAGTGAGTCGCTATTACTTTTATTCTCTTAGCCACACAAGAAGCTCGGAATTTTTTAATAGGGGGAACAAAATGAAAAGTACATACAGGAGCATGAAGAGTAGCCAATATAGGATCAAGGGAATTTACTTTGTAAGAAAGTGTTTCTACTTTCGTCCCCTTCAAGTGTAACATTTGTATTTACAGTCTTTTGTAATTCTAGCCCAAAATATGGGCGGAGAATACCGGTGCCAATGTATTCTGCATGCTTGCAAGAAAACACAATTTAGCTTTCAATAATGAGGATAACAACAATATCAAAAGAGTAAGTAGTAATGACAAATATTAGTAATATGTTATACTGCTGTTTAAAGTATTTATGGAACTGTACAAATAAAATGAACTAAATACTCTTGGTGCATTAATTAATTAGTGACAGTTGTTTTAGGGTTCACATCCAAGTCTACTTCACAACAAAGTTCGACATAACATTCGTAATATATTATGATAACATTTAAGTCTTGCTTCCTCTACAAGAGTTCTTAATTGCTATACTACATTGCTCTAAGCAATCCATTTGCTTACACCAAAGTGTGTACAGTTCATTGGTAGGTTATTGCTGGTGTTATTTGTCTAAACCAACATTGGTCATTTGTTTGTATTTTTTCTTGAGATTTGTTCCAAGCCAATCATAGGGATACAGGGCATCTACATATCGTATCTCCGCAGATAAAGGTGAGCTCCCCTCAGCCAAAGGCTATCGCTTTCCACCGGCCAGTTAATATGAGCTCACGTTGTTTAGCAAGGTAGAAATACGAGAAATTCAAATTACTCTTAAGTCAGGTACTCATCCATGTAGCTGAAGAAGATCCTGGATTTGCTTGCGTTCGTTTTGAATACGTTAAGGCATTTTCTTAAGAAGTTACTCATTAGTTTAGTTCCCTTTGAGAAACTGATTTGGCGAACATTACTCTTCAGTGCATCTTAAGGTGTGAATAGATTTTATGGGCTGCATTGTTCTAAGATCTCCAGAGACAAAGAGTCATAAATAAAAAAAAAAATGATGTGGCAGTACATTGGGAGACTGTAAATGAACCAGTTATCGAAGCAGATTGCTCTCCACATAATCATGGAACAGAGGAAAAGAACATTGCTCTTGGAAGTGAAGCTAAAAGATACGCTTTTAAATTTGAAAGAGTATTGCAGAAATGAACAGTTTTAGCTGCTCGGAATGAAACAAAAGTAGTAACGTAAGAATTACAATGAAGAAGGGGTTCTTTAACGAAAAATCTCTTACAGTTTCTCCAACAAAGGACGAGGAAACTTGGAGTGTCAAAGTAAGGAAAATCAATATACTCTCTTTAAGGCAATGCATCCGTGAAGGTCCAAAATTGCAGTTTTATTTCAACTTTTTATCTTGTTTTCTTGTATACTCAGAGCATAATACATATACTACATACAAAATGTTGACGATAGCTATATAATTATTGTTCAAAGTTTAATTGTTTCATTCATATATTAAAATGTTAATGTGAAATGCTCCTTGGATTGTCAGATTTATTGAACAGCTCCAAAATGTTTAATTTCAGCTGAGTAATACAACATAACAATTTGTTCTGCAGTTATGCTTTAGTTTTAGTTCGTTTAAGAGGCGAAAGGTGACACATTTTACTGAATTATTAAATTTATTTCTATGTAAGTTATGAAAAATAGTTACATATTCTGAACTATATATTTATAAATAATTAATGCATAATATTCTAAAATATATTATTAAGTTTTCCTGAAAATATAAAGCTGATAAGTTTCAAATTGTCATCCAAGGAGGGTTTTGAAACATGCTGTCTCCATTAAAAGCAATTAAAAATAATGTTCAGGCTTTACCGCTTCACCTGATACAGTATTAATTTAATATAGAATTTTGCATGTAATATAGAATTACAATATAGAATTACATGCAAAATAAGAAGCTTCATTTTTGCATGTTGGCCAAATTTCACAGATACATTGCCTGGGTGTACATTTTGTATTCAAAATAATTTTTAATGAGTTATAGGTGATGCTACATTGGATATGTGATATTGTCATCCAATCAGTGAATTAGGCTAGTTTATGAAAACAGTAGAATCATATATTTGTCTTAAAATCTAAATGGATCATCATGTACAGTGAAACATATAAACATTGTAATATATTAACCCATAACAGTATCAAGTTGACTTATACTTCTTGCAGGCTTTTGTAGGGTTTCGTCTTCTTCAGCACAGTTTTGGCTATCAAACTATGCTTATGGACCTGAAAAGCAGCAAAAAATTTCAATTATTGCCACGTAAAGCTTATAAAAACTTGTGCAAATAGTTAACAAAAGTAGAGCTTACAGATTATTAAATTCATTACAGAGGATGTATGATCTTCACAGATTTCAAAGTGTATATATACAGGATGTTTCAAAACGATACCGAACGAATATATAAAGAAGTTGCTTCTGTATGACATATATAGATAGCTTTTACCGCCAAAATAGCCACATAAAAACGCTCCAGAGTGAGTGTGGATTAGGCAGTGACAGAAACAACGTCGCATGCCTTACACTATCGAAGTTCGCAGGTAGGTGACGTGCCGCCTGCTGTAGCTGGTTGTAAACATACCGACATACTCCACGGTAGCTTGCTACTATTAAGAATCTCTTTGGCTTATGAAACCGCAATAAAGAAGCTATTCTTTAGTTATTTGTTTATGGGTGTTTAACGTGTTGCAGCATTCCGTTGTAACAGTCAATGATGGCAAATAAGCTGGTGGACATATGTAAATTAAACCTTTTAGAGGAAAGTTAATGCTAGTGAGATAGAGGGTGGAAGCATTTAAGTACAAAAAGAACAGAGAACAATATCAAACAATTTTAGATAAGGTTAATCAAAACTAAATATCTTATGCAATGAGACAAGAATTTTATTTCACTGTTTTAATAATAACCCGACGCCTAACGGCAGCAGGGAAAGTGAAAGAAGAAGTTTTAATAATTTTAAATAAAGCATTTGTAACTAAACATGAATCTGTTGATTTGGAAGTAGCTGGTTAAGAGTAGTAAAAAATTAAGATCATAGCAAAATGTGCAACCTTGGAACTGCTCGAGTCATTATCGGCTTTTTCAGAAGTAACTGCCCTTTTCTCCATTACCTGAAAGCGATGCTAGGGTCATTGATAAAGAGCAAAGTGCAATGCTTTTGTTTTGGAGGTTGGTGCGTCCCTATAACAACTTTTGAGGTTCACGCTCAAATGGTTCCTGCACTGCCTAATCACAAAGTATTGTAATATTTAATACTGCATAAAATTATAAGACAATTTCGAAGTTGCAACATCGAAATTCGGACTAGTTATGCTATAAACTACGAAACGGCTATAATCATTCGGTGTCGTTTCGAAACAGTCTGTATATATGTATATGTATATGCACACACACACACACACACACACACACACACACACACATATATATATATATATATAAGCTAAATATATATATAAGCTAAATAGGTCAAAGTTATCACACAGGATTCTTACGTAATTTTAAAAACGGTGTGTGCTGCCTCCTAATTTATTTTAAGCTTCCCATTTCTTTAAGAAGCTAAATTTTGCAAGAGGTGCTGTAAAGGATACACGTATAGAATGAAAAATACTTCACAGATTTATGCAATTACGTATAAAAGTCATAACTTACATAAACTACTTTTAACGAAATCGGTGTTAATTGTGAAATGAGATCAATAAAAATTGTTTGCTTAGAAAACTAGCTAACAAGATATATCTGGAATAACAGTTTTGGAATGAATACATTTATTTAATTATAAATTTATTCATTTGTCTAAAAAGATGAAATTCCTAATAATAAGACATCTGGTTTTTATCAATTTGATTGTTTAGATTGTGATCGGGTTTACATCGGTAAGACGAAATGTAATTTGGAAAGAAAGAACGAAAGGACATTTTCGTAACATTAAGTATATACAAACTGATAAATCCGCCGTAGCAGATCATTTTTAGTCATTTAACCATAATATAAATCCTGAGCTTAAATTATTAAAACAATTAAAAGTCCCAGTACATTTAATTGTTTGGGAAAATATATTTATTTAAAAAAATAAACATCGCGTAATGAATTTTGAAATACCAGCAGTTGATTCTATTCTTAAGTTTGTTTCGTTTTCAGATTTTGGTAATACTGAAAAAACATAACAACATAGTAACCTCCTTAACGAGGAATTTGTTTTCTGCTGTGGTGTTCTTTGACTGACGATGCAGACAAGAGTTCGTGAAATCGATTTCCATTAGAAAGAAGAATTAATATCATTTTTCTTAAGATAAGTGAAGTTTTTGTTACAAATGGTTGTACATTGCTTCACTGTAGCAAACTTCATGTTCTATGTAATTTATTTATTTATTTATTTATTTATTTATTTATTTATTTATTTATTTATTTTTTTATTTTTTATTTATTTATTTATTTATTTATTCATTTATTCATTTATTCATTTATTCATTTATTCATTTATTCATTTATTCATTTATTCATTTATTCATTTATTCATTTATTCATTTATTCATTTATTCATTTATTCATTTATTCATTTATTCATTTATTCATTTATTCATTTATTCATTTATTCATTTATTTATTTATTTATTTATTTATTTATTTGAAATATATAAATCGTTTTTCGATGAAGTTGAAATTTCAAAGGAAGTTCTTAAATACAGCAAAATTGTAAATAATTAGTAGCATTATAAAGTCTTTCCTAGTACAAATACTTAAGGCTGCTATTATACGAGAATACTGAAATATGTTAGGATAGTGGGGTGTAAGCATTAGGGAAGGTGTTGATATACCAACTGGGATCATACATATATCTATAAGTATTTGAAGAATTAGAAATTAGAAAACATTATCAGAATATTACCAGAACAAAATAATCTTCTGCTTGCAAGCCTTCAAGTAGAATCTCAAATGCCATGCTTCAATATCGTGCAAACACTATTAGGTACAATTAATGGAAATTGGCTCTACCGTTTCATAGTGCGTCCTACTCCCGGCTAGTGTGAAAGAACAATTAATTTCCATTAATTGTACCTAATAGTGGTCCGAACTCTAAAGCCCGGGCCTTAAACTACTTTACAGCATAGTAAGTCGCCATTAAGGTAGTTGTCTCATGTGTTTATGAGAACTCCTAAGTGGTTTACCGGGAAAAACACGAGTCAGTTGGAGAATTTAATGTCATGTCGGCACGTTGGCCATAGTAGCTCAATGGTTTAGAGCGGCTGGACGGAAACCAGAAGATCCGTAGTTCAAATCCCGGCTATGGCATTGAAGTTTTCAGTCTGGCTCTACCGTTTCATGATCCTACACTCGTGAAACAGATGAAAGGAAAATTGTAGACCTGAAATTCGTGGTAGAAGGGAAACCGTACCAGCATTCGTCCAGGAAAACTTCGAAAAGTTTAGGTCAGATTGACCGAGTTCTCCCAAATGCGAATTTCACACCTCACAATGTAGTCATCTCGCTCCTTGATTATTTTGGGGTGCATAATTCATAAAACAGCAATACCTTGAATTAATTACGTCTACCGAACGTTAGAGATACAAAATGCTCAGCTACTTCTTAAGTTGTAACTAATATTAACCGATAGATTTAAAACCAGTTCAATACTTACATCTGTGTGACGTCCCATTGTTGTAAGCTGAAACAGAGGATACAATTATTTTAGTTCAGTTGTACATTCAGGCTAAACATTTTCAACAGGAGTATCAGTAACTCTGGATGTATACAAAATTATATAGAGTGCATATTATAAGGAGGCCATTGAACGACCCACCCACATAGTAAACACACTATCCTTATCTTGACAGGAAGCTCAGAATCGTCATTTTTATTAAATATTCAATACATTTGGTGTTGTTATGAATGAGAAATCCAAATGTTTACATAAGGAATTTTAATTAAGTGTAAGACGTTCAGAAATACCCCAGTATTTGCCAGAATTTACAGCACTGCATTCTGTACTATGTATCCTAATATTATAATAGTTTAAGTAGAACTATGCAAAATGTTATGCCAAAAATAAACTAGTTGAGATTTTTTTTTACATCTCCTAGAAATTTATGCACACACGATTCGTGTTTGTCACGTTTTAGATCATTACACCTTGTTGATTAGTTTATGAAAAGTACTGTTGCTTTTGCGGTCTTGTAAATCAAAGGAAAACTTTATTGTGTAAAGAAAGGCTGCAAGGCATTGTTTTTTTTTTTAAAGAACATTATAAGTTACGACGGCTGAAATAATACAGTTGATTGGGTTGGAGTTTCTTAATCTAAGACAACATATCACTTAAATTAGGTAAAAATATGAAAGGTTTGTATTTTTGAATTTCTATTTAAATTATGGTCATAGTTTAGTTCTACACATTGTTTTTCAATATAAACGTTTTCCTAGACATGTAATACTATATTGATTCAGATAAATTACCCAGTTAAACGTTAACCTCCAATTTTCCTCCATTAATTGTTCACTGTTCAAAGTGGTTGGTCCTCATGTCACAGTTTATAACTTAACTGAAAATGCTAGAAGATATTCCTGAAATTGGGTATTTAGAAACTTATTTTACTTCTAAAAATTTTAAATAATTAAGCTGAAATAAATTATGTTTCCATAAATAATATTGAAACAGTTGGAAAATGAACAATATATTTTACTAAAATTATTTTTAAACTAATACAAATTAAGAAAATGTACAAAATGTTGCTTATGTTTGTATGCTAAGTTGAAGAAAATAAATTTATAGTACTATGATAAACCTCAGCATTCAAGAAGCAGTTCGTAAAATATTTTAAAAACTGTTTCAGATAACTGTGTGTACTGTCTTACATTATGAGTATATGATATACAGATTGTTTCAAAACGACACCGAACGATTATAGCCGTTGCGTAGCTTATAACTTAACTAGTCCGAATTTCGGTGTCGTAGCTTCGAAGTTCTGTCAGGTATAATGTTATACAGCGTTAAAAAATGTATGATTTTGTGATTAAGCAGCGCAGGAACCACTGGTGTGCGAACCTCAAAAGTTGTTATTGGGACACACATGCCACGAAAACAAAAACATTACTCCTTGCGCGTTATCAGTGACCTGAGCCTAGCTTTCAGGTAATGGGGCAAAACGAAGTTATTTGTGCAAAAGTCGACTAATAACCCGTACAGTAGCAAGGTTGCTCTTCAGTGTAAAACTACACATTCCGTCCTAAGAGGGAGGATTTTGCGCGTATTTAGATAGCAAATCCCATTAATATGGAGCGCTATACGAACGCCGAAATGACGGATATGGTTTTGATGGACGGAAGAACTGAAGGGAGTTCAACGAACGCACGATTAATTTGGTTACAATAAAAATATGAATTGTAAAAGTAGTCACATAAATGATAATATTTATTTGTTTAACTACAGATAATTTTGTTATGATATTAATTGAACAATACTTTCAACCACTTACTGTAAATACCAACAGCTTCCTTTTCAACTACAAATTCTTAATTTAGTATTATCAAACACGTGAAATAAAATGCTCGTGTCATTGAATAAGACATTTAGTTTTGGTTAATTTATCTACATACTTTGATGTTGTTTTCTGTTCTGTTTATCATTTAATTCTTCCATCCTCAACCTCACTAACATTAGCTTGCGCCTATCCACCAGATTATTTGTCATCATGGACTGTTATAACGGAATTTTAGAACACGTTAAACATTCATAGGCAATAATTAAGTAATAGCTTTTTATTGCGGTTTCATAAGCCAAAGAAATTCTGAATAGTAGGAATCAAGCTACTGCGGAGTATGCCGGTATGTTTACAAACAGCTATAGCACGCGGAACGGCGTGTGACCTATACCTGCGTACTCCGACAGCGTGAGGCACGCGTCGTTCCTGTCTCTGCCCAGTTCACGCTCATTCTGGAACATTTTTTATGTGGCTCTATTTGCGGTAAAAACGATCTATATGTTTCGCGCAGAAGCTGGAAAGCTTCTTCTATATGTTTTGTGTCGTTTTGAAACATCCTGTATAGACCAAAGCAATTAGAAGAAAACTGTGGAATTTGAATTTTTCTAGATTCGTTGTGTTAAAGGTTCCAATAGTAATATTTCTAACTGTACATGTTACTGAACTTACTTGTTTCGAGGTGCCTAGCTACTTCATCGAAGGCAGCGAAATCTGTAATACCATAGAACAGCTTGCCGCCAGTTTTGGCGTCAGAGGCGATGGACTCCAGTATCTTCCTATCGTATCCTGCGACTCCAATTGTGAAGAGCGTGTTACCTCGGCCCTTGAGAATATTTGCCTCTGATGTGGGGTCAGCACTTTGTCCGTCAGTGATCAACACTGAAAAATAAACATCAATCCATGTAGTTATTTATTGAAAATGTATACCTACCTACTGAGAATGTATAATTGCGTGCAGCAAGTACAAAAATATTTGTATTTAAACCTTCACGTTTGTTTTAACTTTACTTAAAGTACAAAATGTCATTATTATTATTATCCTTTAACAAATAGGAATCCTGAGAAGTTGTTTGATTTATAACTGTAATCTTTTGAACTTATTTCTTATACAGTGACCTCAAGCACCAAACACTTATCTAGGTAGATTAAATTTAGAAAAACTTAGAAGGTTCAATTTATTTCTGGACTTCTATTTTAAACGATTTAAACAAAAATCATGGATTTTAAAAATCTCAAATTGTGCTTAAGTAGTGATTTTGTTAAGTCTCATAAACTTCAATGAAGTGATGGAAATTCTTTGTGTGAACTTTGTGGGTGGTAAGCTTGATTATTCAAAATATTGTACAGAAAATTTGAATGTGCTGCATTATACATCCATTGTTGACAGCCATATGAACTGATCAGTGTGATATCTGCGATGGAAAATGGAAGAAACAGAGTTTCTAGTTATTAAACATTTTAATGGCTGGACTGCCGCACAAACCAAAACTGAATTGTATGAAGTTCACGAGGACTCTGCATCAACATTGAAGACCATTTACTTTTGGATCAATGAATATAAACGTCTTCGTGGAAGCACCGCAGGTGAATCGCGCTCTGGTCACCCAATTGAAGTCGCTACACAGGGCACCATTGAAAAAATCTACGATCTCGTTATGCTAAACTGTCGAATCAAAGTGATGAAATTGCTGAGGTTGAAGGCATCTCAACTGAGTAAGTACATAATATCCTGCATGAAAAATTGGCAATGAAAAATCTGTGTGCAGGATGGGTGCTGCGATTGCTCACAGTCGACCAAAAGCGCATCTAAAGGAACACTTCTACCGAAGGTCTGGCGAGGTTTAATTGCAATTTGCAAGACCTTTTGCACCGATTTGTGACAGTGGATGAAAAATTGGATCTATCATTGCATACCAGAATCCAAACAGCAGTCAAAACAATAGACAAAGACTGGGAAAGTGCACCAAAGAAGTCAAGGGCCATTTTGTCAGCTGCTAAGCTGGATGGCCACTGTTTTTGTTTTTTTTGTTTTTTGGAATTCTTAAGGAATAATTCTCATAGACTAGTTGTAAAAAGGCAGAACCATAACTGCAGCCTATTAAGCTTCATTGTTGAATCGTTTGAAACATGAGAGACCAAGATTGAAACGCAAAGGACAATGTACAATCGCACACATCAGTAGTTGCAATGGTGAAAGTGCATGAGTTGGGCTTTGAATTAGTGCCTCATCCACTTTATCCCCAAGTGACTTATTCCTGTTCCCAAACTTGAAAATTTGGCTTGGTAGTAAGACATTTTCATGAAATGAAGAAGTGATAGTCATCGTCACCGAATATTGGGTAAACCTTTACGGAATCTATCTTTCCGACGGGATGAAAAAGCTGGAACATCACTGGATCAAGTGTATAACCATCAATGGAAACTCTGCTGAGAAATAACGTGAGATGTTCTCGAAAAAAGAATCTTGGGTTTTTTACCAGACTTATCAAATGACCTTTGTAGATATTGTTCATAATTTAGATACTTACAAACCAGATTTTTCTTGTGGATACCGTTGCTGGATATTTCTTGATTAGCAGCTTTGAGAGCAAGAAGGATATCAGTGCCACCACTTTGGTAGTTGATTCTATCTGCTTGTTTCAGAAATGTGCAAGTATCGCTGGTTTTCACACTTACTGCTAGTCTCGTCGAGCTGCTGAAGAGTATGACACCTGCTGAACGACGTTGAGACAGCCTGAAATACAATTTATTTATAATTTTCATATGAAGATATGTTTTCAGGTTTATTTTTAATCTTTATACACCTTTCTCTATGTTTTGCAAACCTGTTCTCAATTCTTATGATAGAATTATCATCTCGAATGATACGTTGGGTTCTTATTTCCGAAAGTCATGAGATATACCGATTAAAGTCATATACACTTACGTTGGAAAAACAAAACAGCAAACTTTATGATCTAGAAGTTTATTTGTTTTCTGTGTAACATACATCATATAGCTCTTGGTTAAAAGAAACCAGTTCTTAAAGGGAGCGGGTATCATGACCATCTGTTTTATAGTTTTTTAGATTACTCTACATAAGCTCAAACGCGCACGCGCGCCCCCCCCCCCCACACACACACACACACACACAGATATTCTCCATCCTTTTAATATTAATATACATTTCCTTGCAAGTAGAAGGGGATAGTGAATGATAATGATGATGATGATGATGATAATAATAATAATAATAATAATAATAATAATAATAATAATAATAATAATAATGATGATGATGATGATGATGATGATAATGATAATGATAATGATAGCAATATTAATAATAATAACAATAATAATGATGTTGATGATGATATTTATTTGTACTTTCATATCTTACAATCTCAATTACAGGTTTTACAATTCTAATCTATGTACAAATTTGTCAGCTGCTTACATTACGGGCTGATAGTGGTGTTGGCTCCATGTCCGTTTACCTCTATCCTAGCCCTTATGCGACCTTGACCTAATGTTCTGATTTTGTCTTCTATTTCTCAATCTCTTGATTCCCTATCCTTCTACACTATTTCTCTTCGATTTTGTCAGCAAATTTCCTCACCTCCCTTAATCTTTTCTCTCTTTTCAACGTAAGTCCCTTTATTATCCCAGTTCTTATCCCATATTAATTTCCTCCAGTTTTCAATTTTTTACACTCTATTATATAATGTTCTAAGCTTATTTTTTTTCACATAGAATGCACTCCTTTGGTGAACCTCCTCTCAATATGGTTCCTGTCCTTAACCTAGCTAAACCTTCCCTCAAATATCTATCCCATATGTCTAGCTTCCCTTCCCCATTCTGTCTTTATTTTCAGCTGTACATTTAGTGATATCTTACTTATCAGATTTCCCTGTATCACTTGTCTGTCAATGTCCTCTATCCTATTCTTAATAATTGTCCAGAAACATTTTAAATTTCTTTCACTCTTATGCCAGATATCTCCCATCACTATTTTGACCAGCGTTCTCTCTAGCTTTGCCCACCAGCTGTGCGTTCACGTTGAGTTCTTCTGTTGTTCTAAACAGATCTTTAATGTATTATTATCATGCTTTTTTATACAACTATACCAATATTTTAAACAAATTACTATAATTACCTCACTTCTACAATGTCTTCCAAGTTCCACTCTAACCAATACATTTGGCGCTGACTTATTCAGATCTAGTATCTCTTTACAGAACTGTTCATATCTGTGTTCAACATGATTTCTTATCTCATTAGCCCCCACTATTCCACACCATATGTCATTTTTTATTCTACTATTGCTTCATAGATTCTTTCATGCCACTTTACTGGCCTATCTGGTAATTTATATTTACAGCTCCTTACCCCAGAACTCGCTATCTTCCCTTTCACTCTTATCTTTCTGCCATGTGCTCCCCATCCTCCATTTTAACAGAGTTTCGCCTCTATATAGTCAAACTCCTTTACCACCTCCACTTTTTGGTCATTTAGATACCACTTTTCATCTTTTCTTTACTTATCACCCTTCTTAAGCACAACTATTTTTGACTTGCTTATATTGATTCTTATCCCCCATTCCTTACAGTAGCTGCTAATTTCATTTATTGCTCTCTGTAATCCTATCATACAGTAGACTTAACCACTAATCAAATCTGGTTATAGACTGGAAATTCCAATATATTTTACCTTCTCCCTCTGCATGATCAACCAGTTTTATAAATTTCATGTATTACATTCATACAGCCCCCACTACCCATTCTTCAGAAAGCTTTAAAATACTCATTCATTTATATACTCCACATTTATTGACATTACTCTCTTAGAAGTATTTTGTTATATATTTCGTTTAGATATAACATTAATGGAAATATACATTAAACTTAAGCGATAGTAAAATCTTAAAGGATATGTGTGACTGAAATTTCATGAAAATTTCCAAATAATTATTTTTTCCTCTTTTTATTCCATAAAATAATGTAAGCATTACAGAATTCGAAGAATGCTTAGAAAACGTCCACACGTCATTTTCATATGCTCTAATTGAGTTATAAGGTTACGTGAATACCAATTTTTAGATATGCATTCTAGTTCTTTATCCTTGTTTTCTCGTTATTGACATTTTCAGCATTTTCCTTCACTTATAAATGCTACTTACGTCGCAGTTTTGGTATTAGACTAATGAAAGTTGCTAACCACGTTTACAGAGACACAGTGAATAAAAATTACTCTGGTTTATTTAAGGATGCATTTAAACACACTTTCTGTACCTCAAAACACAAAAAAACATCATTTTAATAGCTGTAAAAGTTTCTGGCGCCTAAAGTTTCTGAGACACAGAGAAACCTAGAGTAATATCAAAAATAAGATATATTGGGAATCTGTTGATAAAATATTAGACCACAATTTAAGTTATTTTCTCGCAGGGGAGTTTTTGATGACGTAACAAAAATAAATATATTTGACAATAATTTCCAAACAAAGTGAAAGTGATAAACTTTGGGCTGCATCATATTTGCATTAATTTACAACTATGGTATACATCTTAAAAAGTTGGCCTTAGTAGTTTATGATTTCAAATTTTCAGTACAGTAAAACCTCGTTAATCCTGACCAGTTTTGAAAAAATAAATGTTTAACGTAGTAAATGAAGACTTACTTTACAGACGATACATTATTATTCTCAGTAGGTACATTACGGAATTCTCTTGCCAGCAGGAGAATGCATTGCACCAACGTTGGTACCAGTTTGGAAGAGAAACTTTGGTAGATTCATGGAAAAAGTTGTGGCTTGGTGTGTGTGACATCAGAAAACAAGATTGAAAAAGAAGAAACAATAAATGTAGAAGATTTATAGACATTTTTGAAAATATGATGGCTCTTCTGATGTTGATGAAGACAATGACAATAATGGAGGATATAACCGAATTACAAAGGAAGCCATTATTGCATCATGCAATGCTACTGAAAATGAAAATGAAGTGTACTCAGATTCAGTGTTAATGAACCAGCTGTCATTCAATATATCTTTTTGAAACGCCTACACAAATAAAAAATGAGTTGGATTCTGTGTATGGGGACTCTGCACCATCATTTCCCACATTTACATTTTGGGAAGCTGAATTTAAACGTGGCCACAAGAGCTTGGGAGACGATGAACGTTTGAGACATCCAAAAACTGCAACTACTGACGAAAACATCACCAAAGTTCATCAAATGCGACCGTCGAATTAATATGAGAGAGATAGCAGAGGCTATGAACATGTCAAAACAACGTGTTTGTCACATATTAAATCAACATTTAGACATGAGAAAGCTGTCCACGCGTTGGGTGCCACATTTGCTCACGTTAGACCAAAAACGTGTTTGAATGAACGTTTCCAACTCTCTATTAGCGCAGTTTAGGCGCGATAGATCCAAGGTTTGGCGCCGATAATTACTGTAGATGAAACTTGGTACACTATTATACACCCGAAACAAAAATACAGTTCAAACAGTGAACTGCAAAGGGGAAACTGGCTCCAAAAAAGCAAGAACTGATTTTTGGGATAGTTATGGAGTTAGTTTAATTGATTATCTTCCAAAGGAAAAGCCATTACAGGAGCATACTACGCATAATTACTTCACAAGCTGAAGGCAGACCTTGCGGAAAAACAACCACATTTGCAGAAAAAGAAAATCTCTTTCACCAAGACAACGTACCGCTTCACACCTCAG